>CM076578.1:769678725-770105391 GCA_034641835.2 Pinus albicaulis
GCTATCTTTCCTTTATTGGGAAAGGACATCTTGTAGTGAACCACAGATGGTACATCAGACATTGCATAGGTGTATCTATGACCCAATAGAATGTTGTAATCTAAGGGGGCATCAATGACTTCTACGTCAACGCAAACAGTCTTGCCCATAAGAGTAAAAGGATAGTTGCGGAACAAGCCAATGGGTTGGGAGGTGTGGCCATCCCATGCTCGAAGATTGATCATGGAAGGGGCCATCTTAGGTGATCCGATTTGCTTCCAAACCGAAGTGGACATCACACAGGAGGATGCCTCCCTCATCAATGATATAACGGGAAACGTTGGCGTTTCGAATCTTGATTGGGATTTGGAAGGCGATGGAAGAAAGAAGAGGAGGATGTTCTAATTGGTCAACATTGAAGATGATCAAGCGATCATCTGAAGGATCTACAACACCCATGGTAGATAATAGAGATTTTCATTGTGAAGGGAAATATTGGAGGAGTTCCAGTGTTGAGATGGCAACAGGAGATTGTGCCAAATCATCTACTATACTATACGAATGGGTAGCTTTTCTAGAAGTAGTGTTTTGACGTAATGGTCCCTGAGGGATCTTGGTATGAACCTCTGCCTTAGGCTATGGGATATGCAAAGGACCATTAGTTGTTGAAAGAGGCTCTGTAGAACCTGAAGAAGGGAATTCAGGGACAGACGTAGTAGGAGGCTTGTTATACTAACGGGACCGAGTCTGAAGGTTGAGGTCAATGGTTATAGGTTGGTCAGAGTTCATCATGAGAATCTGGTAATCGGAGGTACCAAATGGAGGAGGTTGAGTGGCCGCCTGACCTTTAGGTGGTTGGGTAGCCACAAATCCTTGCTGAGGGAAAGGATTAGTAAACATAGCCGGGTGACTAGGGGTAGCACTAGGAGGGACAGAAGGGGAGGCTTGCTCTCCTCGCAATGTTGCTTGAGACTCCCACATCTGCCACATCTATGGTAAAGGAGGAAAATCATGCGCTTAATTACCATAAACACCACAACAAGAACAACGCTTATTCATGTGAACAGGCATGCCCTGCTTGGGATGAGTGCCTTGTGGCTGGTTAGTAGTGTTAGGTGCATTATTTTGAGGATTAGGTCCAGGATTACTGGGGGTAGATTGATTTTGAGTGCCTTTCCTCCTCTTTTTGGAAGGAGGAGGATTAGTTGCGCCCTGCTGTGCATACACCTACCCCTAAGGGGGGTGGTGGTTGTTGTTGTGGGGGTGAGAAGGCAAGGGACGTGGAGGTGCTAATGCTTGAGGAGTTGGAGCAGGAGGCTGCGAATACAGATAATAAGGAGGTTGGGTAACATTGTGGTAAATAGGAGGTTGGGAAAAAGGAGGAGGCATGTCGTATCCTGGATACATGCTACTGGGAGGGGGGAAAGTGCAGGAGGTTCTGGCCGCTCCCTGAGGAAAACCATAGCCCATGGGAGGTTGAGCGTATGGATGAGAAAGAGCTCCAACAATATCATTGGAAGCATGAGATGCCCCTAATGCGTTGGCACCACCAGGTCTAGGAAGATCAGGTAGAACAATATAAACATAACTAGACTGAGTGTAGATCAAGTCATATTTTAATGCAATCTAGAGAGCGGCTTCTTCGGTTTGAGGGAAATGCGATGCGACATCTTTTCCTATAGCAGGAAAAAGAGATCTAAGGAACCAGTCCATGTACACACAGTCTTCGAAGGTAGGGGCTCGACATAGGCTCTTTCTTCTTTGCCATTCTTAGACATGATCGGATAGGCGGGTCGCAGACGATTGACAGAGAGAAGTCAAAATTTTGGTACCAATTTCATAACGAAGGGGAAGTTGGAAATAATATAGAAAATCCCAGGCAAGAGTTGAAAAGGTGGTAAGAGAGAATGAGGCCTAATGAACATACCACTTAGAAGCTTTGCTAGTAAGTGTATGTTGGAACAACTGAATATGGACAGAGTCATCAGTAATGGAGTTAGACGAAAACCACATGTGGAAAGATCGAACATGAGTTGTATGATCTTCTCTACCAAGACCTTCAAACTTGGGGATGTTGGAAGGGAGCTTGGTCAGCATAGCAGACCAACTAGTGTCATGGTGTATAGGGTCATTGATCAATTGGTTAAAATCTGAAAGACTGAGGCCTACCATATAGGGGAGCAAGGGAGCAGCCGGGGTAGTTCCTGTTGCTGTCCCAATAGTAGTATTCCCAGCATTAGGGCCGAGGCTACCACCAGCATTAGGTCCTGAACCAGACATGGTGAAGGTGACAGGGGGAGGACCAAGGGTGGAACCAAAAGGAGAACCTAATGAACCAGAAGAGGAGTTGGAGTGCAGACTCGATGGAGGACTAACTCGAATCCTACGTGGAGGAGTAAGTCTTCCTACCAGAAACTAAGGATGAAGGCCAAGAAATATCCGAGATAAATGCCTTGGAGGTGCAATGATGAAGGCAAAAACATGGAAAAAATGGAAGAGAGACCAACAAGGGCAAGGAGGTGTAGTATCCATTGATTACAATGTCGGAACAAGGGCGGATAGGTGCAAGATCAATTGATTACAATGTTAAAGTCTTTTCCTGGCAGTGTTAACCAAGCTCTTATTCACTTAGGGTGTGTGTGTTAAGTGTATAAATTTTAATTTTTAAACCCAGACATTTGTAGAGAAAAAGAAAAAGTGTGTTGTATAACTGTAAATAAACCTGCAGATAACAGTATATGAAACTAAAATAATAGAAAATAAACAGCTAATTATGCAGTAATCTAAACCCAACGAAGCAGGCCTCTCAACAACTAGTCTGTAGGTGGGCAAAAAATACTGTCAAAACACACCAAAATAGCCAATGGATCTAAAGTTGAGATGGACAATGATATACAGGTCAGGTCTGCTGGAAAAAGGGGCAGAAAAACAACAAAAAATCAGAGGAAAAATTGCTGCAGATGAGGTGGCGAAAGGCTATCTCCTGGAGGGAAGCAGAGGGGACCCTAGAGGAAAACCAAAAATAAATTGAAAAGAGGTGTTTTGGATGGATAAATAACCAATATAAAGTGGATTTGAAGGTAAGGGATCAGATTTGAAAAAATGGGTGAATACACTAAAATTTCAGACAACCTGCAGCAGCTAAAACTCTTCCAGAAAAGGTGGAGGGTACTAAAGCCCTAAAGGGCTAGGTTCCCACTTATATGAGTAAAACAGAACAAGTATAGGTCCAAAAAAAGTAGAGACGGAGGTCAGAAAACCCTGAACAGAGGCCCAGACAGACCTAGAAAACTTTCAGAAAAACTCCTGCAAAAAGTCCAGGTTGCAGTTTCTGACCTGTTTTCTGCAAAGGTCATAGGTTTTGGCCTGGTTTCTGTGCCCTGGAGGTTCAGGCCACAGGTTTTGGCCCAAAAAATGTGAACTACACTTCCAACACTCTTGGGAGCAGGTTTCATAAGAATGTGTCAACTCAGTTGCGGCTGATGCCTGTCACCTGTGCAATAGGTCTGAAAACACATGGAAGTTAGAATTTTCAATGTTTTAGGGTTTTATAGGTTAAAAACAACATCAAGAAAAGAAAAACAAGAAGCTAAAGAGAAATCCTAGGGTTTGAAGCATTTGGAAATGTAGGGACATGAAAAACGACAGAGGTCGTAATCGTAAACCCATGTGGAGTTTCCAGTTGTTAGTATGAATCTTAATCGCAAGCGTACGAAAAAGGATCACTTTAGCCATGCATAACAAACAAACCTAACATCAAATATGGCTGCCAATATATTTAGATCTGCAATTAGGTGACCAAGATAAATGCTACAAAATCTAGATCTATGCATTAAAAGACATTAAGCAGTAAATAAAAACAAGAGTTGCTCCATGCATCCAATAGACAAGACAAGAATATGTTTAAAGAATTTTGTATTTATGGCACCTGGGAGGAGAAAATAGAAGGATGTTACCAGTCCTCCTCAATGGAATGGGTTCTTGTAAGTCCTTAGCACTTCAGATCTAAAATCCCTCTCTCTTGATGGTGTAGAAAACCTAGACAAAAATGGAACTTAGAGGGAGCTCCTAAGAAAAATATGACAATGATGGTGGATTAAAGTCAAACCAAAAGTATAGATCCAGAGTGATCTTTAGGCAAAAAAAGGTAGTGAATGAATGGAAAAACCCTTCTATTTATAACAAAATATTGAGTTAGTCTAGATATTGGTGCATAATTAAAATATTATTAACGAAATCAAGATCCAAATTTTATGGAATATTTTATTATATTTGTTGGAGAGAAAAATAATTTCACTTGGGTCAAATCCCTTTATTTGTAAATAATAAATAAATAAATGGTTTTTTTATTATTTTAAGGATGTGGTTGAGTACTAATCAAATAAATAATGATTTATTTAATTATTTATGAATGATTTAGTCAAATTTAACAAGGAATATTATTTAAATAAGGTTTAAATAATTATTCTTAGAAAATAATAAGATAAATAGTGATTTATCTAATTAATTTTCCTATTTTGGGTTAAATATGACCAGGAATATCCAACTCCAAGAGATATCCATGCAAAATGATCTAGATGAGAATAGTACAAATCATATTGCATATGTTCCTTTGCGCTACCGAGATCCTGAGCATTTTGTTCCAAGTTCAGTATGACTTCAAGTCTTCTACGAAAGTTCTCAATTTATAGATTTCATTAATGATAATGTGGAATTTTGGAGTTCTCAACATCCCACAGAGGGATAGTTGTGAGAATTTACCTATTTCTTGGAACATGTTCTCCTTTAGTGGATATGACACATAGTGGATCCTGATTTTGGTGCAAGAGTTCCTTACCTCAGGATGTTTGCACAAGATTCAAGGCAAAGTGAACACACAACACTAGTGGCTTTGGTTTGGGAGGAGAGCTAAAATTATGTAGAAGAGATTGAGGATGCTTAAATTATGTTCCTTTTCGTTGCCGAGAGCCTAAGACTTTTTATACTAGCGTTATTGGATGAGGTGTTGGTGGAGGTGATGATGATTTAGAAGATGCAACCACAAGCGTTGTGTTATCACAATTGGTAAATCCTTGTGGGAGGTCATCACAAAACAAGATCCTTTGCCATGTTCCAAGTTTAAAAAATTAGCACATGCAGAGAGAACATTGGTAAATGTGAAATGGTTAGGTTCGGTACTTGTTTTTTACATATAACATTAAAAATCTAGTGCCTCCTCATAAAATCCTCTCCTCGTATAATCGACCACCATTACAGATGATTACACCACATTTAGTTTAGACATTTATTTAGATAGGTAGGGTGCCCCTATCTCCCATCTCCCTATAGAGTAATCTGGTCACATATTATTTCTTCTATGATATTGGTTCCTCTCTTTTAAGTCCTATCTCTCGTCCTTCTTCTCTTTCCCTTTCTCTCCTACCTCCCTCTCTCTTCCCCAATGTCAGGTGGAGCAAGAGTATAAGAGCCAACTTTCTCATGAATGTAAGATACTCGAACTTAAGCTTTTTTGTAGCAGTCATGAGGTGAAGTTTGGTTATTGAGACTTCATTAGATGGCCATTCTCTGGAATTAAATTGTGTGACAACATCGTGGTTGAGTTTGAAACTGGAGATTGAACATACATTTTGTTTAATTTCAATAGAAATTTTCATCAATAAATGTAAATAAATGGATAAAAAATACTAGAAATTAATAAATAGAGAAGACATGAAAACAAGAAATAGTACCTACAAAATGGTTACATTGAGACACAAAGAATAAGCAACTATTGTGAAAAAACAGAGACCGATGGAACTATCATCTTAACCCCTAACCCATTAAACACTAATTCCCAACCCCTAACCCATTTAACCCCTAAAACCTAAACCTCTAAACCCTTAACCACTAACCTTTTTAACCCCCTAAACCACTAAACCCCTAACCCATTTAACCCCCTAAACCCTAAACCTCTAAACCCTTAACCTGTAACCCCTTAAACCCTAATTCTTGACCCCTAACTCATTTAACCCCATAAACCCTTAAAACCTTAACCCATTTAAGCCCCTAAACCCTAACCCCATTAATCCCTAACCCCTAACCCCTAAAATCCTTAATTGCTAAATCCCCTAACCCCCTAAAACTCTAAACCCCTAACCCATTTAACCCCCTAAACCCTAAACCTTTAACCCCTTAACTCCTAACCTCTTAAACCATAATTCCAAACCCCTAACCCATTTAACCCCCTAAACCATAAACCTGTAAACCCCTAACCCATTTAACCCCTAAACCTCTAAACCCTTAACCCTTAACCCCTAACCCATTTAACCCCCTAAACCCCTAACCCCTAACCCATTTAACCCCATAAACCCTTAACCCTTAAACCCTAATTCCTGACCCCTAACCCATTTAACCCCCTACCCTAACCCCATTAACCCCTAAACCCTAACCCCTAAAATCCTTAACTACTAAATCCCCTAACCCCCTAAACCTCAAAACCCCTAACCCATTTAACCCCCTAAACCTTAAACCTATAACCACTTAAACTCTAAACCCTTAACCCCTAACCCCTAAAATCCTTAACTGCTAAATCCCCTAACCCCATAAACCTCTAAACCACTAACCCATTTAACCCCTAAACCTCCAACCCTTAACCCCTAAGCCCATAAACCCTAATTCCCAACCCCTAACCCATTTAAGCCCCTAAACCCCTAAAACCCTAACCCATATAACCCCCTAAACCCTAACCCCATTAACCCCTAATGACTCGTAACCCCTAAAATCCTTAACTGCTAAATCCCCTAACCCCATAACCTCTAAACCCCTAACCCATTTAACCCCCTAAACCCTAAACGTCTAACCCCTTAACCCCTAACCCATTTAACCCCTATACCCCTAAAACCCTAACCCATTTAACCCCCTAAACCTAAAACCTCTAAACCCTTAACCCTTAACCTTTTAAACCCTAATTCCCAACCCCTAACCCATTTAACCGCCTAAAACCCTAAAAACCTAACCCATTTAACCCCCTAAACCATAAAACTCTAAACCCTGAAACCCCTAAACCACTAACACCTAAACCCCTAACCCCTTAACCCCTAAACCCCTAAACTATTAATGCTTAATCCATAACCCATTAACCCCTCACCCCTAAGTCCTAAAATCCTTAACTGCTAAATCCCCTAACCCCTGAGCCCCCCTTAAACACTAACTCATTATTCACCTAACCCCTAACTGCGCCTAAATCCCATAACCCGTAAGCCCCTAATCCATAATCCCTTAACCACTAACTCATTATTCCCCTAACCCCTAAATGCGCCTAAATCCCCTAACCCATAACCCCCCAATCCATAACCCCTTAACCACTAACTCATTATTCCCCTAACCCCAAATCCCAATCCCTTAACGACTAACTCATTATTCCCCTAACCCCTAAATGTCCCTAAATCCGCTAACCCCTAAGCCCTTAATCCCTAACCCCTTGACCACTAAATCATTACTCCCCTAACCCCTAAAGCCTAAACCTCTAACCCCTAACCCCTAAGCCCCTAATACTTAATACCTTAACCACTAACTCACTATTCCCCTAACCCTTATAAAAATCCTTAAAACCCGTTGGGATTAGCCATTCCAAACAAGGGCAGGTCTAGTTGGGACCTATAATCAGGTTAATTCCCCCTTGTTGGAAAAGTGGAATACCATGAGAAAAACCATGGCTTGCAAAAACCTCCAATAAATTTACTATTTTATCTCAATTTTATTTTAATAATTAATTAATTAATTTCTTTAAAAACTCTTCCGAATAAATCACATAAATTTTTTAAGGTCGGACGCCTTTCAAACCATTCATTGTGTTGTTCATCATCAATGTTTTTAAATTAAATTTATTAGAATGAAATTTATTTTATTTTTGAAGCTTCTTTTTAAATCAATTGTTGACATTACAAGGAGTGCGCTCAACATCCATCAAAACATCAATGGGTATGATATTAAAAATGATATTTCGAGGGCATAATATTAAAAATGATGTTTGAAAAAATGGAGGGAGAAAGTATTCATTTTTCGTTTAAATTTTAGACATCGAATTAAAATAACGTTTCTCCCGCCCAAAACACGTCACTTTGTTTTTGTCATCTCCCACCGAAAACGCATAACTTTTTTTTGGTCATCTCTCGCCCATTTAGTGATTAGGGCTTTTGTTGTGGGTCTTGTTCTTGTAGCTGCCTTAATGCAATTCCTTTTAGGTGCGTTTAAATATCCTCCTACTCAAATATCATCTTGGCACAATTTCACATTCCTTAGTCTTGCAGCGATGTTCACGGCCCTGTGTGTAGAAGCTCTTGCCACTGGTTACTCTCATTTGATAAATCGAAACAAACAGAGTGATGAGGGTAAAGAGCTGGCAGTTAATGGAAAGGATTCACAAGGTCGCCCCATAGATGAAGATAGCAAGACTGGCCATGGGTCATTTCTCAGGTAAAATCTATGAATTTTATTATAATACATAGCATTTCCATCCTCATCTATCTCGATATCACATTTGAATAAAACATAAACCGCAAGGTATTTCAATTTTAATCCTGCAAAAATGTAATTAGAAAATACAAATTGGCATCGTCCATATTCATTTCTACTAAACATAAAGGATATGTCTATTGATGAAATTGACAAATATATATCTGTTTCCTAAAAAGGTTAGATTACTTGTAAAAGTCAAAGTCCATGTCTAGTTTTCTTAACATTGGATATGTAACCCTTTTCAAAATCCTTTGGGAGAATAACATAGTGTTTTTCCGCACTGCATGCATACCAGCTTCTTGAAAAATTACAATTATCTATGCAGCACTAATTTTATCAAGCCGAGATACATAGTCTTCAAGGTCTACGTCGTCACTGAGGTTCATTTTCACTGTAAAAACTTGGAAAACAAGATGTTTCTGCCTCCTATTAGGCAGAGGAAACTAATTTTCCTATCAAGTCTTCTAGGACACAGAAGTGTGAGATTGAGTGTATCTGCTCTATTGGTTACCATAATCACCTTCACATTCACAGTCTCATCAAAACCATCCATCTTATTTAAGAGCTCCATCAAGATCCTCTAAACTTACCTATCAACTCCAGTTTGAGCATCAAACCGTGCTGTTGCGATTGCATCCACCTCATCAATGAATATTATTGCAGGTGCATTCTCTTTAGCAAGGCGAAAGACATCACGAACCATCCTTGGCCCCTCTCCAAGATAATTCTGAACAAACTCAGAGCCAACGACTCGAATGAAAGCAGCCATAGTGTGGTTTGTGACAACCTTGGAAAGCATGGTCTTCCCCGTACCTCGAGGGCCATAAAGAAGAACACCCCAGGGAGGGTCTATCCCGATCTACTTGTAAAGCTCATTGTGTGTGAGTGGAAGCTCCATGGCTTCCGGAATCTCTTTTTTATGTATGTCACAGCACCCAATATCATTGTAGGTTACGTCTGGTTTCTCATAATGGGAGAGGAGTGAGATAGAGGAGTATGCCTCAGGTGGGAGGACATCCACTAGGGCACTCGAATGTCGATGGAGGGCTACCGAGGCAGAGGGCTTCAAGAGCTCCCTGTTGATTGTGCTCAAAATCCTCACATAGTAGTTCAATCCTATCGTTGAACTGACTATTTCATTGTTCTGGTCAAACATCTCCATGAACTGCCCAATCACCAGAGGCATCGACTAAATCCTCTTCATCTCCTCCTAGGCTTTCAACAGTTCTCTCTTTAGATTTTTTTGCTCGTCCTTCATGTATTCTTCCTGAATGTCGATGAACTCCATCTGTCTTTGTAGCGATTTCAATCTACTGTACAGATCTTCGTCCATGTCGGAATGGGAATGGGGATGGGGAGGAGGGATAATCATCTCTATATTTCCCGTTGGACCCTTAGCACTGACTTCAGATTTAGCACCACGATCGATGCAACCATTGTCGCCTTACCTTGCCTTTCCCTCACAAAAACAAGAACAAATCCAGGAATTTCTTCACCGAAAGGAAATTGTGTCAGATAAAATCTAATACATTAATGTATCATATGCTTGAGAAATAAGTTTTAATTTCTATTTATTATCTAAGAGTTAGGAATCTCTAGATGTTGAGGTTTGTTATGATATATCATAATTTATGAATCAGGTGTTGGAATTCGAATTAGGTGTCTGTTATAAAATTTGATGTAGATCTGAATCCCAGAAGGGAAGAAGTTGCAGGTTTGAGCAATAGGCTATGACTTTTCTGTTGCACGAAGCTGTTTTTCCCAAATGTAATTTTACGTATCCCTGTTCTATAATATTGTCTCGTTTTCCTCTTATGTGTGTTGTTATTCATTGTTTTGCTAGTTATTGTTATCTTGTTTTTTTCCAATTAGGATAAATCATTGCTACTTGGTTATATCCCCTGGTTTTTTTCCCGAGATCCAAGCCACTCTCATTCACCAGGATCCTTGTTACTCGGCTCCCGCTCATGGTGAAATGTTACTCGGCTCTGGATCACTCACTGTGCTCATATCTCGCTGCCTCCAGCCGTGAGTATGTGTCGTAGCTCTTCGCTCTTACTGTGCTCATATTTTGCTGCCTCCCGCTGTGAGCATGTGCCGCAACCCACTGCTCTCATAATTTATGAATCAGGTGTTGGAATTCAAAGTAGCTCTCAGATTGAAATAGAAATATAGGGAGTGGTAGTCGAAGCCTCTTTCCCACATGGATCTTTACTTTAGCAGGTAAGATCATGGCAAGAATTCTTTTTGATACTAAGAACATCTATTTTCAAATATGAATTTGTTGTTTTCACCCAGAAGATGATCATTTTCTCACTGGATTTATTTTTCCCACTGTGATCTTCTTAGCTCAGTGGTGTTTGGGTATTTTTTTTAAATTAGATTGTTTATTTTCAAAATATTTAAAGTTAATTGTTTGAATTCACTCATGTTTATTACAGGATTTTTCAATAGACTCATAGGTAAAGTCATTTGATCTCACTCATGTCAATTACATGATTTTGCAGAGACTTAAGTTCGGGAGTAGTATTTATCATCCTTAATTTTGTTATGAGTTGAATTAGAATAAGTTTTTTCTTTTTAATTTATTGTATAAGTAGTTTTAGTGTGGAAGTTTCATTAATGTGATTCATCTTTAGAATCCATTTTTGATAGTTAGAAACATTGACACTATTTATCTTCAAAATCCACGTTCAAAACATCAAAGCATTAATATTATCTGAAAACCAATGTGAAGCATACCTGATAGTATGGAAAAACAATACTTTTGCCACCAAAATTACATTTCGGGAACTTATTGTGAAAAGAAATTGAAAAAATCTTAGGTTAACATTGTATTGTTTCAGAGCTATGATGAATCCATTCTTCTGGATGGCTATAATGGTAACCAGCCTGCATATCTCATAGTATGGAAAACAATACTTTTGCAACCAAAATTACATTTTGGGAACTTATTGTGAAAAGAAATTGAAAAAATATTAGGTTAACACTGAATTGTTTTAGGGTTGCGATGCATCCAGTCTTCTGGATGGCTATAATGGTAATCAACCAGAGTAGAAGAATTCATATAATTTGGGTCTCTGGGCATTAGATGTGTTCGACGATATAAAGGTTGTGCTGGAAAATAAATGTCTGGGCGTAGTGTCCTAAGCTGATATTCTAACTACCTATGCCCGTTATGTTCATTTCCACATTGAAGTGAAGATATTTATATGTCCATTTATATTATCAGTGCTTTGTATTCCTATGATTCCTTGTATTCTTTTTCCAAGGATGCGATTGCCAGTAAGAATGTGATTCCTTGCATTTCTTCTCCAAGACTGTGACTCCCGGTAAGACTGCGATTCTTTGTATTCCTTCTCTAAGTGCCTCTTTATTCACGCTTTTTTCACTCTTTCTAGTGCCATTGCAACCCTTTCTAGTCCAATATATCATAATTTCGACACAAGTCATTGATCCACATTGTACTTTTGACTAATCAATGCTCATTAAATTGTACTTTGTCAATTTTGGATTTTTGGCCATGTTATTAGAACCCCATTGTCTAGGTTCCTAGTGTAGTCAATTTTCTTTATCCACATTGTGATCACTCTTTCAAATGCTAGTGAAACTGACACCTAATCCAATATACCATCATTTCAACATAAGTAGTTGATCCACATGGTAATTTCGACTAATAAATACTCATTAAATTGTGGCTTGTCAATTTTTTTTAATCTTTGGCGATGTGATTAGAACCCCATTGTCGAGGTTCTTAGTGTACTTGATGTTCAAGGTGATCAAAGGTTATAGAGTTTTTTCCACTTTTAGTGGTATGTAGAAGTAAATGATTGATTTCTAGTAATAAATGTTTGTTCCAATTATATATTGTGCGAGCTTTTAAAAGCCAAAAAAAATCTCTATCACTTTTCGGATAATATCATTGGATTGTTTACATATATAATCACAAAATATAGCAATAAGTGAGACAAAAAACTATATATGGAAGGCAAAAACCCCCACAAATACTCTTTGTTTTCTAGCACTTGTGGAATAAGTTGGATAGCCTCCTTGGAGAGCTTGTCTACCAGGGTATTGAGTTCATGGTATATATGGCCACAAGAGAACCAATCCAACTTGTTGTAGACTTGTTTGATACCTTGCAAAATGTGAGCCAAATGAGGGGCCACTATGCTGACTTTGTCGTAGACTCAATCCACAACAAGTTTTGAATCCCCCAAAATATTTAGTTTTTTGACACCTTTTTGGTTGACCATATTAACAAGAGGCTAGAGAGTTGAAAATTCAAATCTCATGTTTGTGCCCATACTTGGAGCATATTTGATATGAAAAAAATGAGCAATTTTTGCATATTTCTTTCCACAATTATTTATTTCATTGCTTTTATCTTTGATGTTGTGTAATCAATTAAAGATTCCATTCCTCCATTAGCAGGACTGCCTACATACATATCTCCACTTTTAGGTTCTATTTCTCTAAGTGGTTCACACCCAATGAATTTCTACTCATCGATGCTAGCTGGGTCATATGGTAAAATTTCATCTACTTTTCATCAACCATTAAAGGAAAAAACCATCATATGAAATGATTCATGCCCATTAACAAGAAAAAATAAACTAGCTGCAATCCATTCTGTGAGATGCTGGATATATTGAAACGATTCCCACAGCCTTCAGAAACCACTCTGGCTCTAGTTCAAGTTATGGATGGAAAGACCAACTCCTTGCCAGAATATCTTTGCAATCAATCAAGTTCTCTTGTAGTTTCATTTGTCAACAATGAAGATAATTGTAGTTTACAGTTTTCCATCAGTCCTCCATCTGAAGTATTGACTATAGATAAAGAAGATGGAGTTAAACTGTCACCATTGAACATGCCTACTGTGACAGCATGTGATATCTGTGATGGTATAGTTTCAAATTGTTATGTAGTTTCTGCACTTGAGTCTGGATTAGATCATCATACTAGTGAGAAGTAGAAAAAAATATCTAAAAAACAAGCAGGTCTTTCAATAAATGAATGTTCAAATAAGATGACAAAATTTGCACACAAGCCTAAAAAGCAGTAGGTGCAATAACATGTGTCATTGGTAGGAAGCTCTTCAAATATGGAAAGGGAGTCAAAAGGAGAGGTGGGTGTAGAGGATTCTAAACTCAGTGGTTCTCATAGGCAGGTGGAGGAGTTAATTTTGAGTCAGACTTCATCACCTACCTTAACAACTCCTTTAATGACAACCCTACATAAGACAGTTAAAGTTGTTGATGGAGGGGCTAATTCTGACCTAGCTATAGAAACAGTTCCACATTGTTCACTACCAGAGCCTAATTCTGTAGCCCATATTTGTGGTTCATTTACCAATCGCAAAAAATTTGAAAATATATTATTTCCAAAGAAGTGATCAGGAAACATGGTTAATGTTTTGGACACTCCCTCGTTAAGGATATCACGAGATTCATCATCTATAGATGAGATCACCGAAACAGATATTTCCAGGGGAACCTTGGAACCTTTACAAGATTCATAATCTGTGAGTGAATTTATCATTGATGATATGACTTCATCTTTGGGAAGCTCTAGTGAGGTATATGAAGGAAAAACATAAACTTCTAGGCTAGTTATAGAGTTTTCTACAAAGGATGTTGGAGTAGTAAAGAAAGAAGTGGAAAATATGAAGTTTGATAACAATAATGTTATTGTAGGAACATTGAAGAGACCAACATGTAATGAGAATGGCACTAAATCAGATTCAAAACTTAGAAATGTGAAGAATAAACAATCTGAATCAACAAGCGATAATGCTAGACAAAGCTGCAACAATAATTTTGTTAATTCTGTAATTCGAGGGAAGCAAGATCTTGGAAATGTTCTCCATCCTGAACATGGGACTGTTGTGGTTTATGATTCCCCATCTAAGTTTTCAAGTTCACCTGATGCGAACATAAACGAAGAGCTGACTTATTTTTCCAATTCTGTCATTGGAAAAGAAAAGGCTAGTTTTCATGCTGGGGAGAGAAAAATCAATGGAATGCATGAGAGTAGGTTGGCATCTCAAATAGATACACATGACAATGACACAATGGTTGTTGATCAAAATCTTCTTAAAGAGAAAAATGCTAAAGTGTTATTTTTATTTGAGCAATCAACATCAAATACAAGAAAGGTGTTTGAATGGGAATTACAATCAGAATCTAGAATACTCCTCCCTAAAGCTGATATGGCTATTTTGGAGGAAAAACTAGGTCTTTTGTCTGGTAACAAATTTGTTGACTGTAAAAAATATTCTGGATATAGAAAGGTAAGTTTAACCATGATAGTGCTAAAGTACTTGGGGAAGGTTCAATTGCCAATGTGAAGGAAATTGACACAAAAGATAAGGGTCAAGTATCCACCACTAATAGTGATATTTGTGAAATGTATCCTCAACTTTAGGTGTCATCTTTTCCTGTTGAAAGTGAAGGCAAGCGAGATTTAGTAGCTAGATTGACAGAAAAGGAGAATAAAAGTTCTTCCAATGTTTTTGCAAAGAATAGTGTTGAAAATATTGGTGATGCTGCCAAGGTAGTAGTTGTCAACAAGAAGAAGAAAAATAAGGATTTTTCTAGTAAGGAAAATGTTGTAGCTCCCACTGGGATTTATATAATGCTTCTAAGGTTCAAGAGGAGAAGGAGGAAGATTTGAACCTTCTAGAACCATCCAAATATTAACCGATTTTGTCAAGAGTAAGAATTCTTCAAAAGAGCCTAAGAATCAAGTCCTGAAAGAAGTGGATGACTGGGAAGATGCAACCGAGATTTCAACTCCTATGAATCAAGTAGCTATTTTAGTTATTGAATGTTCAGGAGATAGAAATTATTGTAGAGATTTTTTTTTAACAATCAAGGACCAGTTCAAAGATCTACCAAATAATTTTGAAATTTGTGCAGACATTTTTGAATTACTTTGAAATTCCCAAGCACTTACAAGTCATGTAGGAGAGGCTAATGCATTAGCAAGCACTTGATCCAGGTGGATATTGGTGGCCACCCGCCTATTCCACTTGGGGCCCCACCATTGTCTCTTTCAGTTTTTTTCACAACTTACTATTTTTAGCAGTTTTTCGGGTCCTGAACTTTCGGAGCCGTTTTAAAGCCCCAAACGGAGATAGTATGCCGAAGTTACGTCCCTTGGAAGTTGAAACACCAATTTACCCAAACGGGGCCCATAGTTTTGGCGCTTCATCTCCTAGGGTTAAGTTTTTGGACATTTAGAGTTCTCCATTGTTTCTCCATAATAAATAGGCCCTCAAGCCTCATTATAACATAGTTCAGAGGTATGTAGCCGCCGCATCTCTTCTCAGAGATTCGCTACCAACATCCTAGCTATTTTATTTCCATCATGTTTGTAAGCATATTTCTATGATTTGATATTAACGAAATGAAGCCTTATTTCCACTATATTTCTATGTTTATGGTTATTTCTGTATTTTGTTGCGTTCTTGCATAAATCCAGATCAGTGGTATCAGAGGAGTCTGCTTTTTCTCGATCCTTCTTTGCATGTCCCCAACGAGGTCGGGGTATAAGGAGTTAGGGCTTGATCTAGTGGAACCTTTGGAAGATCAGCCTCGCAAACCCCAATAGATGGCCATGGGAGAAGAAAAGAAAGATGAGGGAGCAGGATATCATATCAAAATATTGCTCGAGGAGGCCCTCGAAAAACAAAGGAATGCGATGATGGATAACTTTGCCTAGATCCTTCAACGACTGCCCACCAGCGACGCATCTGCATCCAGCAGCCACTTCGGAGGTGCAACTCCCTTTAAGGTACAAGTAAAATTTGACATTCCCATATTTGAGGATCAAATAGATGCAAATGTTGTAGGTATATGTTTGAATCTATTAGAAGGATATTTCTCGGTTCATGACTTTTCCGATTGGGAGAATATTATTTTTGCACTCCTCAAAGCTACCCCCCATGTCAAAGACTGGTGGGAAGCCTACTGTGAGAAAACTAACGAGACATAACCCTCTTTGTTCTCAGTCGTACCCACTTGGAATTCTTTTCGAGTTTCCATCAAGGAACAATACTATCCCATTGGGAGCTAGAAGGACAAGTACATACAATAGACAATGCTGCGACAAAAAAGGGATCAAGATGTGCATGAGCTAACGAATATGTTCCATACCTTGCGCACAAAGTTGGGTATCAAATATTGAAAGAAAAATTTGGTGCTAAAGTATCGCGGTAGCTTGCATAGATACATTCATGAGGAAATGGAGTTCCTTGACATGTCCTCGCTTGGTACAGCATACCAGTATGCTGCCAAGATTGAGCAAAAATTCGAACAGAAGAAGCAAGAATTTGGATATATGAATCAAAAGCAAGGGAAAGGTGCCCCCAAACTGCAGAACAAAGGACAAATCCAAGGCATGGTGGCCCAAGACAACCTGCGAAAGAAACAATCAAAGAACAACACTGCGAAGCCAAAGAAGGACACATGAAAGTGGTGTGAGTTCCATAAGAGCTCCACTCACAACACAAGTAAGTGTCGAGCCAAGCAGTCACTGGTGGCCGAGATGAGGGCTTCTGAATCAGATGCATGCTCTGACTCTAAATCAGAACCTAACAAGGTGAACGAAAAAGGGAAGTATATTATTGTTGCAGAGCCCAACGCCACTGTTGCCACTACGAAGATCCAGAAGGAGGAACCAGAAGGTCCAGAGGAGGAAGAGCATCTCTTCCACTCCCAGATGTGGGTAAAGGGTTCCCTTCTATGGTTCATTGTCAACAATGGGAGCCAAAAGAACGTCATTTCCCCAGATGTCGTGAAGCGGTTGGGCTTGCCAACCACAGCGCACCCACAACCATACACCATCGGGTGGCTTCACCAAGGACAGGATCTTCGTGTCAGCCAGCAGTGTCCCCTTCCCTATAGCATCAAGCCCTTCATGGACGAGGTATTGTGTGACATTGATCCTATTGATGTTTCTGATGTATTATTAGGCCAAAAGGAACAACATTTTCGCAGATTGTTTTTGTTGTTCCTCTTAAGGAACAACAACTGTTCCATCTAAGGAACATCATTTTTTGAGTGCATTTTTCTTGTTTTAGAACAACATTTCTGAGAATTTTCTGAATTATTCATGACTCTTTGAAAGTAAAACATATAATTTATGAAAATATACACAAATTAGAGGTTACTGGAATCAGCAAATCAAGAGAAATTGTATTTTTTAAGAAATTGTTTTGTAATGATAAGAAAAGAAAAGGACACAACCATCTATATCACTTTGCTGTATTTATTTTCACTAAAATTAATATGATCGGTTATCTTTATCATGTTGGTTCTTCCCTAAATCTTCATAACTCTCTTTGATTTTTATTTATTGAATAAGAATAAGGGTATACTTTCTGTATTGAGATGTTCAGACTTCTTCAACCATCCCTAATCTTAAGGAGTGTTGAGCCATCCTCTCTATATAAGTAGGGAAGTGCCATATGAAAAAAAATAGAAGAAAAGAAAAATATCTATATAATTACTAACAATTTTATGATATGGCAGATGGAGGATAGGGGGTCTCATCAAGAGTCAGCCTACCATGATCATAAGGGAGCAGTGAAGTGGCATTCCCATTATAGCCACCACACCAGCAATATGATCCAATGGACAACTCATAAAGATAAAAAGTCCTTGGAACAGGAGGTCTCATCACGAGCCGGCCTGCCCACCTTTCACTCCTTCCTAGTGAATTGCATTGTGATTCATCTGGTTCCCAAGCCAGCACAGTGGCCTCCATCATGACATCACACAGCACTTCCCTAGGCATTAATAAAGGATAATGGTTCCAGGGGTGAGAAAGAAACTTTGTAAAGGTTATAGACACTTGTGGGCAACATAGCTCTGCTGATGGTATTGGAGTCATATTTTTCACAAATCAAAAG
Source organism: Pinus albicaulis (assembly GCA_034641835.2). Classification (NCBI taxonomy): domain Eukaryota; kingdom Viridiplantae; phylum Streptophyta; class Pinopsida; order Pinales; family Pinaceae; genus Pinus; species Pinus albicaulis. Next base: position 769,697,120 of record CM076578.1, read on the forward strand.
TAATGATAAACCATTTTCTTATATCTTTATCTAATATCAAATGAGAGTACGCTCCTAAACCCTTTGTTTAGAACCTCTTATGCATGAAATATATTTATAAATCGATCATAATGGTTTATGAGGATAATGATCGCATAAGTATTTTTTTTCACATCAGCTGTCATTTTCCCTTATTTTCGAATCATTACATAGAAATTTCCATATCTATTCACGATTTCAAAATATGCATTGATTTCATTAATGCGATAATTTGTTGATAATATCATAAGTATGTATGCCTTTCCATGTTGTACAATTGTTGTGCAGTACGCTGCTCTTCTATTTTCCACTCGAGGGCAACCTATCATCTTTCTGGGGGGCACGGATGACTTTTAAATATGCCTGCATGTGGGTCGAATACCAATATTCATACTGCATTTCTACAGAAATTTTTGCTGATTGAACTTTTGGCATACATCTTATCGGTTGCTCTTCAAAATTAACACTGTGGATTCAAGAAAATTGCATGTAGAATTGTGATTTGTTTACAGGAGAACAACAAGTATGAGGGGGAAATTATATTCGCAGCACGACCACACTATTGCAAGTAACAACAAAGGCTTGCGCAACTCGCGAATGCGCACAATTCTTCAGACATGATGTGCTTGCATGGCTTCCACCTTTTGCATCACTTTCAATATCCACTCAGCCTACATCAGCTTCAAGAAATGCCAGTTCCTACAGGTCATCTCACATTTTCTTTTCAGAGGTAACACTTGAGGTAAAATAACATAATTTTCTGATTTATTACGAATTTAGGAGAAATTCATGAAAATAAATTGAGCATTATTTATCATCATTCATTCCACATCTTTGCCACTTCCCATTTTTCAGAGACATATCATCTTTCAGTTTGGGGGAGTGTTGTTTTCCTTTATTTCTTTCTTATGACCATGTCAATAATATTCTTTATCATCCATTGATATTCTTATTCATTATCAACACCTCCCTTATTCCGTGTTGTTTTACACCAAACATCAATTTCAACAGATTGTAGCGACCACCTCTCTTTATTTTCTAGCATCGCATGAGGACATGCTAATTCTTCAGTTTGGGGGAGGAATTGCTACACAAGATGGATGTTTTCTACTTTCTTTCTCATTTAAGGCATACAATTTCATTTTTATACAGTACAGAAATTGATTTGCATATATCTTTAAAACTATAAACTGAATTCTTATGATTTCTGGATAACAAAGAGGTATCATTAAAATACACAAACTCAAATAATTTCACGCTAATTTATTTCATAAAATTTTGAAAATTATGCACTATCACCTACAACCATTTTTTTTATATCTCATGATCCGTGCATCAAAACGATCTGATTTTTGAGAAAATGGTTAATGAAGTTTGGTGTTACTTATGTCACTTTTTTCTGCAACTTCATATACATATAACTGAACGTCAAATGTAAAAATTAGTACGCCTTCATCAATATTGCTAAAATTGAATATTCATTATTTGAGGAAAAGTTCATTTGTTGCATCCATTTCATGAGTTGGATGAACAATTTTTTTGCTTGGTTAACACATGGGTTTTGTTTTCTTTGGGTTGCATGAGGACATGCAATATGTTCAGTTCTGGGTTGCATGAGGGCATGCAATATATTCACTTTGGGGGTATGTTGAGTCGCTAATATGACCACCTTTTAACACCTATTTCATCTGTTTATACTCTTCTTTATCATGTAATTTATCATAATTTATTATATAAATCTATTTTATAATTATTTATGCTCTTATGGATAAATATTATTTCTTCTCTTTTATTTTTAATAAATTGATGATTATTATGCATAATTTTATCAATGATGGTTTATTAATATATTTTGTAACAACACTCATCATTTTAGCCTCCAAGATATTTGCTAGATTGCAGATTTGATCTCCAGCACATCATTCAATATTTCAACTCAGAAATTCGTTGGAATAAGAAGTGACAATTTTGTGGCTGATATTATGGGCAAATGGAGAAGAATCTGGAAAATCTGGAACATGGGTTTTGTCCAGAACGGACCAATTTAACTTATTTGAAGAACAGTTTGCCAAAATTCAGCCTATATTGAGAGGAACAGAAGGTTCTTTGAGCATAATTTTCTCAGATTTACTGTTGTGTCCGTCTTCCAAATTATCTCAACTGCAAATCCAAATTCGACTTGTTCTTGTTGAAATATTGATGGAAATATCTTTTCTTGCTGATCAAGTTGTTGGGGACAATCCAATTTTGTTATGAGGGATCATATTTACTATTTAATTTTATCCTCTTTCTGATTATAAAAGGAGAGCATGTATTATGTATTGGGGGGATTTGGGAGAGATTTCCTATTGTAATTTTCAGAATTATTCATCGACTCTTGTTAATTAAAATAGAGTACGATTGCTTGTAAACTCTGCTACATATGATCAATAAATAAGTTGTGTTGCTACTCATTCGATTATTCTGAAGTAACTTAGCAGCGTTTCACTAGCGGCTAAGGGCCCAACCTCTGGTGGAGTTCACTGCATCTTTGTATTATATCTTTGATTCTTGTAATGTGTGAGTGATTTGATTTAACATTTATTTCTTTTATTCACATTGCTGTTTCACTTTATTAGTTTACAGATTACAAAGAGTTTGGTTTTGCTTTTGAGAACTTGCCTAGTTTACTTTCATTAGGAGCATTAATGATTTAGTTCAATTTCCATTTTGATTTATTTGTTTTAATGCGAGATCATCAACTGTAAAGAATAATGGTTATTGCTCCCATGTTCTCAGATTGATTATCTTGTTCTTAGTTGATTTTATCAGTTTCTAAAGGAAAGATTTATCATTACTGTATCCTTGACTAATATTTGCAGAGTGAATGATTAGATTTTAGAGCATTTAGTTTCATGTCATTGCATCCATTTACTCTTGTATTTAGAACACTATACTACATATTTCAAGGCATTACTCTTATATTGAATTGTAGCCTCAAACAAAGTACACTCTTGAAATAAAAAATTGTTCCTAGATTGATAATTAATGTAGGATAAATGGGCGTTAAAAAAAGACACCTTTTATACCTCAACAGATATCCTATCAAAATATTTCTTGAGGAGGCCCTCGAAAAACAAAGGAATGCGATGACAGATAACTTTGCCTAGATCCTTCAACGACTGCCCACCGGCGGCGCATCTGCATCCAACAACTACTCTCGAGGCGCGACACCCTTTAAGGTACAAGTAAACTTTGACATTTCCATATTTGAGGGTCAAATAGATGCAGATGTCATAGGTAGATGGTTGAATATATTAGAAGGATATTTCTCGGTTCATGACTTTTCCGACTGAGAGAAGATTATTTTTGCACTCCTCAAAGCTACCCCCATGTTAAGGACTGGTGTTAAACCTACTGTGAGAAAAAGGATGAGACAGAACCCTCTCTGTTCTCAGCCGTACCGACTTGGAATCATTTTTGAGATTCCATCAAGGAACAATACTATCCCGTGGGGAGCTAGGAGAACAAGTACATACAATGGACAATGTTGCGGCAACAAAGGGATCAAGATGTGCATGAGCTAACGAATCTGTTCCATACCCTGTGCACAAAGTTGGGTATCAAATATTCAAAGAAACATTTGGTGCTAAAGTATCGTGGTTGTCTACATAGATACATTCAGGAGGAAATGGAGTTCCTTGACATCTCCTTGCTTGGTACGACATACCAGTATGCTGCCAAGATTGAGCAAAAATTCAAACAGAAGAAGCGAGACTTTGGATTTGTGAATCAAAAGAAAGGGAAAGGTGCCCCCAAACCATAGATAAAAGGACAAAGCCAAGGCACGGCGGCCCAAGACAACCTACCAAAGACACAAGAAAATAACAACACCGCAAAGCCAAAGAAGGACATAGGGAAGTGGTGTGAGTTCCATAAGAGCTCCACTCACAACACAAGTGAGTGTCGGGCCAAGCAGTCGCTGGTGGTGGAGATGGGGGCTTCTGAATCAGATGCATGCTTCGACTCTAAATCAGAACCTGACAAGGTGAATGACAGAGGGAAGTAGATTATTGTTGCAGAGCCCAGTGCCATTGTTGCCACTACGAAGATCCAGAAGGAGGAACTAGAAGGTCCAGAGGAGGAAGAGCATCTCTTCCACTCCCAGATGTGGGTAAAGGGTTCCCCGCTATGGTTCATTTTCAACAATGGGAGCCAAAAGAACCTCATTTCAGCAGATGTCGTGAAGCGGCTGGGCTTGCCAACCACAGCGCACCCACAACCATACATCATCGAGTGGCTTCACCAAGGACAGGATCTCCGCGTCAGCTAGCAGTGTCCCCTTCCCTATAGTATCAAGCCCTTCACGGATGAGGTATTGTGTGACATTGCTCCTATTGATGTTTCTGATGTATTATTAGGCCAAAAGGAACAACATTTTCGCAGATTGTTTTTGTTGTTCCTCTTAAGGAACAACAACTGTTCCATCTAAGGAACATCATTTTTTGAGTGCATTTTTCTTGTTTTAGACCAACATTTCTAAGAATTTTCTGAATTCTCCATGACTCTTTGAAAGGAAAACATATAATTTATGAAAATATACACAAATTAGAGGTTACTGGAATCAGAAAATCAAGAGAAATTTTAATTTTTAAGAAATTGTTTTGTAGTGATAAGAAAAGAAAAGGACACAACCATCTATATCACTTTGCTGTCTTTATTTTCACTAAAATTAATATGATCGGTTATCTTTATCATGTTGGTTCTTCCCTAAATCTTCATAACTCTCTTTAATTTTTATTTATTGAATAAGAATAAGGGCATACTTTCTCTATTGAGATGTTCAGACTTCTTCAACCATCCCTACTCTTAAGGAGTGTTGAGCCATCCTCTATATATAAGTAGGGAAGTGCTATATGAAAAAAAAGAAAAAAAAAGAAAAATATCTATATAATTAGTAACAATTTTATGATATGGAAGATGGAGGATAGGGGGTCTCATCACAAGACAGCCTACCATGATCATAACGGAGTAGTGAAGTGGCATTCCCATTATAGCCACCACACAAGGGATATGATCCAATGGACAACTCAGAAAGATAAAAAGTCCTTGGAATAGGAGGTCTCATCACGAGCCGGCCTGTCCACCATTCACTCCTTCCTGGTGAATGGCATTGTGATTCATCTGGTTCCCAAGCCAGCACAGTGGCCTCCATCATGACATCACACAGCACTTGCCTAGGCATTGATACAGGATAATGGTTCCAAGAGTGAGAAAGCAACTTTGTAAAGGTTATAGACACTTGTGGGAAACAGAGCTCTGCTAATGGTATTGGAGTCATATTTTTCACAAATCAATAGTAATGATAAACCATTTTCTTATAGCTTTATCTAATATCAAATGAGAGTATGCTCCTAAACCTTTTGTTCGGAACCTCTTATGCATGAAATTTATTTATAAGTCATTCATAATGGTTTATGAGGATAATCACTGCATCCGTATTTTTTTTTCACATCAGCTGTCCTTTTCCCTTATTTTCGAATCATTACATAAACATTTCCATATCTACTCACGATTTCAAAATATGCATTGATTTCAGTAATGCGATAATTTGTTGATCATATCATAAGTATGTATGCCTTTCCATGTTGTACAATTGTTGTGTAGTACGCTTCTCTTCTATTTTCCACTCGAGGGCGACCTATCATCTTTCCACGGGGGCACGAATGCCTTTTAAATATTCTTGCATGTGGGTCGAACACCAATATTCATACTAAATTTCTACAAAATTTTTTGCTGATTGAACTTTTGGCATACATCTTAACGGTTGCTCTTCAAAATTAACACTATGGATTCAAGAAAATTGCATGTAGAATTGTGATTTGTTTACAGGAGAACAACAAGTATGAGGAGAAAATTCTATTCACATCACAGCCACACTATTGCAACTAACAGCAAAGGCTTGCGCAACTCGCGAATGCGCACAATTCTTCAGACATGATGTGCTTGCATGGCTTCCACCTTTTGCATCACTTTCAGTATTCGCTCAGCCTACATCAGCTTCAAGAAATGCCAGTTCCTACAGGTCATCTCACATTTTTTTTTCAAAGGTAACACTTGAGGTAAAATAACATAATTTTCTGATTTATTACGAATTTAGGAGAATTTCATGAAAATCAATTGAGCATTATTTATCATCATTCATTCCACATCTTTGCCACTTCCCATTTTTCGGAGACATATAATCTTTCAGTTTGGGTGAGTGTTGCTTTCCTTTATTTCTTTCTTATGACCATGTCAATAATATTCTTTATCATCCATTAATATTCGTATTCATTCTTAACACCTCCCTTATTCCATGTTGTTTTACACCAAGCATCAATTTCAACAGATTGTAGCGACCACCTCTCTTTGTTTTCTAGCATCGCATGAGGACATGCTAATTCTTCAGTTTGGGGGAGGAATTGCTACACAAGATGGATGTTTTCTACTTTCTTTCTCATTTAAAGCATACAATTTCATTTTTATACAGTACAGAAATTGATTTGCATATATCTTTAAAACTATGAACTGAATTCTTGTGATTTCTGGATAACAAAGAGGTATCATTAAAATACAAAAACTCAGATAATTTCACGCTAAACTAGTTCATAAAATTTTGAAAATTATGCACTATCACCTACAACCATTTTTTTTTATATCTTATGATCCGTGCATCAAAACGATCTGATTTTTGAGAATATGGTTAATGAAGTTTGGTGTTACTTATGTCACATTTTTCTGCAACTTCATAAACATATAACTGAACGTCAACTGTAAAAATTGTTACGCCTTCATCAAGATTGTTAAAATTGAATATTCATTATTTGAGGAAAAATTCATTTGTTCCATCCATTTCATGAGTTGGATGAACAATTTTTTTGCTTGGTTAACACATGGGGTTTTTTTTTCTTTGGGTTGCATGAGGACATGCAATATATTCAGTTCTGGGTTGCATGAGGGCATGCAATATATTTAGTTTGGGGGTATGTTGAGTCGCTAATATGACCATTTTTTAACACCTATTTCATTTGTTTATACTCTTCTTTATCATGTAATTTATCATACTTTATTATATAAATCTATTTTATAATTTTTTATGCTCTTATGGATAAATATTATTTCTTCTCCTTTATTTTTAATAAATTGATGATTATTATGCGTAATTTTATCAATGATGGTTTATTAATATATTTTGTAACAACACTCACCATTTTAGCCTCCAAGATATTTGCTAGATTGCAGATTTGATCTCCAGCACATCTTTCAATATTTCAACTCAGAAATTCGCTGGAATAAGAAGTGACAGTTTTGTGGTTGATATTATGGGCAAATGGAGAAGAATTTGGAAAATATGGAACATGGGTTTTGTCTAGAACTGACCAAATTAACTTTATTGAAGAAACGTTTGCCAAAATTTGGCCTGTATTGAGAGAAACAGAAGATTATTTGAGCACAATTTTCTCTGATTTACTATTGCGGCCGTCTTCCAAATTATCTCAGCTACAAATCCAAATTTGACTTGTTCCTGTAGAAAGATTGATGGAAATATCTTTTCTTGCTGATCAAGTTGTTGGGGACAATCAAATTTTGTTATGAGGGATCATATTTACTATTTAATTTTATCCTCTTTCTGATTATAAAAGGAGAGCATGTATTATGTATTGGGGGGATTTGGGAGAGATTTCCTGTTGTAATTTTCAGAATTGTTCATCGACTCTTGTTAATTAAGATAGAGTACGATTTCTTGTAAACTCTGCTACATATGATCAATAAATAATTTGCGTTGCCACTCATTCGATTATTCTGAAGTAACTTAGCGGTGTTTCACTAGTGGCTAAGGGCCCAGCCTCTGGTGGAGTTCACTGCGTCTTTGTATTATATCTCTGATTCTTGCAACGTGTGAGTGATTTGATTTAACATTATTTCTTTTATTCGCATTGCTATTTCACTTTATTAGTTTACAGATTGGAAAGAGTTTGGTTTTTCTTTTGAGAACTTGCCTAGTTTACTTTAATTAGTAGCATTAATGATTTAGTTCAATTTCCATTTTCATTTAGTTTTTTTAATGCGAGATCATCAACTGTAAAGAATATTGGCTATTTCTCCCACGTTCTCAGATTGATTATCTTGTTCTTATTTGATTTTATCAATTTCTAAAGGAAAGATTTATCATTACTGTATCCTTGACTAATATTTGTTGAGTGAATGATTAGATTTTAGAGCATTTAGTTTCATGTCATTGCATCCATTTACGCTTGTATTTGGAACACTATACTGCATATTGCAAAACATTACTCTTAGATTGAATTGTAGCCTCAGACAGAGTACACTCTTGAAATAAAAAGTCGTTCCTGGATTGATAATTAATGTAGGATAAATAGGCGTTAAAAAAATACACCTTTTATACCTCAATAGATATCCTATCAAAATATTGCTTGAGGAGGCCCTCGAAAAACAAAGGAATGTGATGATGGATAACTTTGCCCAGATCCTTCAACGACTACCCACCGGCGGCGCATCTGCATCCAAAAACCACTCTGGACGACGACTCCCTTTAAGGTACAAGTAAACTTTGGCATTCCCATATTTGAGGGTCAAATAGATGCAGATGTCGTAGGTAGATGGTTGAATCTAATAAAAGGATATTTCTCAGTTCATGACCTTTCCTACTGGGAGAAGATTATTTTTGCACTCCTCAAAGCTACCCCCATGTCAAGGACTAGTGGGAAACCTACTGTGAGAAAAAGGATGAGACATAACCCTCTTTGTTCTCAGTCGTACCCACTTGGAATTCTTTTCAAGATTCCATCAAGGAACAATACTATCCCGTGGGGAGCTAGGAGGACAAGTACATACAATGGACAATGCTGCGGCAACAAAGGGACCAAGATGTGCATGAGCTAACGAATCTGTTCCATACCCTACGCACAAATTTGGGTATCAAATATTCAAAGAAACATTTGGTGCTAAAGTATCGCGGTTGTCTACATAGATACATTCAGAAGGAAATGGAGTTTGTTGACATGTCCTCGCTTGGTACGGCACACCGGTATGCTGCGAAGATTGAGCAAAAATTCAAACAGAAGAAGCGAGACTTTGGATCTGTGAATCAAAAGAAAGGGAAAGGTGCCCCCAAACCGCAGAACAAAGGACAAAGCCAAGGCACGACGGCCCAAGACAACCTACCAAAGACACAAGAAAATAACAACATCGCAAAGCCAAAGAAGGACACAGGAAAGTGGTGCGAGTTCCATAAGAGCTCCTCTCACAACACAAGTGAGTGTTGGTCCAAGAAGTCACTGGTGGATAAGATGAGGGCTTCTGAATCAGATGCATGCTCCGACTCTAAATCAGAACCTAACAAGGTGAATGAAAAATGGAAGTAGATTATTGATGTGGAGCCCAACGCCACTGTTGCCACTACGAAGATCCAGAAGGAGGAACCAGAAGGTCCAGAGGAGGAAGAGCATCTCTTCCACTCCCAGATGTGGGTAAAGGGTTCCCTGCTATGGTTCATTGTCAATAATGGGAGCCAAAAGAACCTCATTTCAGCAGATTTCATGAAGCGGTTGAGCTTGCCAACCACAGTGCACCCACAACCATACACCATCGGGTGGCTTCACAAAGGACAGGATCTCCGCGTCAGCCAACAGTGTTGCCTTCCCTATAGAATCAAGCTCTTCACGGATGAGGTATTGTGTGACATTTATCCTATTGATTTTTTTGATGTATTATTAGGCCAACCATACTTGTGGAAGTGACATGTTATGTATGAGTCTCGACCTCACACTGTTATTGTTACTTTGGGAAATAAATTGTACAGGATACCAGAGGTAGCACCGCCTCCCACTATCTCTTTGGTTACTGCAAAAAAATGTAGTAAACTCATTTACCAAACCTGGAAATTTGTTTTTCTGATGATCCACCCCGAGGGAAAGAAGAAGACTGTGTCCACGACCTCCATAAATGGCTCCTCTGCACGACAACAAAAAATGGACAAGGTTGTGGAGGAGTACAGGGACATCTTCACCTCACCCACAGGGGTGCCTCTACATTGTCAGGTCAAGCACCCCATTGATCTGACCCCAAGCATGCCACTACCCAATGGACCGATCTATAAGTTCTCTGTTCTAGAGAATGATGAAATCAAGAGGCAGATTCAGGAGTTGCTGTAGTAAGGTCACATTCGGCCAAGTTCATCGCCCTCTGGGAGCTTGATTGTGTTGGTACAGAAGAAGGATGGGACTTGGAGACTCTATATTGACTATCGGGCACTGAACAAGATCATTTTCTGGAATAGGTACCCAATCACACGGATTGATGACCTTCTAGACCAGCTCAAAGGGGAAAAATATTTCATCATGATCAACTTGAAGTTCGGGTATCACCAGGTACCAATCGAACCCTATGATGTGTGGAACACTGCCTTCAAAGCTAAGAAGGGCCTTTTTGAATGGCTGATCATGCCTTTCGGATTGACAAATGCTCCCACAACCTTCATGAGGTTGTTGGATGACATATTGTGTCCATTCACCAACTCATTTGTAGTGGTATACTTGGATGAAATTCTGATCTTTCGCCAAACTTGGGAAGAGAAACTCCACCACATTCGAGAAGTCCTCTGTAATATTCCCATTTAGCCCAAGCTAATGTGAATATCTTATTTTTTCTTATTTTATCTTGCATTTCATGTTTATGAATAAAATATGAAGGAGGACATGTAAAACTCCTAAAAATCATGAATAAATAAATTCCCATGTAAACAGAGACATATCTGGGCCATGTAAATAATATCTTGAAGGTGTGAATGAGCTTAAATCACAAGACTGGGTCAACCTTGACCAAATCAACAGTGCAGTCTAGGTGCAATGAACCTCATGGATATACAACGCAGTTCTAGATGGAGGCTCCACATGTGAAAGGGGTTAACTAATTGAGGTGGTTTAGGGTTTGACAAGGCTTTCATCCTATAAAAGAAGGAGGAAGACAACAAGAGAAGGTTGTTGATGCTATTATTTTCTAAAGGGTTTGTCTATTGAGACACACCTCTTGGGGTTTTCCTGTTTAGGACCCCCACCTCCTTCCTTGAGTAGTTCTTGGAGGAGTATTGTTTATCTAGTCCACTATCCGGCATTTGGCCAAGCCTCATATTGCATCTACAATGCAGTTCTACTTAGGATTGGGTTGTCCATGTGAGCTGCAGCAAGTGGAACTCTAGATCTGTAAAGATCTAGCTTCTATTGGAACCTCTTCTCAATGAGTGTGTCTTTTAACCTAATGGAAGAGTGCATCCAAAGTTTTAGCTTTATATCCATACATTGGCAGTAGGCCAAATCATTTCCAGGGCCTACAACACAATCCATCTTCCATGACTGCGTTATTTGCAAAAGCAGAGTTGCAGGGTATCTGGGCATCAGTTTAGAGGAGGAAGATATCTAGTGAAGAGTTTCTTCCTTTCATTGTGGTGATCCGTGGATTGGTGAAAAAATCCATGTTAGTTCAGATATGATCTGTTATATATGTTATTATTCAGAATTTTTTGAATACTTATGCAGATCTGTGACCCAGATCTCAGATCTACTCTTGTACCTTCATGTTCTGCTGAGATCCCCAAGGGGAGTGTATAAAGGAGCATTTCTTGCTTACAGATCTGATGTAGATCTAAAATTTTATGTATAGATCTGCTGTAGATCTGAGTTTTAATCTACTGCATGCTTCAGCAGTGTAAATTACGCTATCAAGCTCTTTCTGCATTTTCCTGTGTTGTAGTGTCTCATTCTAAAGCCCGGATCCATGTAAACTTCTGTCTTTCTCTGATACATTGCATAAATCGTATCATAGGTCTTATCTACTAATGTTTACACTTGTTTTCATTTAATCCCTTCAGAAATTGTGCTGCATATTCTTCATTCACATTCTGCATACTCTAGGTCAGGGGAAATCAACGATTTTAAGCCTAGTCGGGATTGGAGGAACTGTTTAACATGGCTAGGATCATTTGTTTGAGCTGAAATTTGGCATGGGAGCTGAATATGACCTAATATAGAAGATAAAACTATCATCCCTCCTTATTTTTATGCACATCCCTAAAATTACTCATTTTAGGGCATAAAACACTACTTTTCCCCACCCTTTTGAGTCAAGAAGTGAAGGAAAGTTGTTGTTGTTGTTTAGAATGAAGGATCTGTCATCTAGCATCAGTTAAAGATGATTTATTACTGCTCTTCAAATTTATAATACCTTATGGTATTCTTACTGTTGTAGAAAATCCCTATATTGCTGCTTTTCCCCATTAGGGAAGGAGAATATAGGCCATATACTTGTTTAGGTTCTTACATCTACTGGTTAGATGTTGTTCCACTTCCAATGAGTTTTTCTACATTTCCATGCTCATTATTTGCTGAAGCTCCACATTGGTAATACATCAAAGTATTCCCAATAGTGTAGTTGTTCCCATTTTGGGATATTACGGTGGTATCGAAGCTGCCATCTTGGCTCAGCCTGTGGATTTCAGATCCAATCAGAGAAAGATATTTGGCACAACCCATGCATTCTTCGAGCCAATATGTCTTCATAGGGAGGAGGACCTCTCAATGACAGAGAGAAGAGGTATCATGGGAGAAGACAGAAGAGAAATGATTACACTATTGAAACCCATTTGTATGGAAGAATTGAAGGAGTAGAGTTCTCTAACGTTCTTTCTCAAGATTTGCATGAGCTAGAGGGATAAATCAGGGGAGTGAGGAATGGAAGATCAACAGATCTCTTGATGAGGTTTGCCTAAGAGGGTATCCCCACTACTTCTTCTAATGTGTGTGAGCATGCAACCACACAATCTAATCTACAACGTTGCAGCATGCCTGCATTCCTTGCAAGAGGAGAAGAAGACGAAGAGACACCAGAGGAGAAGAACTTTGGTGACTACCTCTAAGAATATGAATCTCAGTCTAAAATATTCAAGGAGCATTTAGTCTTCCCTGAGTTTTTTCAGCTCAAATAAGGGAGAAGATCCATGAAGATAACTCCATTTCATAACATTGTTGGGAGGGGTAAATATCTACTACATGATTTTCCAAGGGCAAAGACCTTACTTCAACAAGATTATTCTCCTCAAGAAGAAGACATGAATATCCTTTCCTCAATGAGAGATCAAGAGAAAGGATCTCTTATTGGTGGGGCATACTCCATTGTTGAGGAGGAAGAAGTAGAACTGAAAGGTTCCTCCAGCGTTGTGACAATAGGAGGGAATCTAACTTTGTTAAAAGATGGAGTTGAAGCTATTGCTTCCACTATGAGGACCTTTGTATATCTGCAAGGAGGTCCCCAGGATCTTATTCCTAGAAATTATGAGCACCATATGTCTATGATGATAGACAAGGAGACAAAACAAAGAAGCACCTTAAACTGTGAAATGTTGCAGAAGGTGGGAAATGAGGAAGGAGATGGGGGAGTTGCTCCAACCTCTCCTTATCCTGGTACTTCCACATAGCAATTAGAGATGTATTTGCACAGTGGGAGTAATCACATTATGTTCCCATCGGTAGCTCACATGGTAATGAGCCATGAGACATCTTTATCTTGTGGTGTACCCCCTGGAAGACAACCTGATTTAGATTTGATGGGAGATGTTTCATGCATTGATTCTCCTTCCATAGATCCCATAAGGGAGAGAGCATTAGGAGACCATGCTACAACACTGAGAGTATGGGGGAGGTACAAAGAAAGGGAGAGCATTTTTCCTTTGACTTCACTATCTATCCTCAACTCTCAAATTGCATTGAGGAGATATGCTGCAAGGAGAGAAAATGACATCATCATGAAGCATGGGAGGCAAGAATTGAATCAGCAGACAAACTTGTTTGAAGAACACTCTTCCCTGCTAGAAGATAGATGGTGGTCTCACATGCATGCTTTGACCAAAACAAAGAGGCCTTGGAAAGATGATAGCCCTCCATGGAAGACTAACTCCCAAGAGATTCCTTCTTCTCTAAAGCATGTGCATGGGCAAGGAAGGTAGCAAGGAAGGAATAGCAACCTTCCATTTCATACCTTTGGCATGGGTGATGACAAAAAGGAGAAGAGTGGGAGGTATGGCCTTCCCACATACATCTTGGACATGGAGTATTTCAAGGAGAAGAGAAGCAACATGGCAGCCACTTCAGTTGGCACATTATCAACGCTGTCATTGTTGGACACATTAGATCCCTATTGGAAATCCCAACTGCTGGTAGGATATTCCAAGGATCTTCATACTTGCATGATTTTGGATGACTAGTTGCATGAGGGGAGCTATTCAATCCTTGAGGGAGTCATCTACAATCATGGTAGAACCTTATTTTCTAGAGCCTTTAAGCTGAAGGGGAAAATTCTACAAAGGGCTTATAAAGAGTTCCATCTTAGCCACACTTATTCTATGGAGCTCAACAATATCATATTGAGGAGCTATTACTGGGAGGGCTTTTAAAGGGAACCATATCAACATTATTAGAGATGCATGAACCTTATGGATATGGGGCAGCAAGATAGCTCTGTTGGAGAGTTAATACAGCCTTCTCTTTCCCCTCTTGAGGGAGGAGATAGATCTATACACCACTCCAAATTTATGGGGAGGAATATTGGGGAATAATATGCTCAGGTGAAACAAGTTTATTTTTTTTATTAGATGCATTCTTCCACCTTGTTTATGCAGGCCATGAATCCAAGGAGGAGAGTTTTATCTTGTCAATCTCATGGAAAATTTTGGGACACAACACTTGCTATACTTGGCCACTCCCTTGGTGGACAAAGGGAGATCTTGTTTCATGACGGGTGCTTTCCTAAGGCACCAAACATATCTCACGCATTTAGTTACAATGAGATGGCATGGGCTGAAAGTAAGTGGTGGGAAAAATACTTACCACAACTTGATCTGATGTAGGCAGGAGATGCCCTATGCTGGTACCATATATGGGATTATGATCCACCTCTTCATGTCCTAATTTCTGTTTTTGTATTTGTAGTTTTGCTTCCATACATGGATGATGTACTTGTATTATTTTTTGGATTGTTTGGAGGGAGGATAGGAGGCATGTGTGTACCACATGGGATGGAGGCTCTATTTGCATGCTTTGCTACATATTTTATGAAGAGTAGAGGTTCAGCCATGTTTGTTTCAATGGCATTCTTGACACCTTATGGAATGGATCATGAACATCTCATAATGATCTTGGAGAGACAACTCATGGGAGGATGGATTGGTGAAAACTCATCTTATTCAGAAAGCTTGATCTTTTATGATGTCGCCAATGGAGGAGAAGTCTTGCAGCACTCACCTTATCAGTTGCTTGAGGAAAAGCAACATTTTGGAGGGGAGGGCTGTAATATTCCTATTTAGCCCAAGATAATGGGAATATCTTATTTTGCCTTATTTTATCTTGCATTTCATGTTTATGAATAAAATATGAAGGAGGACATGTAAAACTCCTAAAAACCATGAATAAATCAATGCCCATGTAAACAGAGACATATCTCGGCCATGTAAATAATATCTTGCAGGTGTGAATGAGCTTAAATCACAAGACTGGGTCAACCTTGACCAAATCAATAGCGCAATCTAGGTGCAATGAACCTCATGGATACACAACGCTGTTCTAGATGGAGGCTCCACATGTGAAAGGGGTTAACTCATTGAGGTGGTTTAGGGTTTGAAAAGGCTTTGATCCTATAAAAGAAGGATGAGGACAACAAGAGAAGGTTGTTGATGCTATTATTTTCTAAAGGGTTTGTCTGTTGAGACACACCTCCCGGGTTTTTCTTGTTTAGGACCCCCACCTCCTTCCTTGAGTAGCTCTTGGAGGAGTCTTGTTTGTCTAGTCCACTATCCAACATTTTTCCAAGCCTCATATTGCATCTAAAACGTAGTTCTGCTTAGGATTGGGTTGTCCATGTGAGTTGCAGCAAGTGGAACTCTAGATCTGCAAAGATCTAGCTTCTATTGGAATGTCTTCTCAGTGAGTGTGTCTTTTAACCTCCTGGAAGAGTGCATCCACAGTTTGAGCTTAAGATCCATACATTGGCAGTAGGCCAAAGCATTTCCAGGGCCTTCAGTGCAGTCCCTCTTCCATGACTGCATTATTTGCAAAAGCAGAGTTGCAGGGTATCTTGGCATTAGTTTAGAGGAGGAAGATCTCTAGTGAAGGGTTTCTTTCTTTCACTGTGGGGATCCATGGATTGGCCAAAAAATCCATGTTAGTTCAGATCTGATCTGTTATATATGTTATTATTCATAATTTTCTGAATACTTCTACAGATCTGTGACCTAGATCTCAGATCTACTCTTGTACCTTCATGTTCTGCTGAGATCCCCAAGGGGAGTGTATAAAGGAGCATTTCTTGTTTACAGATCTGATATAGATCTAAAATTTTATGTACAGATATTCTGTAGATCTGATTTTTAATCTACTACATTCTTCAGCAATTGAAATTATGCTATCAAGCTCTTTCTGCATTTTCTTGTGTGGTAGTGTCTCATTCTGAAGCCCAGATCCATGTAAACTTCTGTCTTTCTCTGATATATTGCATAAATCATATCATAGGTCTGATCTATTAATTTTTACACTTATTTTCATGTAATCCCTTCAGAAATTATGCTGCATATGCTTCAATCACGTTCTACATACTCTAGGTCAGGGGAAATCAACAATTTTAAACCTAGTTGAGATTGGAGGAACTATTTAACATGGATAGGATCATTTTTTTGAGATGAAATTTGGCATGGGAGTTGAATATGACCTAAGATATAAGATAAAACCATCATACCTCCTTATTTTTATGCACATCCCTGAAATTACTCATTTTAGGGCATAAAACACTACTTTTCCCCACCCTTTTGAGTCAAGAAGTGAAGTAAAGTTGCTATTGTTATTTAGAATGAAGGATATGTCATCTAGCATCAGTTAAAGATGATTTATTTCTACTCTCAAACTTTAGAATACCTTAGGGTGTGCTTACTGTTGTAGAAAATCCCTGTATTGTTGCTTTTCCACATTAGGGAAGGAGAATATAGGCCATATACTTGTTGAGGCTCTTACATCTGCTGGTGAGATTTTGTTACACTTCCAATGAGTTGTTCTACATTTCCATGCTCATGATTTTCTGAAGCTCCACATTGGTAATACATCAAAGTATTCCCAATAGTGTAGTTGTTCCCATTTTGAGATATTACATCCTCCAAACATTGCGGCAACACAATTTGTGTGCCAATTTGGAGAAGTGCACTTTTGGCATGACCTAGGTTCAATATCTGGGATACATTATTGATGAAAGGGGGGTGAATCTGGATCCAACAAAGATCCATGTCATTTGGGATTGGCCAGCGCCAACCACCCTAATAGAGCTTCGTAGCTTTTTGGGTCTTGCTAATTTCTACCACAGGTTCGTGTTAGGATTCTCTCATATCACTTGGCCCTTGAGTCAAGTCACCAAGGGAGGAGCGAAAGAAAAATTCTGTTGGTTGTAATCTCAACAGAAGACATTCATAGAATTGAAACATCGCCTATAATCTGCCCCAGTGCTCACATTACCAGAGTTGCAACAACCATTTGAGATCGAGACAGATGCCTCTAACTATGCTATTGGGGTAGTTATTACTCAACAGGGGCATCCAATGGCATATAACAGTGAGACATTGTCCGACATAGTTCAAAATTTTTAGAATCTATGCTTCTGTGATCCATATAAAATTGTAAAATCTCTTTCGGTAATAATCACATATAATGGAACGTTGTCGACGCGTTTCGAACCAACCAGTGTGGTTCATCATCAGGACTAGGTGAGAGATCAGATCAAATCAATAAGCTTAAATAGATGTAGAGATGTTTAAACTAGCCGTTTTCTAAACGGTTAGTTTGACTTTTCAATAATTTAAAATGTTTATAATAAGTAACGGCTAGTTCCCTCCTACTATTAAACCAATAAATAAATTTATTCGTTTAGTTAATAAATTAGTAAACTTATTAGTTATAAATTTTTTAATTTAAGTGAGAGGTTAAAAAATAAGAAAAGAAAAAGAAAAAAATAAATAAATAAATAAATAAATAAAAATAAATAAATAAATAAATAATAAATAAATAAAAATAAATAAATAAATAAATATAAATAAAAATATAAAATAAAAATAAAAATAAAATGTAAATGTAAATAAAATATAAATATAAAAATGAATATAGCAAAATAAAAATAAAATAATAATAGAATAAAATAAAAATATAAAGAGAAAAATAAATAAATAAAAATAAAATATCAAACTTTCAAAAAATAAAATAAATAAATAAAAAATATAAAACAAAATAAAAAATAAATAAAAATAACTAGATAAATAAATAAATAAATCAAATCAAATCAAATAAAAATAAAATCAAATAAAAAATAAAATAAACTAAAATAAAACAAATATAAATTATATAATAAAAGAAAAAATAAAAATAAAATAAATAAATAAACAAATGCAAATAATAATAAAAAAAAATCAAGGACATAAGGCAGGTATCCAACATGTGCTAATGTTCCAACCATCATCTCTGTTGAGATTAAGGGGTCTTTTTTCGATTTCTAAGGCCTCTCTTAACTTACGATGATGGAAATGGTCAATCCTAGCAATGACCTTCGCCTCTTCAATGCAAATATGATGGTTAGTCTTTTCTGCATGTTCAGCTAGAGCAGACGAGCGGGATCTTCCATGCTTAATGTCAGCAGCATGTTCAGAAATTCTTTGATTTATAGAACGACCAGTTTCGCCAATGTAAGGCATCCCACAGGAACAAGGAATGATGTAGACACCTTTCCCATCCCTAGGGTCAAACGGGTCTTTAACCAATTTGAGAGAGCTGCGAATCATGTTAAGGGGTTTGAAAAACGAAGACACCCTATGCTTCTTAAGGACCCTCGCAATTTTATCAGTGGTTCCTTGAATGAATGGAAGACATACACTGCGGGACCATTGACTAGGGTCTTTATTCTTTTTAGATAGAGGACCTTTTGCTACTTTAAGAAAAGCTTGAAGGCCTTGCGATCTACTATAACCATTTCTAAGAAAGACACTTAACAGATGAGACTTTTCCCCTTCAAGGTGAGACTCATCAGAGATCCTCAACGCCCTTGTGGCCAAGGTGTTTAGGACACCCAATTTTTGAGCAAGGAAAATTATCCCAAAATTATGACAAATAAATGCATTCCATTGTGTAGGCTTGTCGACAATGGAAGCATTACATTTTGGCGAAGGAGACAATCATTCACACAGACCACCGAAACCTGCAGTTCATACAGACACAAGGGAAGTTGTAGAATGATCGCCATCAGAAGCGGTCCACATATCTACAAAAATTTCATTTGAACATCAAGTACAAGAAGGGTAGCACCAATAATGTTGCAGACTGCCTCAGCGGACCACCGATCGTGGCCATAACCACCGTTGTCAACTCTTGTGGGCATGAGACTTCTGATTGGCCACTTCTCTACAAGAGCAATCTAGAATTTAGCTACACATACAAGGCACTCTTGGGGGGTATGCAAGTTCCAGATTTTCACCTCCAAAATGCACTATTATGTCACCTGGGACACCTTTGTGTTCCTTCAAGCGAGCATGCCAAGATGACATGGGAAGCGCACTAAAGTCGAGTCACTGGGAATTTTGGGATTGAGAAAACAGTGGCAGTACTGCAAAAGTATTTCTATTGACCGAACCTTCGACAGGATGTTGGGAGGTACATCAGATCCTGCACTGCTTGCACCATTGCCAAACTGACCATCAAGAGGCAAGGGCTCTATGCTTCGGTACCTACCCCTAGTCGACCTTGGGAATCCGTCTCCATGGATTACATGTCATGCCTTCCTTCTACTAAGCATGGAAACGACTGTGTTTTGGTGGTCAACGACAGATTCTTAAAGATGGCCATTATGGCGGCTTGCAAGAAGAATATCATAGTAGAAGCCACTACTAAACTCTTCTTTGAATGAGTGTGGGTGCACTTTGGGATTCCACATTCTATCATATCAGATCATGATAGCAGGTTCCTCAACACATTTTGGTCCAGCCTCTGGTCAACGTTGGACACCAAGCTCACCAAGTCCACAGCTTTCCATCCCCAAACTGATGGCCAGACGGAGGTCGTCAACAGGATGATTGTACACATTCTACGTATGTACAATTCAAAGCATCCACACACATGGGATGAGAGTCTTTCCTATGTACAACACAGTTATAACTAAGCTCTCCACAACTCAACCGGCCACAACACCTTTCAGGTGGGCTTGGGATTCTAGCCACTATGTCCCATTGATGTAGCCATGCCATTTGCAGCTGCTCAAGCTCATTCGGCTCATGTCCAGTTTGAAGCTGACAAAGAAAACAACTTCATCGAGCACACTCAGTACACCTGCCAATGGGTTCATGACACATTGGACAAAGCCAATGATAAGTACAAGCAACGACATGATCAACATCAGGTGCCACACAACTTCCAGGTGGGTGAAAAAGTGTGGCTACATTTTTATAAGGAGCACCTCACTGGACCCCACCGCAAGATTCTCCCGCTCCAATATGGGTCGTACACCATCACCAAGGCTGTAAGGAACAATTCCTTCAAGCTCAGTATTCCACCATTCCTTGGTCTGCACCCAGTACTCAATGTAGACTTCCTTCGTCCCTACTTCCCACCTCTCTTGGACACCTCTGACATTGCAAAAGAACTCACACCAAAATAGTTAAACCCAAACTGCATGGAAAAGGCCACCACAAACTGTATCATGGACATGAAAATCAAGAAAAATCGTCGACAGAAGATCCAACTGTATCAGTTTGTCAAAGTTGGCCAACTCCTGCACCAAGGCAAGTGGTTCACCAGGGACCAAGTTCAACAAAAGTTTCCTCATCTCATGGAGGAACTCAATGCAATGGGGACCATTGATTCCTTAGGGGTGAGGAATGATCTAGGTGGATATTGGTGGCCACCCGCCTATTCCACTTGGGGCCCCACCATTTTCTCTTTCAATTTTTTTCACAGCTTACTATTTTTAGCAGTTTTTTGGGTCCTGAACTTCTGGAGCCATTTTAAAGCCCCAAACAGAGATAGTATGCCGAAGTTACGTCCCTGAGAAGTTGAAACACCAATTTACCCAAAAAAAGCCCATATTTTTAACGCTTCATCTCCTAGGGTTAGGTTTTTGGATGTTTAGAGTTCTCCATTGTTTTTCCATAATAAATAGGTCCTCGAGCCTCATTATAACATAGTTCAGAGGTCTGTAGCCGCCACATCTCTTCTCAGAGATTCACTAACAACACCCTAGCTATTTTATTTCCGTCATGTTTGTAAGCATATTTCTGTGATTTGATATTAATGAAATGAAGCCCTATTTCCGTTGTATTTCTATGTTTATGGTTATTTCTATATTCTGTTGCATTCCTACATAAATCCGGATCAACACTGCAAGAGGAATTGACTGGTAGCTGAGTGGGAATTATCTACTTGAACGTCGTGGGAGAAATATGGCTAGTTTGGATGATGATAGATGGGCCAAGACGATGGATGATTTTGTTAATGGATGTGATATGCTGATGGATGTAGATCTTAGTGGTTCCTTTGCTATGTTTCAACCTGGACAAGGTTATAATACTTTCTTTGTAAGAAATACCTGTGCAACACAAATGAGTATAAATTTCATCCTTCCTAGAGGGCCTTATGTGCAAGCACCACTTTAACAAGTTGGACTAGTGAGAATTAATTCTGATGTTGATAGGTGGCAGCGTGATTCTGGCTCATAGAAGGGTTTGATTCCTCCTCCACAGTCTTCTCTACCCACAATTCATATATCAGAGAACCGATATGAAGTGGGCAAGGTTTTTGATGAGGACCAGTTGAAATAAAGACAAATTAAATCCATCCTTAATAAATTAACGCCCCAAAAATTTGAGAATATTTTTGAATAGGTCAAAGAAGTGAACATTAACTTAGCATCATGTATTCATGGTATAATATCTCAAATATTTGACAAAGCCTTGATGGAGCTAGGATTTTGTGAAATGTATGCAAAATTCAATTTTTAGCTTGCTGCAGGAGTACCAAAATTTTATGAAGATAATGAGAAGGTTGTTTTCAAGCGAGTTCTTTTGAACAAATGTTAGGAAGAATTTGAAAAAGATGAAAGAGAAGAGCCAGAGGCTCAGAAAGCAGAAGAGCATGATGAAAAAACCTTTCAGCAGAAGAAATACAGGAGAAGAAGGTTGCAGCACGATGACGAATGCTAGGAAATATAAGGTTTATTGGTGAGATTTATAAAGAAAGTATATTGATCGAAAGAGTTATGCATGCATGCATCAAGAAATTAATTGGTGAATTTCAGCATCCAGAGGAGGAAAATGTTGAAGCTTTGTGCAAACTGATGAGCACTATTTTTCATATGAATTACCATTCAAAGGCCAAGGAACATATTGATGCTTACTTCGATAGGATGACAAAAATTTCCAATAACCAAGGGCTTCCCTCTAGGATGAGGTTCATGTGGAAGTATCTGATTGATCTGAGGAGGAATGGATGGAAATAAAGGAATAAAGTTGAGGGCCCCAAGAAAATAAAGGAAGTGCATTGGGATTCCGTGCAAGAACTACATGGACAGGGAGGTTGCTCTCGAGGTACCAATATGGGACATTCAGGTCAGAGACTTGTGACACCACTTGATCATGGTGTGAGAGGACCTGCGATGCCACCTAACATGGCAGGTGCACAGACGGGTTCACTTCCACATATGGGTGGGATTAAAGGTACACAACCCCATATGGGACCACGTGACCCTAGATTCACCAGTCAAGATTCTCGGATTGTGGATAGGGCTCAATTTGAAAATCAGTCTATGCCAAGCCCTTCAACAAACAAAGCTTTTGATGATGGCCACTTGAATCTTAATCCTAAGTGAGGTCTTGGGAAGGGAATAAGAGGGAGTTCTTAGCCTCTACCATATGCTAAGAGTGCTCTAGCAGATATTTCACCAATCACATCCTGAGTAATAGACGAACAAGTACAAGTCCAATTTCAGGTTGCAGTTTTGACCGGATGCCAGTTGGTATGAGGGATGAAATTTTGACAAGGACTTATGCTACAGAAAATCCTTTATTTGTAAAATCATGTGTCCAGGAAATAAATGTTTTGGATAATGACATAAGAGAGCTTAAGAATTCATACTCATTAGGTGACAAAGCTGGGAGGACTGCAAATGTTTAATTTCAACTGTAAGAACATTCTTCTCAAAGAAATTTGATTTCACAACTCATTGAGGTTCAACTTAGGAAAAAAGCTAAAATGGAAATCAAAAAATATTATAGCTGCATTCGTTTAAAAAATCTTCCATGCATTTTCATTATGTATTTTAGAGAAGTTGACAAGTTTCCCTGACTTTTTCTTAATTTTTCATGACATACCATCTAGTGTGAGAGTTTTGAAGGAGGTAAATTTTTGTGTAGATGACCTTAAAGCACCATTGTTCCATTCAACTATGGTTTCACTTTGGACATTAGATTATGTTTTCAGGAAATATGTTGAAATTGATATTTTGGGGAATCCACTTATACATTTATGCAGGTTTGAGCCTTTCTTGCTAAATCAAGGACAAATTACCGAAGGGTAATGTGAAATTTTGTGTTTGTTCTTATTCAAGTTTGAATTTATTTAAGGGCCACTACATTCTATCGTCATTTACAATTATGAATTATAATTATATATAATTTTTATGTTTCTGGGTTGGAGACTGTATTATTTTCATTGGAGGATGCTACTGTTGATGTGCCCAAGGAACCTGAGTTCCTTGGTCATGTAGGGTCAAAATCCACTAAGCTGATTCCATGTCATTAGAACATTTTTGCATCCTTCCTGGGAAATAAATCCATTACAAAGTAGAAGTTTCCCAAGAAGGAATTTATAACAAGAAACCAAAAAACTACAAGCAATGTTATTTTTTCTTTCCAAGGCATATGATAGAGAATTGGCTTTACTTAGGGCTACTCATCCATATAGGGTTCAATGTGCAATTGTTTAACTAGCTAATGAATTGTCTTTCGTCAATATATGTGCAATTCTAATGAATGACTTAACATATTCTTCTATCATGCCTACAAGAGACCATGGGTACGTATGACTAATGCCTCTTCTGCCATTTTTTACTATAGATTAGGCGGTCTCAACAGAGTTATAACAGAGTAAAAAATAACTATAAGCTTGACAACTATACAAATAGGATTTTCCTTAAACTTGGAATATTTACTCTTTGTCGATTATGTTTTGCTTTTGGGTGATATGACCAAGGTGGATGCAATTATGTTGAAGGTCCCCACCCTTGAAGAACTGAAATTCCTACCTTAAAATCTACCAACAACTAAGGAGCTACAAGAATCAACACCGTCTTTGATTTGAACCTAAATAGTCTTATTATCTCCAATTATTTCCCTAATCACAATGACCAATAGATTCTCCTCATGGATTATTTCTGTCATTCTGTTTATTAATAAAATCCCCAAAATGTATCCTTACATTTGAATATTGGGAAAAAAAACATATAATTTTTATAATTTAAATTATCAATATCTCTTGGAGCCCAAAAATCCATTTTATTTGGATAAGCTTTATTTGTAACCTCAAAAGAAACCTTATTATAAGCTGAAGGATCATTATATCCTCTTGAGTCTTGACAAAGTATGATGGAATGAAATTGGGTGAAGACTAGATCTAGGTTTACCATGTTAGAACCTAGGTTCATTGAGATGATGACCTTGGTTTGAAGATATCCACCATACAAACTAGGACCACCCATACTTATCGTTGCCATCTCTCTTTCATCATCAAGATTTACATACTGAGGACCTATAACCCGTGGAGGCCCATGGTATTAATTGCAATGTAATTTATTAGAATACATGCCATTTCTTATTATGATATTTACCACATATAAAAATGGCATCATTCACCTCATTTTGAAGAAGTCTATAAATTAGGTTAACCTAATTTTTTCACATTTACGACTTCCCTCACATTTGTTGGATCTTGAAGCTCGAGCACTTTCATAAAAAAAATAGGCAAAGTCAAACAACATAAATGGTCCACTCTCTTTTCGTTTTCTAATATTATAATGAAGTTTTATTAGAGACAATGTTTGTTTGTTTGTTTTGGTTAGAAAATAATTTTCTTTGGGTTTTATGTGACTTTAAATTTATCATATGTAGCATGTTGAGAAATGGGAAAGAATAATGTGTGACATTTATCTTGCAGAAATTGATGTTGAATGAAAGGATACACATTTTAACCAAGCTACAATTCACTTTGATAAAGGCGGAGGAACATCTTAAAAAATTGCTTAAGAACACACCATATACAAAGTTTGACCATAAGTAATATATGAATTTTTGTTTTGTAGATATGTTCTTTTTTCTACACAATATATCACAACAAGAAAAATATTGATATTGTAGAAATTGTTTGAGGGCATCATTGTGGTCGATTTTTCTGATGTCCTATTTGATTGATACTTTCTCATATGTCAGGAAGGGTTTAAATATGAAATAATATGTTCATGAAACAAATCAGATTCAAATTTTATAGATATAAAAGATAAAAACAAATGTCAATTTCTTTGTTTGATTGTTACTTGACTCTGTTGTGGGCAGGTTACAGGAAATGTGATTGGAAAAAGGATGGGGAGATGATGCATATCACGTCTTGGATATGGTTCATTCACTTAGAGATCGCTTAGATACCCAAGCCATCAACTTTGGAAATGTTTCTAGTAGGAATTCCTATGGTTTTTAATGTTGTTATTATTTCAACTCATGGTTATTGTGGGCAAGAAATTTTTTTAGGAATGCCCAACATGACATTGGTGGACATGTAAACAATTTTTTTATAATTGCAATTCCCATTCCATGATATCCTCTCTTTATTGTTTGATTGTATTTTGAACATTTCTTTTGATTTTTTTTTGTCTTTTAACTATGAAATTGAAAATACTTAGTACCATGTCCATTTAAACAACAACCAAAGCTTGAAGATGAAATTAGTATTACACTATATTGATTGGAATCCTTATAGATATTTTGTGTTAAAATATTTTCATGACTATCAGAAAAAGTTACTTTCATGTTGTTATTTGAGTACATGTTGTTTATATACTTGACTAAGTTAATGCGTTATAAAATGAAATGTTGTTGTGAATAAAATGACAAGGATTAAACATCACACCTAAGATTATTTGTTTTCACAAGTTATCTACAACTTTATATTTTTAGCATATAACTTAGTTGACATGATTGTTCCTAAGCTTTCCTTGAAAGTTGAATACTAATTTAATAAGGTGTTGTTTTCTATATATGGTGATATTTTATTTGATTCTTTTATACAGGTTATTTGGTCACATTATAGTGGCAATTATCGCCCCAATTAAGAAAATTTGTTCGAATTTCTTACTTGTACGGGGAAAAATGGCTTTGACATTGCTGATGTTGAGGTATATGCCGTATAAACTATTTATAGTCTAATTTAGTTTATATTCTAGTGTTCATTATCTTTCATGTTTTACACTCTGCATTTTATCTTCTTTTGTTTTCAGAAAATGAACTCAATATTGATGGTAAGAAGCATGAATTGAAAAAAGAGGGGAGCAATAACATTGAAGTGACAAATGAAAAGAGAGAGAGAGAGGAGAATTGGTCCAGTGATACTCTTAGAGCCAATATCCCGCATAAGACACATATAAAGGTCAATGGTCAAGTCTTCAGAGTTGGTGAATTCACCCGCAATCACAACAAGGAAAAGACCCTGTAGCAGATGTTTTTGAGGAACCCCTTATAAAAATACCCCAGACATCCATTTCTAGCGGAGGTTCCTAGAGGAGGTTTATGGGTGAAGGTTTTTGCAGATGTATTTCGTTAGGTGCTCTTATCACCATAAAATGCGCCGGTGCGTTCAAGACGACATAGCACCGGTGTAGTTAAAAAATTGGCACACAGGACACTGTGCGCCCCGTACACACCTGCCTGGTGCGTTGTAATTCTGTAGAGTACCAGTACTTTACATAACTTGCACACCAGCGCCTCATAAAAAACATGCGAAAACTGACACCGCCTAGGTCACCTGTAAACGCACCGGGTCACCAACGCACTGGGCCGTCCTAAAATCCCCGCGCACTGGTACAGGGTTAAATAAATAAAAAATTATGACCAAAAAACCACACAAAATATAAGCACACCGGGAACAGTGCCCTCCTAACACCCTCCCTCAGTGCTTCATATTCCTGTACAACACCGGTCCTTACATGTCTACCGCACCGGTGCTTTTGAAAACGTGCACGAAAACAAATACCGTCCGGTAAGGAATAAATCAAACGCATTAAGGCGCCCATAAAATGCGCACACTGGTAGATGGTTAAATAACAAAAATTATGGAAAAAAACCACATAAAACATTGGCACACAGGAAACCGTGCGCTCCGTACACACCCGCTCGGTGCCTTTCATTACGGAACAACATCGATGCGTGTCTACTCGTCAGCACCGGTGTCTCATAAAAAGCGTGTGGAACAGAAACCACCCGGGGCACAATGACCAAAACGCACCGGGGCCCCATTAATTTCACGCACCGGAAAAGGGTTTAAAAAAAATAAAATTACTGCCAAAAAACCGCACAAATCATTGGTTCACTGGATAGCATTCCTGGTGCGTCTTATTACTGTAGAGCATCGGTGTGTTACCTCTAAGCCATCCCGGTGTCTCATAAAAAGCGGGTGGAACAGGAACCACCCAGTGTGGAATGACAGAAACACATCGGGGCCCCATTAATGCCGCACACCAAAAAAGGCTTAAAAAAAAATTACGGCCAAAAAACCGCACAAATCATTGGTTCACCAGACAACGTGCCCGGTGCATCTTATTACTGTAGAGCACCAGTGCGTTACCTCTACACCACCTCGGTGCCTCCTAAATGTACGTGAAAACAGAAACCGCCTGGGGCAGCATAGTGCAAACGCACCAGTACGCTAGTAAAAACCCCGTGCGCCGGAATAGGGTTAAATAAAAAGAAAATTACAGCCAAAAACCCACATTTTTCACTTTTGTCAGTGCTACAGAGCTCTCAAGCACCGGTGCAAGTTATCCTTATTTGAGCCGCACTGAAATTTGTGCTCGCATTGCACTTATTGCATGCACTGCTGCTGTGCATTACCAGTGATCTCCAGCTTGAATTTTATAAAACATCGGAAAAATTTTCTTTTGCAAATTGTATAGCCAATATGCCTCCTCGACTGGTAAATGTACAAGTATTTTTCTTTTTTTTCCATAATTAAACCTTTTATCAAATTATAATTTGAAAAAACATTAAAATAAACCATTAACAAAAGTATATATATATATATATATATATATATATATATATATATATATATATATATATTGTCGCGCGATGCACTCAAGCCTTTTAGCTCACGCCATTTTCCGGTGCTGCCTGTAAATTTACAGGCTGCACTGCACCCGGTGCTGACGGTATTCGCACTGGTTCTGGCGCGGTACCATGCGGTGCCTCGTGTTAGTTTAAAATTTTTTAAAAAGTGCGGTGCGGTCGGTTACTAGGCTGCACCATTGACAATGGTATATTGCGGCAACTCAGTGCATTAATGGAATTCGCCACCCCTGGGTGCGTAATGTTACCAGCGTACTGGAACCGCAATTCGACTTTATCAATGGTTCAGGCTAGTAAATTGGTGCTAAGGGTATCCGGACCGATTCTGGGGCAAATACTGAAGGTGCACCGTGTTCTTTAAATTTCTTTAAAATAGTGGTGATGTGGTCCGTTGACTGAAATCACCACCCCAAGACGGCTATTTTTGTCAGCGCACTTCTTACAATATTTGGCCTAGGTCAACGGTGCGACCTCTTAAAATACCGCACCAACGACTATGTACAGTGGCAGGAGGGCGGTGTGCTGACTTAGCTATAATCCCTGGGGCGTATAGTGAAGTCAGCGCACCGGCCTCTTGACACCGCACATAGTGAACGGTGTGCTAAAAAAAATTTCTGGACCATCGCGCCCGGTGCGGTTGATATCATTAGGTGCACCGTATCTGGTGCGCTTTGTGGATAGACGCACCAATGCTGGTGCGTGACTGTGTTTTTGGTGCACTGACTCTTGTTTTATTTATTTTTCAAAAAATATTTATATACGTATATTTGCAAATACATGTGTCATTTAATAAAAAAATTGTGTTTAATATGTCAATCATTCAGAGACGTGAAAGGAGAGAAGAGGGGAAACAACAACAACAATAGGGGGAACAGTATAACATGGTTTGCCTGTGGGATGCAAGAGAGAGGGAGAGAGATGCATACCCTCGCCCTATTACAGCAATGATACAGGGGCACCTTAGGCAGGTAGGCCTCCTAAAGTCCCATATTTAGTTTTTGAGACATCTTATCTGAAGGTGAAATGCCCAGCAATAGGCTTTCGGGGTTGGTATCATCCAGTGGTACATGCCCACTGAGGAGGATGTATATTTTATTACAGGGCTATCAAGGAGAGGGTGGATTTTATCTCGTTCCCTAAGGTTCCAGCTGGCTATGTGGCAGGGAATCAGTTAGTTTACTCCCAGAGATACATTGGAGCACATTTAGTATCTCCTGCATATTTTCAGGTCACTGGAGGGTAGTTACGTATTGGTGTGTTTGGTCGTGAGGAGGTCCAATGTCTTTCACTTATCATTTCGACCATTTCACACAACACCAGTGATGGGAAATGCATTAGTTGCCAACTTTTATATTATGTTGATTCTTTACTACAACAACCACAATTTGTGAGGAGGTCTGCCATTTTTTTGCTGCAATTCTGTACAACAATAGATAGATGTCGTGCTCATGCACAAGGGAGGGTCAACTTCCCTTTTTCTTCAGAGCTTTTTTGTTTATTTTTTGAGAGGTTTCCAGAGACGAGACCTTCTTTTCTTCGGCAGCCTCATAGGCCAATTACTGAGGCGCGTATGCACATGTGGGGGTGGATGATGCCCAAGAGGGAGGAGAATATTTT
The DNA here is from genome assembly GCA_034641835.2 of Pinus albicaulis. Lineage (NCBI taxonomy): Eukaryota > Viridiplantae > Streptophyta > Pinopsida > Pinales > Pinaceae > Pinus > Pinus albicaulis. The sequence goes on from CM076578.1 coordinate 769,727,238, forward strand.
TCCAGCGAGGATATTAGATGATGCACTGAGATTGCTAGCCAGTGTTGATGAGCATCCCTTCATTTTGGTCCTCTATCCTTATGCGGTGTTGGATTGGCGAGGGTGTGCCAACATACTTTTCACATTTGATGAGCTGCCAGATGATAGAGGTAATATTACTATTTTATTTAAATTTATTCTAACATGTTATTTAACTGTTTTTATTAAATTGTGTAATACAATCCTCTAATTATAATTGTGTACTTGTATATATTTTGCAGACATTGGCTCTTTTGATGGCGAGGAGATGCCGCCACCACCACCTGATCCAGGTGTGGATCCTGATGAGGATGAGGGCATGCCACATATTGTTAGTATGAATCCTTTGTCGAAGTGTACGAAAAAGGACCACTTTAGCTACGCATAACTAATAGCCCTAACAACAAAAATGGCTGCCAATATCTTCAGATCTGCGGTTAGTTGAACAAGAAAAGAGCTGCAAAAACCAGATCTATGCATGGAAAGACATTAAGTAGTAAAAAAAAGGGTTTGCTCCATATACCAATAGACAAGACAAGAAATTTTTTTGAAAGAATTTTTGTATTAATTGGGCACCTGGGAGGAAAACAAGAAGCTGTATCCAGTTCTCCTCAGTGGGATGGGTTCTTGGAAGTCCTCAGCACTTCAGATCTAAGATTTCTCTCTCTTGTTGGTGTAGAAAACCCAATGCAAAGAATAGAGCTCTATGGGAGCTCACACAGCAAATGATGGAAAAATGTGACCAAGTGTATAGATCCAGAGTGATCTAATAGGCAACAAAAGGTGAAGAATGGTAGGAAAAACCATCCTATTTATAACAAAATATTGGGTCATTCTAGATCTTGGTGCATGATTAAAGTAATGTTAACCAAATCTAGATCCACCTTTTATGGAATATTTTATTATATTTGTTGGAGGGAAAAAGTATTTGACTTGGGTCAAATCCCTTTATTTGTCAAAAATAAATAAATAAATGATTTATTTATCTTTTTAAGGAAGCAGTTAGAAGATAATCAAATAAATAATGATTTATTTAATTATTTGTGGGTGATTTGGTCATATTTAACAAGGAATATTATCTAAATAAGTTTTAAATAATTATTCCTAGAAAATAATGAGATAAATAAAGGTTTATCTAATTAATTTCTTTGTTTTTGGGTTAAACATGACTGGCAATAATAATTAAAGTATGGTTTAATTAATTATTCCATGAGGAAAATCAAACATATATAGGTTTGTTTAATATTTCCTTTTGGGGTTTCCAGTTTAGACCATAAACAACCTAATAAATGTGGTTTATTAAGTTATTTAACATAGTGAAGGAAATTTTACTTAGGGTAAAATTGGTCTTACATGGTGTACTTGGGTCCATCTAATGATAATAGGTTAGATGACCAAAAAATGGTGTAACAGATTGCCCCCCACCGTGCGAGTGTCAGGAGCAAATCGTATGACCGAAGTACGTTGTAAGAACTCAATCACTAGACAACAAAAGGGAAGTCAGAGAGAGAAATGCAAGGTAGATAGTGTGCTGAAAAACTAGACCCTGAGGAGACGAGACTCGCAGGTGCAACAAGTCTCTTTTTATGAGAGGGTACCTGTGCTGAAGGCGGCGGGGGAGGCATACCTATGCCTGCCGAGACAAAGTACAAAAGAATAGTGTGTCCAGTAAACAAGGGACCGAACCATAAAGTACAGCCGGTATAATCATGAGCCGATAAAAATACAATGAGGAATCCCGCATATATGCTGTGCCTGGGATAACAGCCAGGACTGATACAATAATATATGAGTACATGAGATACAAATACAACCCAAATTCCCCCTGGAAATGGGGAAGGGCTCTCAAAATCTGACTGATACATGCAAATCATAGAGGCACTGCAAGTGGCTAAGGCCAACATCATCAAATATCTGGAGCTGCATCGAAGGCTGCAAGGAGGAGGTCATCCGGGCATGTGGGGGGCTACCTGCAGGGCCACCCCCTCATGAGGGTTGAGACATCTCACACACACCCGAGAATCATCAATAGCCGTTGTTGTATCACTGAACCATCAAGTATACGGATATCGGTCATGCTGAAAGGAGCTAGAGTGGAGAAACAATCAAGTCAAAGGGAAATGAGAGATCCCTTTTCCTGATTCGAGGCACCGAACAAGAGTGAAAGCTGGAACCAAGGTACACCGCCCTCTAGACCTGGCTTCTGGAATGAATGAGCTGATGTCGAAAGAAGGAGGTCTGCCATAGGTGAGGTAATAATAGATCCTCAACTAATGCACGAGAGAAAATAGTAGAGCGACGGACAGACTGACACTAATGATGATAGTGAAATGGAAAGGACTGAGTAGCGAATGGATGACTTCCCTTGTTAGAGCATAAAGGGCATGAATGACATGGTAGTGACTAACACAATATCATAAGGGATAGGGAACAGTGGGACTGAAGGTCATAATGTGCGACACAAGAGAGAGACAAAGCAATGAAGGATGGAGGGCTATAGCGGGGTACAAAGGGACTCGGGATAGACTCCATGAATGCGATGATGAATCGACTTGGATGCTCTAAACATGGGCGACTCGATGGTGCTGCCACACAGTAAAGGCCCAATGGGGGACCATGAAAACATTAGTACAAGATGGTAACTCATGACGAAAATCGGCACGAACGTGGACAAGTATGGAGGCGAAGTGGTGCCCCAAGTACGAGTGTCGTAAGTGAGGAGATTCGATTTAAAGGGGAGGTGAAGTGGCCCTTCTTGGACAAAATGGGTCCGGGTGAAGTAGCAAAGTACAAAAAAATAAAAAAAGATGCTGGCTATCTAAAAGAAAATAAAACATGCATTTCAGAAGGGAAATGCTAAGGGTAATATTTCTTAAGATAGAGTGCATTGCGAGGATTAGGAAGGTGGTTGCCTTCGAAATCCTCTAAGAGGTATGCCCCCTTACCGAGATCCTTACTAATGATGTAAGGGCCTAGCCATAATGAGTCGAACTTCCCATGACCAAGGACATCATGGGCCTGGTCATAGACTAGAACAAGGTCGCCTTCGTGAAAAGTGCGAGGCTGGACTTTTCGGTCATACTGAGCTTTGGTGCGTTTCTTGGCCGCTTCCATGGTTTGCAAGGAAACATGGCGGTCTTCGGAAGTGCGCTCAAGCATGATAAGTCGTTGTTCTAGAGCTTGGGTGTCAGGGAGAAGTTCGACGGCCAGATGCAGGGAAGGAATTTCACACTCGATCGGTAAGACTGCCTCCTCTCCAAAAATGAAGTGGAAAGGAGTAAACTCGGTGGCGGTTTTAACAGAAGTCCGATAGGCCCATAAAGCAGGGAAGAGCATGAGGTGCCAGTTGGTTTTGTGCTTATTCACCGTCCGTTGAAGCATAGTCTTGAGGATTTTGTTGACTGCTTCAACTTGGCCATTACCTTGGGGGTAATAGGAGGAGGAATATTGGTGCTCAAAACCCAACAGCGAGGATAGCTCGTGCCATATCTCATCTTCAAAATGTCTGCCATGGTCAGAGACTAGTTGTTTCAGAACCCCGAATCGAGTGATAATGTGGTTAAAGAAAAAGAGGGCTGCGGTAGCTGCCGTGTTGTTAAATGTTGGCATGGCCTCGGCCCATTTTGTGAAATAGTCGACTGCCACGATGATATATTTGTGGTTACCAGCGGATGGCAGGCGACACTCCATAAAGTCGATGGCCCATTTACAGAAGGGACCAGTGGAGATGACCGGATGGAGGGGAGCTGGGGGAGCTCGCGCCTTAGGGGCGAAATGTTGGCAATTGGGACAGTGTTTGACTTCCTCAATGCAATCACTGAAGAGGGAAGGCCAAAAATACCCAGCGCACATGACTTTCTGGGCAGTAGCAAGACCGGAGAGGTGGCCACCGCAAGCGCCGCTATGGCAGGCATTAAGGACCTGTTCAGCTTCAGCGTGTGTGAGACAACGACGAAGGACAGTATCAATCCCACGACGATAGATGTCGTCGCCGATAAGGAGGTATTGGGGAGCCTGGTGTCGGATACGTCGGCGAGCCTCACGATCAAGGTGGAGGGCGAACTTTTGGGTTCGCAAGTAAGTAAGAATATCTCCATACCACGGGTCGTCGGAAGTAATGGCAAATAAGTGTTCATCAGGAAAATCATCATTAACTGGAGGGTCTTGCGATCCGGTAGGTAATTCAGAAATGAGCTCAGCGAGGGTTAAGCCTTTCTTACTCTTTGGTGTGACAAATTCGAGGTCGAATTCCTGAAGAATAACGACCCAACGAGCGTACTTCCCAGTGACGATACGACAACTCAATAGGAAAGCCATGGGGTTGGAATTAGTCACAACCTTGGTGGAGCACATGAGGATATAATGACGAAGTTTTTGGACTGAGAACACGACAGCCAACGCTAATTTTTCTTCATATGAGTAGGAAACAGGAGGCCCTACAAGGTTCTTACTGACGTAGTAGATCACATGCTCGATACCATTGTCATATTCCTGGATAAGGACTCCAGCGACCAAATAGGTGGAAGCAGAGATATACAGGATGAAGTCCCGATCAAAGTCGGGAGGGCGGATCAAGGGAACAGATGTGAGAGCCTGCTTGAGGGCATCGAAAGACTCATGAGCATAGGAATCCCAAACAAATGGGATAGTAGATCGGAGGAGTCTAAGGAACCCATGTGCAGTGGTGGCATAGTCAGGGACGAACCGACGAAGAAAATTAGCTTTGCCTTGGAGACTTTGGAGCTGGCGTAGGGTACGCAGAATGGGAAGTTCAAGAATGGCTTGAACTTTCAAAGGGTCAAGAGTGATACCATCCTTAGACACAATGAAGCCTAAGAGACGGCCGGCAGGAACACAAAAGATGCATTTCAACGGGTTAAGGCGGATATTATACTTGTGACATCAGAGAAAAATGGAACGCAGATCGTGTAGGTGCTGCGCCCGATGCTTAGAACGTGCAGTGAGGTCGTCTAAATAAGCAAGGATAATATGAGATAAGTCATGGAAACAATAAGACATGGCCCGTTGAAAAGTGGCGCCGGCGTTTTTGAGGCCAAAAGGCATGACCCGGTAAGCAAAAGTTCCCCACGGACTAATGAACGCGGTTTTTAGTTGATCAGCAGGACGGATAAAAATTTTGTTATATCCGGAGAAACCATCCATAAAGGATAGAACCTCATGCCCCGCACACTCGTCAATGATTTGGTCAATGAACGGTGTGGGGAAGTTGTCTTTGGGACAAGCTTTGTTCAAGTCGCGAAAGTCTGTGCAGACATGGATGGTGCCTTGTTTCTTGAGAACGAGAACTGGGTTGGATACCCAAGTGGTGTATTCAATGGGGAAAATGAAACCAGCCTGCTTGAGCTTATCGATTTCGGCTTTGATAGCGTCACGCCTGGAAGGATGAATGGGTCTCAACTTTTGACGGACCGGTTTGGCATCAAGACATGTGTTGATATGGTGTTCGACAATGGCGGGATTGAGTCTGGGCATTTCAGAATAGGACCAGGCGAAAATATCGCAGAATTCTTTGAAAAGCTTGGTGTAAGCTTCGATTTCTTCCGGGGTGCATTGGGCGCCCAAGGTGATATATTCTTCGATTCCTGGTTTGACTGAAATGTCAATTTTGATGGTAGGAGAGATATTGGCCATGTTTCCTTCTTCGAAAGCATCAGGTGCAGGGATGGGATTTTTGAACCAATCAACTGCATTGGGAATGAAGTCTTTGGTTTCCACAGCATATTGGTCATGGGACTGCTATGGGAGGAAGTATGCACGATGGTGCATATCGTCCCACGGAAAGTCAGGGTTGGTCATGGCTTCCATAATTTCTTCATCGGACTGGAAGATGGGAAGACTGGAGGAAGAAGGGCCACCTGAGGAGGTAGTGATGTGTGACAGGTCATCTGGAGGAGAAGGGCTCAGATGCGCAATGTCAACAGATCCAAGGTCCACTGAGGAGGAACCGAGAGTATCTACAGGTTTAAGGGTAGGTGAACTATCTCGCAAGGATGATGATAGGTACAAAATGGTGGTTGAAGGCTCCGTTGGTTCGATAGTGGGAGGAGGAATGTGAATGGGAGTAGGAATATCCTCTGGTCCTATCGAAGTAGGACTCGCAGACAAGTGAGAAGGTATCTTGTCATGCGTAGCCTTGAATTGGCGGTACATGTCCAAGGAGGAACGATACTCGTGAAGGTAGGGACAGAGGTGAGTGTAATGGCCGTGGAAATTGCACAAAGCACAAGGGTGGTTGGTGTGCAAGGTTTTGAGTTTCAGGATAGAGTCCGGGATAGTGATGTAGACTTCTGGGATGTCAGAGTCGGGAAACGTCTCGTTGACCAGGATCTTGAGGTGCGGAAATTCAGGACACATATGGGTGGCGTGACCGACGATATCGCACAAAGCGCATTGGATAGCGGGCTTTGGCAGTTGCGGAGGGGTAGGGGTTGTCGGGGCGGCCTGGTCCTGATGGCTTTCCCCCTTACGAGCTTTTCCTTTCTTTCCCGGGGCGGGCACCACAGGGGTAGGGTCCTGGGGAGGTGTGGGGGGCCCAGAGGAAGTGAGGGGGACCGGTTGAACTGGTGTCAAAGCAAGGTAGGGTTTGGGGTGACTGGGTGGGGTAGCGGCTGGAGGGTCAATGTACCAGATGGGTATGCCTAGGGTCAGGTTAGGAAGAGAGAGGGTGGCCATGACCGGTACCATGTACACTCCTGGTGGGGGAGCTAGGAATGGTATTTGTCCAGAGGGGTAATGGCCAGGCGGGACGACTCCTAAATGGCTAAGGCCTGGAGGAACCATGCCAGGAGGATACAGGGGCTCATGACTACCAACTACAGGTGAAGGGCTAGGAGCAGGTTGCAGAGGGCACGATTGCGGACTAGACGAAGTAGGTTTCTTGAGAGCAGCCCGAGACGATTGCATCATGCAAACATTCGATGAGCTGGGGTCAGAGATAGGAGGAGGGAGACCAGGGAAAGTTCCGAGCAAAGAGGAATCTTTGTAGACGTCGGGGGAGACACTGGTCAAGGAGTCGACGGTTTGCTTATTGGCTACAGAAGAGATGGTCGTCTCAGGTGAGGTCTGAGATTTGGGCTCATGATATGTCAACTGGTCAATGGTGACTATCTTTCCATTATGAGGGAAAGACATCTTGCAGAAAACCGCGGATGGGACAGCAAACATAGCATAGGTGTAGCTTCGCCCCAATAGAATGTTGTAGTCTAGCGGGGCGTCGATGACTTCGACGTCAACGCAAATAGTCTTACCGGCAAGGGTGATAGGACAGTTACGAAACAGGCCAATGGGCTGGGAGGCATGGTCGTCCCACGCTCGAAGGGTGATCGTGGAAGGGGCCAATTCAGGGGATCCGAGTTTCTTCCAAACCGAAGCGGACATCACGCAGGTGGATGCCCCCTCATCAATTATACACCGGGAAACGTTGGCATTCCGGATTTTGACTGGGATTTGGAAGGCGACGGAAGGAGGAAGAGGAGGATGGTCCAATTGATTGGCGTCGAAAACAATCATTTTGTCATCAGCAGGATCTACAACACCCACGGCAGATAGTAGAGCCTTCTTTTGGGAAGGGCACGACTGGAGGAGTTCCAGTGTGGAAATGGCAGCAGGAGATTGCGCCAAATCATCTACTATGCTATACGAATGAGCAGCTTGACCAGAAGCAGCATTTCGACGTAACGGTCCTTTAGGAATCTTGGGATGGACCTCAACTTTGGGTTGAGGGATATGTAAGGGACCATTGGGTGTCGAAAGGGGCTCGGTAGAACCGGAAGAAGGGGACTCGGGGGTAGACTGAGCAGGAGGCTTGGGGTACTGGCGAGACCGATTTTGAAGGTGAAGGTCGACGGTTGGGAAAGGATCGGAGTGCATCATAAGGATCTGGTAATCGGAGGAACCAGAAAGGGAAGGTGGAGTGGCGACCTGGCTGTCAGGCGGTTGGGTAGCCATGAATCCTTGCTGAGGGAAAGGATCAGTAAACACAACTGGTTGGGTAGTGGCCACATTAGGAGGAGCATGAGGGAAGGCATGTTGTCCGCGCAATGTGGCTTGAGACTCCCACATCTTCCGCATCTGGGGTAAGAGGGGACAATCGTGGGTGTAATGATCATAAACACCGCAGCACAAACAAGGCTTATTTGTGCGAAACGGCCTGTCCAGTTTGGGTTGAGTGCCCTGTTGCTGGTTGGCAGTGTTAGGGTCAACACCTTGAGGATTGGGTCCACGAGTACCAGGAGCAGATTGGTTTGGATTGCATCTCTGCCTTCTTTGAGAAGAAGGGGGATTAGTCGCACCCTGCTGTGCAAATACTTGCCCTGGAGGGGGCTGTAGGTGCTGTTGCAGGGTTGGAGGAGGCAAGGGAGATGGAAGCGCATATGCTGGAGGAGCTGGCGCACCGGGATGCGGATAAAGGTAATGGTTAGGTTGGGAAACATTGAGGTAAGCAGGAGGTTGGGCAAAAGGAGGAGGCATGCCGTATCCTGGATACATGCTACCGGAAGGGGGAAGAGGGCTAGAGGTGCTGGCCCCTCCCTGAGGGAGACCATAGCCCATAGGAGGTTGAGCGTATGGATGGGAAAGGGCTCCAACGATACCGTCAGCGGAATGAGATGCCCCCGGGGTGTTAGCGCCGCTGGGCCTAGGGAGGTCAGGAAGAACAGTATAAACATAACCATACTGAGCATAGATCAGGTCATATTTCAAGGCTATTTGGAGGGCGGCTTCTTCAGTTTGAGGAAAATGGGAGGTAACATCTTTGCCAATGGGAGCTAAGAGAGAGCGAAGGAACCAGTCCATATAGATCCAATATTCGAAGGGGGGAGCTCGACATAAGCTTCGTCTTCGTCGCCATTCCTGGACATGAGTGGAAAGGCGGGTTGAAGAGGTTTGCTTGAAAGAGGTCAAGAGCTCCGTACTAGTATCGTATCAGAGAGGGAGATGGAAGTAGGATAAAAAGGCTTGGGCAATGGTCGCAAAGGTGGTATGGTAAGTGGTGGCTTGGTCGACATACCATTTAGAAGCTTCGCCGGTAAGCGTGTGTTAGAACAAACGAAGACGGATGGAGTCATCGGTAATGGAATTGGAGGAACACCACATGTGGAAAGATCGGACATGATTGGTTGGATCTTCTCCAGCAAGGCCTTCAAACTTAGGGATGTCGGAGGGGAGCTTGGTTGGCATAGAAGGCCAACCAACATCGTGGCAGATAGGGTCATTGATCAACTGATTGAAATCAGGGAGGCTGAGGCCTGCAATGTACGGCAGCAAGGGTATGGCCGAGGTAGTTCCTGTGGCGGTTTCGCTAGTAGTGGTTCTGGCATTAGGGCATGGAGCACCGCTAACGTTAGGCCCTGGACCAGACATAGTGAAGGTGACAGGGGGAGAACCAGGAGGAGAAGGAGAACCCAATGAATCAGAAGAGGAGTCGGAGTGCGGACTCGGAGGAGGGCTGGCTCGACGACGACGGGACGGAGCAGGTCGATCGACCAGAAACTGAGGGTGAAGGCCAAGAAGTCTCCGGGAAAGGCGCCTTGGGGGCGCAATGATGACGGGAAGAAGGAAACCGACAAGGGAAAAAAGGGACAAAATCAAGTGAGGTCAAGGGCAGAAAATGTGCAGTGACAATTGATTTTAGAGTCTTTGCCAGGCGGTGTTAACCAGGTGCTTCTTCACTTAGGGTCAGTGTGTGGTGTGCGTTAATTTTATTTTTTAAAACCCTTTTCGTTTTGAGAGCAAGAAAAAGTGTGCTGCATAACTGAAAATAGATTTGTAGAGAACAGTATATAATGCTGAAATAACAGAACATTAACAGCTACTATTGCATCTATCTAACCCAAGGAGGCGGGTCTCTCAAAAATAGTCTAAAAAAGGGAAAAGATCTAGTCGAAACACACTGAAAAGAGGCCAATAGATTTAAGGTCAAAAGGGACAGGGATCTAAAGGATAAAGCTGCTGAAAAGAGGTGCAGATCACAGCCAAGAGACAGAGGCAAGGTGGCTGGAAAAAGGGAGGAAATCAGCAAAAAGCGGAAAGGACAAGGAGGAGGTCCTAAAGAGAGGTCCAAACAAAACGATAAGAGGTGATTTGAAAGGAAGAAAGGCTGATTTAAAGGGATCTGAGGAGGAGGTTTCAGATCTGAAAAAGTGAAGGCTGAAACTCTGAAAAATAGACGGCTGAAACAGCTAAAACTCTTCCACAAAAAGTGGAGGGTACTGAAGCCCTAGGGGGCTAGGTTCCCACTTATATGAGTAAAAACATATCAGAACTAGGTCAAAGCAGGTTGAGACAGAGGCTGGAAAACCCTGAGAGAAGCTTCAGAAAAACCTAGAAAAATTGTAGAAAAACAGCTCAAAAAATGGCAGGTCACAGGTTCTGACCTGTTTTCAGTGCAGGTCGCAGAAAATGGGCAGAAAAGTGTGACCTGGAGGTCCAGGTCGTAGTTTTTGGGCTAAAAAGTGCGACCTCCCGTTCCGGTTGTCTCGGCGGCAGATTTTCGGAAAAGTTGCCATCTCAGTTGCGGTTGGTGTTGCTTACCTGCGCAATAGGGCCAGAAACACACGGAAATTAGAAATTTTAATGTTTTAGGGTTTTATGTGAGAAAAACAACATAAAAATAGGAAAAATAAACAGCTGAAAAGAAACCCTAGGGTCTGAAGTAGCTGGATATGCAGGAATATGAAAAACGACAACGGTCGTAATTTAAAACCCGTGTGGAGTTGCCATTTGTTAGTATGAATCCTTTGTCGAAGTGTATGAAAAAGGACCACTTTAGCTACGCATAACTAATAGCCCTAACAACAAAAGTGGCTACCAATATCTTCAGATCTGCGGTTAGTTGAACAAGAAAAGAGCTGCAAAAAACTAGATCTATGCATGGAAAGACATTAAGCAGTAAAAACAAGGGTTTGCTCCATATACCAATAGACAAGACAAGAACAATTTTTGAAAAAAAATTTGTATTAATTGGGCACCTGGGAGGAAAACAAGAAGGCGTATCCAATTCTCCTCAGTGGGATGGGTTCTTGGAAGTCCTCAGCACTTCAGATCTAAGATTTCTCTCTCTTGTTGGTGTAGAAAACCCAATGCAAAGAATAGAGCTCAAAGGGAGCTCACACAGCAAATAATGAAAAAATGTGACCAAGTGTATAGATCCAGAGTGATATAATAGGCAACAAAAGGTGAAGAATGATAGGAAAAACCCTCCTATTTATAACAAAATATTGGGTCATTCTAGATCTTGGTGCATGATTAAAATAATGTTAACCAAATCTAGATCCACTTTTTATGGAATATTTTATTATATTTGTTGGAGGGAAAAAGTATTTGACTTGGGTCAAATCCCTTTATTTGTTAATAATAAATAAATAAATGATTTATTTATCTTTTTAAGGAAGTGGTTGAAGGATAATTAAATAAATAATGATTTATATAATTATTTGTGGGTGATTTGGTCATATTTAACAAGGAATATTATCTAAATAAGATTTAAATAATTATTCCTAGAAAATAATGAGATAAATAAAGGTTTATCTAATTAATTTCTTTGTTTTTGGGTTAAACATGATTGGGAATAATAATTAAATTATGGTTTAATTAATTATTCCATGAGGAAAATTAAACAAAATAGGTTTGTTTAATATTTCCTTTTGGGGTTTCCTATTTAGACCATAAACAACCTAATAAATATGGTTTATTAAGTTATTTTACATAGTGAAAGCAATTTTACTTAGGGTAAAATTGGTCTTACATGGTGTACTTGGGTCCATCTAATGATAATAGGTTAGATGACCAAAAAATGGTGTAACAGAGGGCATGCCAGATATTTCCGAGGATCATCAGGAGGCTGGTGAAGATCAAAGACCTTCTCCTGCTGGTGCGCCGGTGCACAGTCGACGTCTTAGTGATGCTAGGTACATGATGGAGTTGGGCGATGAACTCATTGCATTGATTGTTGAGGCGAGCATCAGGCCCGCTGATTTTAGAGACATAAAGGCCGATGATAGGCTATTACGGATGCGGAGAGGCATGCCGCGTGACATGTACAGCCTGATGCGACATGTCGTATGAGTTACGACAACTTTTACGCGACTGGCGAGGACTATTGCATGTTACAATCGAGTCGCAACACATGATGGATAGTTTGTGAGGCACAGCGTACCATCATCTCATGATCGTTCACAGCCTTGCACCGCGCCAAATTTGCATGAGCGTCCACTAGCATCTACCAGCAGTCATCATGGAGATAAGGTTTGACCATTGGCCACTAGTACTGATATTGATGTTGTACTACCACCAGCTGATCCATGAAATTTATATTACAGTTGTATATTTTTAACATTATTCAGTTATATATATATATATATATAATATGGTCCATGTATTTTATGTTCATGTTGCAGTTGTACTTAATTTATATGCTGGTGATCATCATGATGTGTATGTTGTTAGATCATGTTAGATATGTTCATTTAATGTGCAACTTGCGAATAGATATGTATGTGATAGCATGAGATGTATATTTGATGTTTGTGTTGTACTGATGATGTTAATATATAATTTTAATTGTTTTTTGTTAGACGATCATGATCACGATGATGCAGTCAGCGATTTTGAATGTGTTTTTTAGTCAAATATGATGTTTGTACGATGGTTATCATGAACGTCATGTTTATTAATTAATTTAATACCAAATGATCATGATATTGTAAATTTGTAATTTTTGTATTTCTAATTGTATTTAAAATTCTAAAATTGTAATTGTAATGGTATATATGTAAATTTCTAAAATTGTAATTGTAATTGTAATTTTTAAAATTGTAAAATTGTAATTGTAATTGTAATTTTTTAATTTGTAAAATTGTAATTGTATATATGTAAAATTCTAAAATTGTAATTGTACGTGAAATTGTAAAATTGTAATTCTAATTCTAATTCTAATTCTAATTCTAATTGTATGTAAAATATTTGTAAAATTTTAATTGTATTAATGTGAAATGAATTTATTAAAATTTTTAAATTTGTAAATTTTAAATAATTGTAAAATAATAAATCTAGAATAATATGATTTATTGTAACATAATAAAGTTTAGAAAATAATGCAAATAAATTCCTGTACTTTAGAATTATAATTATTTTATTATGATCTTAGATACAAAAAAAAAAATTAATTTATACAATACGCCATTGTTTTCGAGATCAACATAATACCAAATTATCAAGTAAATTATTGATTTTAACATTAACACAATGCAAATTACCAATTAATTCAAAATACATATTATATTAATATTTCGAAAAAACCATCTTAAAAAGTATAAATATTGATGAAATAACACATGTACCATATCACTCTCGGTTCTCATGATCACCCTCATTATCTTCTAGCTCACATGACATGATAACACTATTGTTCTCAAAAATATGTTTTGATCTAGGGTCATGTGTCAATACGAACCACCAATCCCTATCCAACACATCTGGGTAAAAAAGCACCTGGTTGTAGTGTTTAGGGAAAACATAGGGCTCCTTAGCTTCATCCCACATCTTTCTAGAGTTGATACATATCAGCCTACTATCGTGATCTTCCTTTACATTATTCCGATCAAAGGTGTCCCACCACTTGCACCTAAAAATAACACATTGGAAAGAAGAAAAATCCACTTCAACGATCTCTTGTATCTTTCCGACGTAACCTAACTTCTCTCGTACTAGTTGTTGATCACGGTGGCTAGATCGACTAGATTGATCGAACTCAACTTCCACTCCACAGTCTTCTGTGATGTTTCTAGCATCGAAATTTTCTGTGTGAAAATGGTGTCCATATGCCCACATAGATGGGAACAAATCCACCTATTATAGAAAAGTTTAAAAAATCATAGTGTCATGTGTCTTATAAATAATAATCCAACAGTAGTTAAAATATGAAATGTAGATGCCTTAATATAAGTTTCAAATTTACATATAAATTAAAAAATATTATTACCAAGTTGTTGCACACAATCCCTATGTTTAGCACATCCTCTTCAACACGCGAGTAACGACCGGTAGCACCATATTTCTCTCTGACTTGGTCAACAACCCAACTGTTGGGGCATATTTTTGGCATATTTTCTTTTAAATGATCGGGATAAGGCACACTTCTACCATTCAACCATCTGAATTCTTTCCTGTCAATATCCCATTTCATCCTGTTTTGTTCGTACAATGCAACCCACGGTTGTGTCGCTTCATAATTGTAAAGAATGAATTTATTGATTGCTTCAATTTTTGCATTCGCTGATGAAATCAAACCAACATTATATAGTACTTATAGATCAAAATATACATTCTATCGAAGTTCAACATGAATATTAATTACTTTTTGTAAATTTGAAAAATTATAAGTCGATTACTCTTTATCAAGCGCTTTTTTCCACTCATTTGGAGCAACTCTCCTTATGTTTTGTCTTCATCCATTTTATCATCCCAAATCACCACACCTGGTCTATTGTTGATCTGCTTGATGTAATCACTGGCATAGTAGAAAGACTCATACGATATGTACCCCTCTGCCATAGACCCCTCGAGTTTTTCCCTTTGTCGAACAAAACCTTTCAATTTCTTCATGTACCTCTCTAAGAAGAACATCCAATGACAAGAAACAACCCAAACTAATTCAACCTCATATACCAGGTGGATTAGAAGATGAACCTGTAAGTCCATGAAACTCGTCGGCAGTTCCTTCTCAAACATACAAACAATCTAAACTATATCTTGATGCCATCGTGGAATGCTAGCCACATGAATCTCCTTTGACGTGATCCAATGTACAAATGCAGATAATTTAGATATGGAACATCCTAGGTCTTGAGGGAATTCATGTTTCACACACCCATGCACAAACAAAGGATAATGACACTACAAATTTATAAACACGTGCAATAATATACAAAATTAGTTATGTTTTATGATCCCCGCATGGGATAATATTTATTAATATAAAAAATAATTAAATCATGCTTTTGGCATTATACATACTCTTAGAATATTCAAATGGTCATGCAATTTCAACCCCGACAAATGGTCATCCACGGTGAAGCAGTGTCGTAGTGAAGACCCATATGAAGTTGGCACCCTCACATCCATTATAACTTCCTTTGCCAAATATATATCATCTTTTTTTTAATCCATGGGATGTCACCTTCTTTGAAAAACCATGAATTAGAGGGACCAGCGCCTGCCTCTGATCCCGTACTTTCTAATCATCTTGGCCAATTTTTCTTTTTAGTTTTTGAAGTAATAAGATCTTTCCTAACAACCAATGTGTCACTTTGTTTCGATGATATGTGCCTCCATAAAGAAGATGAAACATTTTTAAATATATGCATGGGATCTAATAAGTGGGCAATCTTAAAATGCTCCCAATATGGGGGGTCATAAAACATAGATTTCCTTTTCATCCCAATGGGAAATTTCTCAACATAGGTGTTGAAGAAATCTGGATCATCGAACTTAGGCTCCCCATTTGAATCAAACATTTCTACGAACTCCTTCTCCTTTTCTCTCTCATATTCTCTAAGCGATTCAGCTGGTGTCATTATTGGAGGCCTTTGGGTTCTCTCTCATTTACCATTGAAAGCGGATGCTTCTCTTCTGTAAGGGTGTTGTTCTGGTAGGAATATCTCAAAGCAATCATACATTGGATTTCGTAGGTCCTTGGACCATATAGCTTTCAGAGAAGGTCCACAACATTTACATCCAAAATACCCTTTTGTTACAAGACCTATGAGATTATATTTGTATACATTAATTAATATGCATGGAACCTTAAAGAATATCATGAAGATTAGAACAAATATTATTACAACGAATTAAATAAATAATATGTGAAAGAATATTGTTACATTATATATAAACAAATCAATAAATTAAACATGTAATTTACCAGAGAAAACTCCTAATCCAGGATAATCATGTGTCGTGTAAGCACATATTCCATACAACGTAAAAATCCTCTCTGATATGATGGGTTTTCGTCCCAATGGGAAATTTCTCAACATAGGTGTTGAAGAAATCTGGATCATTGAACTTAGGCTCCCCATTTGAATCGAACATTTCTATGAACTCCTTCTCCTTCTCTCTCTCATATGATCTAAGCCATTAAACTGGTGTCATTATTGGAGGCCTTTGGGTTCTCTCTTGTTTACCATTGAAAGCAGATGCTACTCTTCGGTAAGGGTGTTGTGCTGGTAGGAATATCTTGGAGAAATCATACACTGGCTTTTGTAGGTCCTTGGACCATCTAGCCTTCAGAGAAGGTCCACAACATTTACATCCAAAATACCCTTTTGTTACAAGACCTGCGAGATTATATTTGTATACATTAATTAATATGCA
This sequence comes from Pinus albicaulis, assembly GCA_034641835.2. Classification (NCBI taxonomy): domain Eukaryota; kingdom Viridiplantae; phylum Streptophyta; class Pinopsida; order Pinales; family Pinaceae; genus Pinus; species Pinus albicaulis. The sequence goes on from CM076578.1 coordinate 769,743,648, forward strand.
TGGCATGTTAAAGAATATCATGAAGATCAGAAAAAATATTATTACAACGAATTAAATAACTAATATGTGAAAGAATATTGTTACATCATATATAAACAAATCAATAAATTAAACATGTAATTTACCAAGGAAAACTCCTAAGCCTGGATAATCATGTGTAGTGTAAGCACATATGCCATACAACGTAAAACTCCTCTCTGCTGTGATGTGTCTTGATACATTGTATACATTTATTCCATCCCATAATTCCTTCAATTCATCTACCAGTGGTTGTAAGTAGACATCCATATTCTTCACTTGTCTTGTACCAGGGACTATGAGAGCCAACATAAGATGTTCATTCTTCATGGAAAACCATGGGGGGATATTGTTATTGATCACTAGTATAGGCCAAACAGAATAGTTGGTGTTCTGGAGGGAATATGGGTTGACACCATCAATGGCTATGCTGAGTCATAGACATTGTACTTCGTTCTTGAATTTTTCGGGCCATGTATCCTCTATATGCTTCATGGCTATTGAATCAGTTGGGATTCGCATAACTCCCAACTCACTGCATGAACCTTGTTGAATCAGTTGGGATGATGAATTTGCATGAGCCTGAAAATTTGCATACATTATAAATTTAATTAAGTTGTGCGTGATCGACTGCATGGATAAAAAACATATATAAATTCAATTAGATAGTGAAAAAATAAAAAAAATCTGAAGTAAATATTACGTCTCCACATGGATAGGGAGAACTACATGATGGACTTTGAAAAATATTATGGAACAAGCTGGATTTTGAAGAATTGTCCATTCCATATACTATATGATATTTTATCCTTGCATTTGAGCAAAACAACAATAAATTTTGGTGCACAAAACTCAATGTCATTCCGGTGCGTAATGTATAGATAACCGCATCGGTGAATTTTTCATTTTTTGCACCAGCACCGTTTTATAAAACGACTCACCGGTGCAGTTAAATTAAAGGACGCACAGGTAAACAAATAACCACAAATAAAAAAAGCGCAACCCTATTTTATTCAAGTGAAAAAAATATGTAAATTGAAAAATGGGTGGCAAAATATTTTTGAAAATCTAATTTAATAAAATGTTTCTTTAAATACTAAACACTTTTCATTATTTCACTATTTTAACAAAAAATTTCAGTGAGAGATTTGCAGGATACATACCTGGAGCAAACAGAGCAGAGAACACTGTGGAGCAGGGAAATACGTTTGAACAAAAATATTCAGACAATCGGAATTCCAAACCTCTAGTTAGTCAAACCCTGTACCATATAATTTCAAACGATGTGATTAATTTTATTGTTTTTTCGTACTTTTTTCTGCAGCTTTTTTATGCAGTAAAATAAGAAATCAAAGTCTATTGTTTTTTTTTTTTACTTTTTTCTGTAGTTTTTTTTATGAAGTAAAATCACAAAATCAAAGCTTATTGTTTTTTAACTTTTTTCTTGCAGTTTTTTTTTACCTTTTCTGTAGTTTTTAGAAACAAAAATAAAAAGGAAATCCATTTTTATAAACAAAACCCTAGATTCTTTTTGTTTCTGCCCTTTCTTCTCCCTCTTTCTTTTCAATTTAGATTTATAGGGTTTGTATATTCATAATACATCCAACCCATGGGATGACTTGCATATTTGAATCCAAATCCATGTTGGCCCTTGTGTTAATCTTAAAAAAATACAGATTTTTTTCATCGGTGCACCCTGCGTAATAGAGCACACTGGTGCGCTCGGTTAAAGCAGCGCACCATGAAAGTACAATGATAAAAAGAAAATAAAAAATGTTTTTATCAGTGTGCCATATGTAACATATGGCACCGGTGCACTATTTCATTATGGCGCACCGCAAACGTGCTGTTTTGCAAAAAAAACCATTTTAGAAACAAACCCTACATTCTTTTTATTTTTGCCCTTTCTTCTCCCACTTTCTATGATTTCAGAATTAGGGCTTTTTAATTTATATTTATAGGATTTGTATTACTAAATATAAGCCCAAGGCATCCAACCAACAGGAGGACCTGCATAGTCGGATTCCAATCCATGTTAGCCCTTGCATCAATCTTAAAAAAATACAGACTTTTTTTTCGTCAGTGCGTCTTGCGTAACATAGCACACCGGTGTGCTCAGTTATAGCAGCGCACAGCGAAAGTACAGTGATATATATATATATATATATATATATATATATATATATATATATATCTGTTTTTATCACTACGCCATATGTAACATATGGCACTGGTTCGCTATTTCATTATGGCACACCACAAATATGTTGTTTTGCAAAAAAAACCATTTTAGAAACAAACCCTACATTCTTTTTGTTGATGCCCTTTCTTCTCCCACTTTTTGTGATTTCTGAATTAGGAATTTTCAATTTATATTTATAGGGTTTTTATTGCTAAATATAAGCCTAATACATCCAACCAACGGGAGAAGCTGCATAGTCTGATCTCAATCCACGTCGGCCCTTGCGTAAAAAAAAAAAAAAATGTCGGTGCACCCTGTGCGGAATACCGCACCGGTGTGCTCTGTTCTCCCAGTGCACCGCACAAGTATTGTGATAAAAAATTAGAAAAATAAAAATAAAAATTTAGAGCGTCATTTTTAAAATATGCAGTCAGTGTGCTATTTCATTATGGCACACCGCAAATGTTCTGTTTTGAAAAAAAAGGTTGTTGGTGCGCCCTATGCAGAATACCGCACTAGTGCACTCTATTCTCCCAGTGCACCGCACAAGTACCGTGATAAAAAAATATTAAAAAAAAAAAAATTTTTAGTGCGCCATTTGTAAAATATGCAATTGGTGCACTGTTTCATTATGGCACACCGTGAACGTTCTGTTTCGAAGAAAAAAAAAACAAACTTTCAAAAGATATAAACCTTACATTCTTTTTGTTTCTCCCCTTTTTCTTCCTCTTTCTGTGATTTCAGAATTAGGGCTTTTCAATTTAGATTTATAAGGTTTGTATTGCTAAATATAGACCTAAAACATCCAACCGATAGGACGATTAGCATAGTCGGATCCCAATCCATGTGAGCCCTGACATGAATTAAAAAACAAAACAGATTTTTTTATCGGTGCGCCTGGAGTACGTAGCGCACCAAGGCTCTTTATTTTACAAGTGAACTGCATAATGTAATGTGATAAGAAATTAATTTTTTTTATCAGTGTGCCATATGTAAAATATTGCACCGATTTCTACTAAAAAACTAACACTCGACAATTTTTATTATTTTATCATGGCTAATCGGTGCATTCATTAACATGTATCACACTGGTGCTCCTTGTTGACATTGAGCACCGTATGGTCTATTATACTGTTATGGTGATGCATTTGGAAGAGAGACACGCACTGGCGTCGATGAATAAACCATGTATGATGCATCGGTTTTTTGACATATTTTTTTTTACTTGAAAAGTCGACAATTTATTTATAAATATATTATTGAATGATATGGTACATGTTTGAGATTGATAAAGAAATGAGTGACAAGAGATCAAGTCACAAAAATACTGATAACACATCAAGAAAACAAAAAAAGGCAAGTTCTTTGTAAATTTGTTACAATTTTTTTTTTTTTGAACTATATGTAAGTTTAACTAATATGTATTGTTTACTGTGTATCATGCAGAGACACAAAATGACGAAGCTCGATAAGATTATTTTTGATCTAGGACCAGAAGAGCGTAAAATCTTGATAGAAAAATTGCAAAAGGATGAATCTGGTGAATGAAAAAATACCATCGATCCAATATGAGTCTCTTTTCTTAGTTTTCATTAATACTATAATTAAAAGTATTAGATAACATTAGTGAAAAAACCTATTAATTCACATCTATTTAATTTTCTACAAGGACCAACAACTCAGAAAAGGAATGTTGTTCTAATAAAATAAAAAATAGAACATGCAAATGAAAATGAATTGGTCCTTAGCTCATCTGGAGTGGTGCTAGAGGTTAACGAAAGGGGGAAAAACTTTTACAAAAGTTTGAGGGATCTAGTGGAACGAATGTATAGACGTTATTTCCACTTACAATACAAAAACCAATCCAATGATTCCAATAACCAAATTTTATGTAAAGTACAGGAAGAGTTTCCAGAGAATTGGTCAACGAGACATGTCAGAATTTTAATAGCAAAAACGTACAAAAACAAAAAAGAAGGAATTAAAAATTAATATTCCTTTAGATGTTTGTCTAGAATTATTTATAAATATCACTTTTTTTATACTTACTTTTCATATATCAATATAAAAATTGAATAGTTTATTGTCATGTTACATTTTCAAGAAGATTATGAAAATCTCAAAAGATGAACGAGATAATATCAAAAATATGCCAGTAGGAATGTCCAAAAAGGTGTACAAGGAGATGGTCAAAGAAATGGATAAAATTTCATCATTGGAGGAGCCATCTCAACAACAACTTGCTTCAAATGTAATATGTAATCATTGATTTTTCCGATCATTAGGTAAAATAAATAAACAATTTAGCATTAAATATTAATTTTCAAGCATTTTTTTGCAGAAAAGAAAAGAAAATGGAACCCATTCAGCACATAAAACAGGACGACAAGGAAGAAAAGGATTGATATCGAAGTTTGTGAGTAATTTTTACTTCCTTATAACAACTTAACTAGATTTTATTTTTGTATTTTTTAAGTTGTTTTACAAAAATCATCATTGAATGTCTTCAAATAGGTGCTAACATACAAAGAAGAACCATCACAGGAATTTATTGAAATTGGGTTAAATATGGGTTGTGCGTATATGTTGGCATATCGGAACTTAATTGTGGAATTTATAAGCATCTATTGATCTTGTTTTACTTAGCTCCGTCTATAATTAATAGAAAAAATATTTCTTTTATATTAAATATATGATTTTTTATGGGTTATATAACTTGCAGTAAACAAAGTATGGCACTGCGCCAACAAATCAAATCTTTAAAGATGGCATGTTACATGGTTTTAAAAGAATGTGTATAGTTTATGAGTCAATTGTTGCATTGGAACGTCATCTCTTTTCGATTTACATTGATGTATATTATTTAATATTGCAATTTTCATTATTCTCACCAATGTATATACACTCATTACAATTTATTTTGATGTTTCTTGATGGAAGGTGAAGAAGAAGAAAACAATCAACACCGTGAACAAAACATTTCTGAAAATAACCCAAGTCATAGAAGTAGCTCTAGCAGTGACAGTAGTTCAAGCGAAGAATGATGATCACTATGTTTGGATATAAAAGCAAGGCGTTGTATTTTTTGAAAAATGTCTTTGAAATCAGACATTTTCTTTAATGTAATGGACATAGTCTCCCAATTGAAAGATAAAGGGATACCAATAACTGTCCCATTTTGTATGACAAAGAATGCTTTATTCATATATATATATATATATATATATATATATATATATATATATATATATATATATGTTATAATTTATTCCATTGCGTTCTCTATTGTCGCTATTGCGTTCTCCATTTTCGTTCTCAAATGCACTAATAAAAATTTAATTCATATGAATATTGTTATAAGATATATATGTGTTGACTTTTGATGAATAATTAATTTAAAAAAAACACAATAATTTTGATATGATATAACAAATTAATCCAAACATCGCATTCAAATGAATTAATACAAATTTAATTAATATGAATATCGTTATAAGATGTGTTTACTTTTGATGAATAATGAATTTAAAACAATCACAATAATTGCACTGTCACAGGTCAATGTTTCTAAAAAATACAAAATGAAAACCAGTGCGTCTATACTTACACCGGTGCGCTTGTACTCTTAAGTGTCTGAGTGCATTTTTACAACCAATGGGCACTGCACAAATACCAAAACCGGTTAAAAATATCGAGGAGTTTGTGTGGTACGACTCTCCAGTGCGTTTATGTCTATCTACGCACCAATGCCATTTTACGACCTACTAGCACCGCACGAATACAGATACCAATTATAAATCTTGGTGTGTTTGTGTGATACTATGCATCGGGGCATTTTTGTGTCTATACGCACTGGTGAACTTATATGACCTATGGGCACTACACGAATACCGATACCAATTATAAATCTCTATGCATTTGTGTGATACTGCACACTGGGGCATTTAAGAGTCTATATGCACCGGTGTATTTATATGACATATTTGCATTGCACGAATATGGATACCAATTATAAAGCTTGGTGCATTTGTGTGAAAGGACACATTGGTGCGTTTCTATAAGTCTACGCATCTGCGCTTTGATACGACCTATGGGCACCGCTCAACTCCCAAGACCAATTATAACTTCCCCATGTGTTGTATCACCAACACTACGCCCAGTTTTGTTTTATACCTTAACGGCCTGGTGCATTCTCCTTAGACCACCCCGGAGTGTCGTCCATAGGTACGCACCGGTGCGTTAAATCTTGATTAGCGCATCAATGAAAAAAACATCTATAATAACCTCCGGCCGCCCTTTTTTTTTTGGTTGTGTTGAATTTCCATTAAAAGCTCCGTCAAAACCTCCGTAACCATAAACAAATTTGGTAGCATATGTTTTTTTGACAATTTTGGCCAATTTTATAACACCAAAAACCTCATTTATAATCTCCACTAGAGGGTCTTTTCCTTGTAGTGAATGCCTTGAAAACACAATGATAATGTTTTGAAGTGATGAAACACCCATTCATGTGTAAATTGTAGTTCATCCAATATTAAGTTGGAAAATCATATTGTAATATTTTAACATTTCATATAATATAATTTATGTGGTTGAAATTATTTTTAGTTGCACTTGATATTGTTTAGTATTGTAATTAAAATATGCGACTTTGTGTTTTCATATTAGATGAATATGCACATTGTATGACATTTTTTAAATCATACAAATTAATTTATGCTGATTAATAATGAACACAAAATCAATTTAAAACTATCAAATTAGTAGTTTATATTCATTAAAGATGAACATAGATAAATTGAACATATGACTAAATTAGTCATTTATAATGATTATTAATAAAAGTAAATGAAATGAATATAAACTACTAAATTATTCGTTTATATAATGAATAAATGACTATTGCAAATGATAAATTTGTGACTACAAATGATGACTAAATTTTTCATATATATGACTATTAGTAGCTAATTTACAGTATCTTATAACACTACTAAAATTTAGTCATATTTCTTTAGTCATTAATTGGTTTCAAATGATGACTAAAATTTGCATATATGTGACTATTAGTAGCTAATTTACATTATCTTATAACACGACCAACATTTTGGTCATATTTCTTTGGTCATTAATTGGTTTTCTTGGGTGATCATATAGTAATATATTTTTTTGTATATTTGGTCATTAATTATGACAATTAATGACCAAATCAATGACTAAATTAATGATCAAATCAATGACTAAATCAAAGACTAAATTAATGACCAAATTAGTGACCAAATATACAACTACACAACAAAATTGAGATAACAATTAATGACTAAGCTAAAAATGACCAAACGTTGGTCACGTTATAAGATATTGTAAATTAATTACTATTGGTTACCGACTGAAAAATAGTCGTTTATATGCAAATTTTAGTCCTTTTTTTAGTAACTAATTAGCCATTTTGTACTAGTGTCAGGTGCTCAGTATTTAGCTCAAAAATCAAAGTTTCCATATTTTCCCGAAAATAGAACGATAACGTAGTACTCGTCACCAGGACTCCAACGCAACTCGTTTCATCGAAAACCATGTCTGAATGAGGGAGAAGAAGCATGTTGTTCGTTTTCCTAAACGACTAAAAAATAGAATATGACAGAAAGATGACATGGCAGTCCAGTCAGCATATAAGGTGTATTCTGGGAATATTCTTTAGTTTTGCCTAATGACACTGTGACAAGTGTCATGACAGGATTCACCAGTTTTGTTGAAGGTGAATTTCTTTTAAGGAATTGCTCCTAAAGTTGAATGAGAATTTTTTTTATGCTAAGGGTCGAATTATCAGCTATATATGATGGAGCGCATTTTATTTACTATATATGGGCACATATATATTAAAGTAAATTTTAATAATTATATACATGGCACATATTGAATAAGCCAAGTTTCTAAACTTTGGCTATTCGACGGTATATTATAGTAATAAAAACATGTATATAGGATTGGCGGAGGGTGAGTTGAACCTGTGACCTCCCCCACCTAACTTAAAGCCTTTACCATTAAATCGGCGTGTGGGACGTGCTAAGAATTGATGGAAAATTTACATGTCAACCCACCTGATACTCTGACGGCAGAAATGGACATGTGACCATACCACATGACTATTACTATGCTCTCATAACAAACGCGCTTAGTGTGAAATTAAACAATGTTTATCCCTCTTACTGTGGTATTAAATTAATTAAACTCATAGTTATAAATAGCAGAGTTTTAGAGGCACCAGAAGAATCATCGGATTCTCCAATTTAGGTGGTCTTATCTGGAGTCTTCTCCAGATTTTGAGGAGATATTCTAGGAAAATTTGTTTTGACGATATCTAGAGAAAGTTTCGACTAATTTTGGCTCAGAAAGAGTCATTTCTGGTATATTTTTATTTTTTTGACACATTAGAGTAGGTTTAAGAGGCAGTAGGAGACTATAAATGAAAATATTTGAACAAATGAGCTAATACAAAGGCCCAAGCCATGGAAGTTGGACCAAGGAGATGTAGCCCAGGAGGGGTGAACTCCTTCATCAAAACAAAGTGTTAATGGATCAAATTTGATGGTCTGCTATGTGTTTGTTTGTTTTTGTTCAACATTTAGTTTCAATGCTTTTATGTTCAAGTATTCAACATAATCTCCACACATTTACTTGTTAAACAATCATAAGCACTTCAATAAGCTTATGTACATGAAGCAAAGATCAACACTTTTAATATAATTCTAAAGATGAAATTATTACAACAAAACTAACATTCAAATTTAGATCAATATGGTATCAGAGAAAATGTTATTTGCTTGATTTTCTTGAGTTTTGTGCAAGTAGGGTTTTAATGGTTGCAAATCTGTGATGCTTACGAGGGTGAAGTTGCAGAGAAGAGAATGGAAACTATCGGTTTCTAGTACTGAGGCTAGGACCAGAAGAAGGAGAACTACAAGAGCACCATCTCCACCAAAAGTTTCACTCCTAGCTGCACTTGAATCACCTCAAGTTTTATCTCCAGAAGCTGAGATTGAAGAGCTACAAGTTGCACTTGAGCTGAGTAGATTGAATAAGTACAAGTTTCTACAGAATATGAGCTTCAATACATAGCCATCATGTTAGGTGTAGGAGAGACTCAAGGTCTTTCAGAAGAGGAAGCATTCAATAAGGCTTTCTATGACCTAACTGAGAGGGTTAGGATCCTCTTTGAAGAGAGGAACACCAGGATGATTGGAGAGAATTCTAAGTCTCCACATGGAGAGGGAACCTCAGAAGGAAATAAGGATGAAGAGAAGGATTCAAAGGGTAGTGGAGGAAATCCTCCGCCATCTCCACCATCCTCATCATGCTCCTAGTCATCTCCATCAACATCATCTTCCACTTCCTCCATAAAAGCTACCCATACTCATTTAAAAACCCCAAAAGGAAAAACTCCATTACTCAAATTGGATATTAAGTTTGAACTTCCCATATACAATGGCAAGGTAAATGCAGAGAAGTAGGACAATTAGATCCATCAATTGGAGGTTTATTGCAGAATTCATAACTTGCAAGAAGATGCCATAAATATTCAGTTGGCTTCATTGAGGCTAGAAGGAGAAACACTAGTCTGGTGGGAAGCAATGAATCAAGAGGAAATGTGAATCCATGGCAAGATATCCATTTCTTGGGTTAAGTTTATTTATTCAATTAAAAGAAAATTTTATCATTTAGATTACATGCAAAAAGCCATTATGAGTTGGAAAAGCTTTAGGCAACTCAAGGGTCAAACAGTTCAATAATATACCCAGGAGTTTAGGAAAAGGGCTTTGTTGTTAGGAATAAAATTGAACTCCCAAGACACACTCTTGAAGTACAATGGAGTTTTACATTTTTATTTGAGACATACTATCCTTATGTTTAACCCAAGCAATTTAGATGAACTTTGTGTGCAAGCCAAACATATTGAAGCAAGGGGAAAGAACATTCAGGAATATGGTAGTATGAAGAAGCCATTCAAGGGTAAGGGAAAAGATAAGGGAGGAAAATGGAAGGGAAAGAATAATGCAAGTGTTAAGAAATAAGGGGAGAAAAATACATGCAAACATTATTCCAAAGAGGGGCATGGTGAAGCCCACTATTGGAAATTACATCTCGAACTAAGGCCTAAGAAACCAAACAACAAGGGAAAACAAAAGATTACTGCCACCACACAACATGATCTTGGATGTGATTCTAGTTATGAGATCAAGTTTTTAGCCATGGTCAAAATAGGGAAAGAAGCCATAGCAAGAACTATTTCCTCAAATTGTCACAACAACACTCCAAATGAAAAAACAAGGATAGAGTTTTTCCCTGTAAGGGTGAATTCAAATCATACAAAGATTGATGCATTATTTGATAGTGGGTCACAAGTAAACTTGATTTCAGAAGACTTGGTCAAAAATCTTAACCTTGAAACCGTACCACATCATAAGACACATCCTTTGGGTTGGATAGTCAAGAATGCCAATTTACAGGTTACAAGAAAATGCATATTCTGGTTTTCAATTATTGCAAACTTTGTTGATGAAGTTGAGTTAGATGTGGTTACACTTGAAATTTCAAGAATTATCTTGGGAATTCCATATTTGTATGACAGGAAAGCGGTATTTTAGCGCCATGAGAACAAATATCATTTTATCAAGGGTGGGGTGGAGTATATTGTGAGATCTCATCACAAAAAGATGAATATTTCTTTAGTTAATGCAGGGTAGATGAAGAGACTAGTTAATGTAAGTAAAAATTTTGTTCTTCTCATGATCAAGAAAAGGGATGATATAGAATATGAATTTTTTGAAGGTTGTTATGAAAAATTAAATCTGATTTTTTTGATGTGGTAAGTCAGCATGGCGAGATGTTTCAGGGACCAAATGGGTTACCTCCCAAGAGGGGAATTCAACATGAGATTCAACCGCAACAAGATGTTCCACTTCCAAACATTGGCATTTATCGCATGTCAATCATGGAGTGTATGGAAATCAAGAAGAAAATCCAATAATTTTTGAAAAAAGGTATCATACGCCCATCTACTTTGCCACGTGGTTCACCGATTGTTTTGGTACCAAAGAAGGAGGGGACTTGGCGCATGTGCATGGATTTTCGTGTACTGAATAAAATCACGGTAAGAATTGCTATCCACTCCAAAGAATTGATTATTTTCTTGATTAGATAAGGTATTCAAAGTATTTCACTAAGATAGACTTACGAAGTGGTTATCATCAAGTTAGAATAGATGAAGAGGACATTTGGATAATTGCATTTAAAACTAGACAAGGATTGTTTGAGTGGCTAGTTATGCCATTTGGTCTAAGCAATGATTCAGCTACATTCATGAGATTTATGAATAACGTATTAAGACAATTTCTAGATGACTTCAACATTGTTTACTTAGATGATATTTTTATATTCAGAAAATCAAGGGATGAACATGTCATGCATGTGAGCAAGGCACTTGATGTCTTGAAAAAAGAGCAGTTATTTTTAAAGAAGTCGAAGTGTGAGTTTAGAAAGACTTCTTTAGTGTATTTGGGACACATTGATGGAGGAGGTGAGTTGACGATAGACCCTTCCAAGGTTGAGGTCATTGTGAATTGGCCCAAGCCCAATACAGTTATGGCGGTAAGAAGCTTTCTTGCGGCAGCACAATATTGGAGGAAATTCATTGCTAATTTCTCTTCCATTGCAACTCTATTACTGATATAGGTGGATATTGGTGGTCACCCGCCTATTCCACTTGGGAACCCACCATTGTCTCTTTCAGTTTTTTAGTTTCGGCATGACTTACTATTTTTAGCATTTTTTCAGGTTCTGAACTTCCGGAGCTGTTTTGAGGCCCTAAACGACGTTTTTTTGGGAAACCTGGGAGCAACATGGGTCCATGGATTGTTGTTTCACACATAAAAATTTGTATTCCTCAGATAGATATTTCTAACAAGGTATGGTGCGCATCAAATGAAGATCGTATGCCAAAGTTACGTCCCCGGGAAGTTGAAACACCAATTTACCCAAACAAGGCCCATAGTTTTGGCGCTTCATCTCATAGGGTTAGGGTTTTGGATGTTTATGGTTTTTCATCGTTTTTGAATAATAAATAGGCCCTCGAGCCTCATTGTAACAAATTTTAGAGGCCTGTAGCTGCCACATCTCTTCTCAGAGATAAGCTACCAGCACCCTAGCTAGTTTATTTCCATTCTGTCTGTAAGAAAATTTCAATTCTTTGATATTAATGAAATGAAGTGTTATTTCTGCTACATATTTTTATTTATGGTTATATGTGTATTCTGTTGCATTCCTGCATAAATATGGATCAGTGGTATCAGAGCGGTCTGCTTTTTCTCGATCCTTCTTTGCATGTCCCCAACGAGGTCAGGGTATAAGGAGTTAGGGCCCGATCTGGTGGAACCTTTGCAAGATCAGCCTCGCAAACCCCGATGGCCACCCATGGGGGATGAAAATAAAGATGAGGGAGAAGGAGATCCTATCAAAATATTTCTTGAGGAGGCCCTCGAAAAACAAAGGAATGCGATGATGGATAACTTTGCTGAGATCCTTCAACGACTTCCCACCGGTGGTGCCTCTATGTCTAGCAGCCACTCTGGAGGCGTGACTCCCTTTAAGGTACAAGTAAACTTTGACATTCCCATATTTGAAGGTCAAATAGATGCAGATTCCATAGATATATGGTTGAATCTATTAGAAGGATATTCTCAGTTCATTGTTGACAATGGGAACCAAAAGAACCTCATTTCAGCAAACGCCGTGAAGTGGTTGGACTTGCCTACCACAACACATCCACAACCATACACCATCGGGTGGCTTCACCAAGGACGGAATCTCTGCGTCAGCCAGCAGTGATGCCTTCCCTATAGCATCAAGCTCTTCACGGATGAGGTATTATGTGACATTGCTCCTCTTGATTTTTCTGATGTATTATTAGGCTAGCCATACTTGTGGAAGACACATGCCATGTATTAGTCCCGGCCTCGCATTTTTATTGTTACTTTGGGAAATTGGCTGTACAAGATACCAAAGGTACCACCACCTATCGCTATCTCTTTTGTTACTGCAAAAAAATGTAGTAAGCTCATTTCCCAAACTAGGAAATTTTTTTTCCTGATGATCCACCTCAAGGGAAAGAAGAAGACTATGGCCACTACCTCCACACAATTCTCCTCTGCATGACAACAAAAAATGGACATGGTTGTGGAGGAGTACAGGGACATCTTCACCTCACCCACAGGGGTTCCTCTGCACTGTCAGGTCAAGCACCCCATTGATCTGACCCCACGTGTGCCACTACCCAATGGACCGATATATCGACGCTCTGTTCTAGAGAAAGCTAAAATCAAGAGGCAGATTCAGGAGCTGCTGCAAAAAGGTCACATCCGGTCAAGTTCATCACCTTGTGGGAGCTTGATTGTGTTGGTACATAAGAAGGATGGGACTTGGAGACTTTGTATTGACTATCGAGCGCTGAATAAGATCACTATCCTGAATAGGTACCTGATCCCACAGAATGATGACCTTATGGACCAACTCAAAGGGGCGAAATATTTCAACAAGATTGACTTGAAGTCTAGGTATCACCAGGTACCAATCGAAACCTCCAATGTGTGGAAGATTTCCTTCAAAGCCAAGGAGGGCCTTTTCGAATGGCTGGTCATGCCTTTCGGGTTGACGAATGCTCCTACAACCTTCATGAGGTTGATGGACGACATCTTGTGGTGATTCACTAACTCATTTGTAGAGGTGTACTTGGATGACAATCTGATCTTCAGCCAGACTTGGGAAGAGCACCTCCACCACACCTGACAAATCCTCCAAACACTGCGACAACACAAGTTGTGTGCCAATTTGGAGAAGTGCACTTTTGGCATGACCCAAGTTCAATATCAGAGTTACATTATTGATGAAAGGGGGGTTCATGTGGATCCAACCAAGATCCAATTCATTTGGGATTGGCCATCCCCAACCACTCTAACAGAGCTTCACAACTTTCTGGGTCTTGATAATTTCTACCACAGGTTCATGTTGGGATTCTCTCATATCACTTGGTCCTTGAGTCAAGTCACCAATGGAGGAGTGAAAGAAAAATTATTTTGGTCGGAATCTCAACAGAAGGCGTTCATAGAATTGAAACATCGCCTCTGTTCTACCCCAGTTCTCACATTACCGGACTTGCAACAATCATTTAAGATCGAGACAGATGCCTCTGACTATGCTATTGGGGCAGTTCTTACTCAATAGGGGCATCCAATGGCATATCACAGTGAGAAATTTTCCAACACAGTTCGAAAGTATCCAATGTATTCCGTTGTGCAGACTTGTCGAAAATGGAAGCATTACATTTTTGGGAAGGAAACAATCATCCACACAGACCACTGCCCCCTGCAGTTCATACAGACACAAGGGAAGTTTCAGAATGATCGCCATCAAAAGTGGTCCACATATCTGCAACAGTTTCATTTGAACATCAAGTACAAGAAGGGTAGCACCATAATGTTGTAGACTACCTCAACCGACCACCGATCATGATGCTAACTACCGTTCTCAACTCTTGTGGGCACGAGACTTCTGATTGGCCGCTTCTCTACGAGAGAGATCCAGAATTTGGCCACACATACAAGGCACTCTTGGGGGGTACGCAAGTTCCAAATTTTCACCTCTAAGATGCATTGTTATGTCACCTGGGACACCTTTGTGTTCCTTGAAGTGAGCGTTCCAAGATGATATGGGAATCACACTATAGTCGAGTCGTTAGTCATTTTAGGGTCGAGAAAACAGTGGCAGTACTGCAGAGGTATTTCTATTGGCCGAACCTTCGACAGGATGTCGAGAAGTACATAGGTCATGCACTACTTGCACCATTTCCAAACTGACCATCAAGAAACAAGGCCTCTATACTTTGCTACCTACCCCTAATCGACCTTGGGAATCCATCTCCATCGATTACATGTCCTGCCTTCCTTCTACTAAGCATGGAAACGACTATGTTTTCATGGTCTTCGACAGATTCTCAAAGATGGCAATTATGGCGGCGTGCTAGAAGTATATCACAACAGAAGCCACTGCTAAACTCTTCTTTGAACAAGTGTGGGTGCACTTTGCAATCCCCTAGTCTATCATATCAGATCGGGACAACAGGTTCCTCAACACATTTTGGTCCAGCCTTTGGTTAATCCTGGACACCAAGCTCACCAAGTCCACAACTTTCCATCCCCAAACTGATGGCCAGACAGAGGTCATCAATAGGATGATTGTACACATTCTATGCATGTACAATTCAAAGCATCCATGCACATGGGATGAGAGCCTCCCCATGTACAAAACAATTATAATTGGGCTCTCCACAGGTCAACTGGCCACAACCCCTTTCAGGTGGGCTTGGGATTCCAACCATTATGTCCCATTGACGTAGCCATGCCATTTGTAGCTACTCAGGCCGATTTGGCTCATGTCTAGTTTGACGCTGACAAAGTGAACAACTTCGTTGAGTGCATTCAGCAAATTTTCCAATAGGTTCATGACATATTGGATAGATTCAATGCTAAGTACAAGCAATGACATGATCAGCATTGGGTTCCACACAACTTCCAGGTGGGCAACAAAGTGTGGCTACATTTGCAGAAGGAGCGCCTCACTGGACCCCACCGCAAGCATCGCCTACTCCGATATTGGTCATACACTATCACCAAGGATGTAGGGAACAATTCCTTTGAGATCAGTATTCCAAAATTCCTTGGTCTGTACCCAATATTCAATGTGGACCGCCTTCCTCCCTACTTCCCACCTCTACTGGACACCTCTGACATTGCAGAACAACTCACACCAACAAATTTAAACCCAAAATGCATGGAAAAAAACACCAAAGATTGTATCATTGACACGCAAATCAAGAAAACTCTCCAACAGAAGATCCAACTGTATCAGGTTGTGAAAGTTGGCCGACTCCTACACCAAGGCAAGTGGTTCACCAGGGACCAATTTCAGCAAAAGCTTCCTCATATCATGGAGGAACTCAACGAAATGGGGACCATTTCTTCCTAAGGGAGGAGGAATGAGCCAGGTGAATATTGGTGGCCACCCACCTATTCCACTTGGGGCCCCACCATTGTCTCTTTCAGTTTTTCAGTTTTGGCACAACTTGCTATTTTTAGCATTTTTCAGGTCCTAAACTTATGGAGCCATTTTGAGGCCCTAAACGATGTTTTTAGGGAAAACCAAGAGCAGCATGGGTCCATGGACCGATGTTTCTCACACAAAAAGTTGTATTCCTTGGATAGATATTTCTAACAAGGTATGATGTGTGTCAAATAGAGATCCTATGCCAAAGTTACGTCCCTAGGAAATTGAAACACCAATTTACCCAAACGGGGCCCATAGTTTTGGCGCTTCATCTCCTAGGGTTAGGGTTTTGGATGTTTAGGGTTTTCCATTATTTATAAATAATAAATGGGCCCTCGAGCCTCATTGTAACACAGTTCAGAGGCCTGTAGCTGCCACATCTCTTCTCGGAGATAAGCTACTAGTGCCCTAGCTAGTTTATTTCCATTCTGTCTGTACATAAATTTCAGTTCTTTGATATTAATGAAATGAAGTGTTATTTCTGTTGCATCTTTGTATTTATGGCTATATGTGTATTATGTTGTGTTCCTACATAGATCTAGATCAGTTACATAGATTGACAAGTATAAAGAAAGTATTCCATTTGGGAGATATGCAACAAAAATCATTTCATGCTTTAAAAAAAAAGATCAGTTCATCATCGGTATTCACTCTTCTGAATCTTAGATAGCCATTTTATATCCAAATAGATGCTAATGATTATGCTATGGGAGCAGTTCTCATGCAGCATGGTATGTCCATTTCGTTTCATTTTGAAATTTTTAATGGGTCTGTGACTAAATATCCCACCTATGACAAAGATTTATATGCATTGGTACAAATTGTAAAGAAATGGAAGCACTATTTGATGGGGAAGGAGACCATTATCCATACCAACCATAAATGATTGCGGTACTTATAGTCACAATCAAATTTGCAGAAATTAAGACATATCAGATGGATGGGATTTATGCAACAATTCCATTTGGCTATCAGGTATAAAAAGGGAATCTACAATAAGGTAGGGGATATGCTCTCTAGACCTATTGTAAATTCATCTATTATATTCAAGCACAATTCAGTTATGCATGAAAGTTACATTGAACAATATGCATATTATAGTGATTTTTGATATGTGTATGAGATCTTGAGTCAAGGAAACCAAATTGAAGAGTTAGATTATCATGTGCATAACAGTTTGTTGTATCACTTGGGAAATTTATGTATTCCACAGGGAGAAAGAAACAATCTCATAAAGGAGGTGCACAGTACATTTATTCCTTGAAATTTCGGCATAGGCAAGACGATGGCGAATCTCCAAAGGTATTGTTATTGGCCACGCATGATTGATAGTGTATCTTGTTTCATTAGAGGATGTTCTTTGTGTGCAATAAGTAAGCCTAGCAATAGGAAACTATAATTGTACACTCCACTTCCGGCACCTTCACGTCCTTGGGAGAGTATTTCAATTTATTTTGTAGTAGGTCTTCCAATGTCAAGGAAAGGTCATGATTACTTGTATGTAGTTTTATATAGGTTCAAAAAAATGTGTCTTTTGATGCCATGTAAAAAACAATTACAGCTCAACAAACAACTCATCTTTTATTTCAAAATGTATGGGTTCATTTTGGTCTTCCTACTTCTATTGTAAGTGATCGAGATTTCTTGTTTGTTGGGAAATTTTGGTCAAAATTGTGGGACATGATCGACGATAATTTGAATAACAATATATCATCTCATCCGCAAACAGATGGTCAGATCGAGGTGGTTAATAGGACAATCATTCATATGCTTAGTGGTTATTACATCAAACATCCCAAGTTGTGGGATGAACAGTTGCATTACATTCAACATGCATACAATAGGGAAAAGAATTATTCAACAAACACATCACCATTTGAGGTATGTCTTGTGTACATGCCAAGATCACCTTTGGACTTCATCTTTGAACAACTTGGTACATCACACAGTGCAAGAACAACTTGAAAAGTGTCAAAGCAGCTACAAGGCAAGGCATGGTAAACACCGTGTTGATCACAAATTCCAGGTTGGTGATGAAGTTTGGTTGTATATAAGAAAAGAAATACTACAGGGGGAAGGTAAAAATATTAATGCAATCTATTATGGTCCTTTTAAAATTCTAGAAAATATTGGTAAGAATGCATTTAAGCTATATTTTCCTCCTTATATGTAAATATATTTTGTCATTAATGTTGATAATATGAGATTATTTGAGCCTCCATTGATTGATGATCAAGGAGAGGATGTTCAACTGCCATCAATAGATGATTTCTTGCTAGAATATCTTGATGAACTTCAGCAAGATCTCATACTTGACAAAAGAACCAGAACTTCAAGAAGAGGGAATTTCGAATACCTTAGAGTGGGACTGAAGGGAAAAAATACTTTCAAGGCTAAATGAATGGAGATTGAAAGGGTGAGGGAGATATATCCTCACTTGCTGAACAATTGGTAGTATCTTTTGGGGTCCAAAAGGCTTTTAGTGGGGAGGAATGATCAGGTGCTCAATATTTAGCTGAAAAATGAAAGTCTCAAGATGTGCCTGAAAACATAAAAACAGAGTAGATCTCGTCACCAAGAATCCAACACAACTCATTTCATTAAAAACCAAGTCCAGATGAGGGATAAAAGGCCTCATGTTCATTTTCCTAAACAACTAAAAAATATTGCAAAATAGGATAGAAGGATGGCATGGCAGCCTGTCAGCATCCAAGGCATATTCTAGGAATATTATTCAGTTTTTCCCATTGACACTGTGACAAGTGTCATGACAGGATTCACCACTTTAGTAGTTCAAATTCATTATCATTTCAATGGTGAGAATTTCGAAGGTTCTTGAAGAACCATTACTTTTCAATCAATTTTGAGATTTTTTTTACATGGGAACATCAAAGCACTCATTGCATGAATCTATATTATAATTTGATTATTATGAAAAATGCTTCATCTACGGGAAAGATGATATGAAAAAAATATGAGATATGTGTTGGAAATACAAACTTTTTTAGCTTAAATATAAAATTACCACTAATATTAGTGCTACAAATGGGAAATTTTACAAATTATCACTATGTGCTTACATTTTATCCATTTTAAAATCAAGGAGGATGTTCGACAATGTTGAAGTCATATTTTCCCTTTGGGACACACATATGAAGACATAAATGGAACTTATGGTAGGTTATCAAGTAAATTAATGTGAAAATGCACATTTAAATTTTCATATATGATGGGAAATTAATTGACATGTAGGATAACAATTTTGTCCCTGTTGTAGCCACTACAACAACCTCTAAAATTTCACCCTTTTTAAATTTTTGAGCCCCTGATGCATTGAAATCTGGAGTCAAGAATGAAGTTTGATCTTTCAAAAGCCTTCGGTCGTGACGTCCCATAATAGGTTTTTTTCTCCAACCAGTGACTTAGTGACCTTGTGACTCATCAGGTGGCCAAGTCGCGAAGTCAAATATCGCATTCAAATTTAAACAATCGCGACCTTGCGACTCTTTGACCCCGCGACCCCTAGGTCGCAAGGTCGCAGGGTCATGGGATCGCACATATTGTCAACGCGGTTTCATTGTGACACAATGACCTAATTTATTTCCCTAACACGCGACCTCTTTATATATAGAGGGGTCGCATAGGTCGCATTTCACCTACACGATGGAGAAAAAAAACGCTTCTGACAAGCCAACTAGAGCACAATTTTCTCGGGTAAGTTGCCTAATCCTCCTGATGTTTCCTTCTTTTCTATTTTTTGACCTCTGCCCCCTTATTTAAGCCTAGTAAAACCATAGAATATCCTCTATTGAGACTCACTAAAAACTTACATTCTCCTCTTAGTTTCCTAGCTCTCTCAATCTCATTTAGAAACCTTTAAATGAAGCCAACCAACCTCCCCTTTCTCAGTCTCTTCCTCAATGACTGTTTTTCTTAAATGTATCACTTCTCCTCCCTTTTCCCTTTATTTCTTTAAGTAAAATATGGGTAAAGTACCATGTCGCCGTGGAGAATCGTCTGCCCAGCCCTAGTGCGACCTCTGACCCCGCGACCTTGCGACCCCTGTGACCCTGCGACCTTGGTCCCCGGTCACTAAGTCACCAAGTCGCGTATTGCTTAAAAATCAAAGTGTCACGACCTTGTGACTCAGCAACTCGATGACTCGGTCGCAAGTCGCTAAGTCACAAAGTTGTGTCTTCATGAAAATTTTAACCAGTGCGACTCAGCAACTTCGCGACCTAGTCACAAGTCACCAAGTCGCAGGGTCACTTTCGTCTGAAGTTTTAAACCAGTGTGACTCATCGACCCAAGGAATAGGTCGCTAGGTCGCAGGTTCACCCTTTTTCTTGACCTTATTTTGGCAAACTTAAAACCAGTTTAAGCATTCATTAACATGGCATCTGTCTTATCTTGGGATTGTTTTATGAACATGCCAAGGAACCTTGAAGCAGAACTAGAGTGTGTTTCCATCTCTTCAGCCTCAAGTGATATGGGGCCTCCATTAGTTCACAGAAAAAACAAGAGTCCGGAGATAGAAATATCAAAAGGTGAAATACCTATTTCTCCTCCCCCTATATATGGAGATACCACACGTATATTCAACAAAGGAGAAAGCATGAGTTGGTATCAAGTGTACCAAGAGTTCGCACAACCTGAGTTTCCAGAGGACCTCCCAGACTGGCAAGTATATGTGCAAGTTAAGAGGTCAAAGCTTCACTACACAGGGGCCCAACCACCTATATTCCCATGCATCGAAATTATCGAATGGATCTTACAAAGGGTCAACCCCAGGTTTTGGGTGATTCGGGATCAGGAAGGGAAAGCATTTGCTAATTTAAAAGGCCAGGATGCAGAATTATACTACGCACTTCTAACCCAAGAGAAGACATTCACAGAGGAATGGGCCACTACCCATGCAGTCCCCAAATCCGACACCCTGATGGGATGGTGGGAAGAACCATAGAAGTTCAAGGTTAAGAAGGACCAGGAGTATCAAGTAGGAAGACTCAGGAATGTCTACAAGCTCGTAGCAGCTATGCTGTGTAGAATTTATGGTCACCCCGATGCCACCACTTTCAGCGGTTCTTCAGTATCTCTTATGTACTTTGTTACCATACATGGCAACCGCTTCAATTGGGCTAGCTTATTGATAGCATCCCTCAACACAAACATATCTGCGGCACTAGCACCCGAGGAAGGGTACTCGTCATAATTTTACATGGCCTCCTATCTATTAGATGTAGTTTGTGCCAGGTGCCATTTTGAGGGATGGACTCACAACCAGGATCAGGAGCGCACTCACCCAATCCACAAGGAGTTATAGGTATTCTGGGACTCCAAATATAAGCAGGATATAGAGCCGATCGCACACATTTTCATCCCTGCACTCTACAGGAAACTGTTCGGTAAGGATACCCCATGCATGTGTTGGCGAGCCATGGAAAAGATAACCAAGGTGGCACGTTGGTTTCCGTTTGGAAAAGGCACCTTCATCCGAGTCTTTGGTTCACTCAAGGCTCCCCATGCAGTGCCCCGATTCGTCACTGACAGAATGCTACTTCAGGAAACATGTTTTCAAAGGACATTCGGCTTTTCGAAGGTTCTTAATAAAGGTAAAAGGAAGTCATGGCCCATATTTCCGCTCACTATCAGTGCTTATACAGTCAAGGATTTCAGAGAAGTAGAGGTGGAAGCTGAGAAAATCAGAGGATTTTTTCTGCCGCCTTTGGATCACTAGATGTACGATCCTCAGAGGATAGTCCCTACCCATTGCAAACAGGCCAAATTTAAATGGAGCTACCAACATACTGAATGACCAGCTGAATATGGGATAAGAAACTGGTACAATAAGGACAGGGAGATTTCCCCAGAGGAATTGATCGATCAGGATGACCAAGATGATCAAACATTGGAAGAAAGAATCCACGAATTAGGAGGAGCCTTGTCTTCCCAGGCCAAGAAGCCCCGAACCAACACAGACCATAACTCTTCTACCCAACAGAAATAAAAGGAAGAAAAAGCTCAACGAAAAGTTGAAAAGATAGAAAAAGAGGAGGAGGATAAACGTAAAAAATACCTAAAGGAAGAACAAAGGAAGAAGTAGGCAGAAGACGCCTGCAAAATAAAGGAAGAAGAGGAAGCGAAAGAAGAAGCTGAGCGTCAGCTTAATATAGAATTAGATAAGGTGGAAGCTGAACACAAAAGAAAAGAAGAAGAGGAAATAAAAGCCAAGGTTGAGCGTCAGATTAAAATGTAACTAGATAAGGCAGAAGCTGAAAGCAGACTAAAGGAAGAACAGGATAGGGCAGAGGCAGAACGACAACTAGAATAAGAAGCCGAGCAAAAGAGAAGAGAGGAGAAGGATCAAAGGTCGAAATAAAATTCTTCCAAAGACACTGAGGGAAGTAATACACATCCTCCAGTGACAGGGGTACAAATGGAGTTGCTGGCCATCAAAGTTCCTACAAAAAATACACGTTTTGTGTTCTCAGAACTGGGTACCTCCAAAGAGCAGGAGGAAGAAGTCTTCAATCTGATGAGACTCACTTATGACTAGTTCACATTCAAAATCAGGTAGGAAAAGAGGAGATGCTTAGCATGGAATCCTGGCGCACCCTACACTACCACAACATAAAAGGATATAGTCCTGGACACCAAGACCAATCCAGTAATGATAGCATCAACCAGCACTGATTTCACTGCAGCTACAGAAAAAAACGTGAGCCGGATGAGTAGGGAAATTATATCCCTACAAAATAGGTTACAAGACTCTGAACAAAGGGCAGCTAGATCGGAGCAAGAAAAAAATGCACTAGAGGAAGAAGTACAATGGCTTTAGGATAGGGATACCCTTATTAATGAAGCAACACTCACTGTTCAAAGAGATTTGGTAACACTGGAAGTTACCATGAGGCAAGTATACAAGGAAATGTTTACAATAAAGCAAACAGTTGCACCTCTGCTGAGAGCTCAAGTAGAGACGAAGAAGAGGAACGAGAAATTAAAGGAAGCCTCCACAGCCTTGGATAGAATGCTAGAATGGACAAACAGGTATCCGCAGGCTCCAAATACTTTTCCCAGAAAAGCTTGGATTGGCACTTAGAATGACAAAGTCCAAATTGGCATGAAGGTGCAATCCAAGGAGAAGTTATTCAAAGACCTAGAGAAGGTGATGACCGCCTATGAAAATTTGATCAGCAGCATTGAATCAATGGCTGAACTACACCACATTCATTCTCTAGGTACACTGGGTGAAGAAAAGACATTTGAACAGGTGAATAAATACATTCAGGCATTTTTGCAACCTATTAGACAAGCCGCCGCTACCCCTGATCTTCCGGCATCACAGGAGAATTTTGTTAAATTCATCGTGACACCAGTCTGGATTTATACCAAGATGGATTCCTTATCTAACCAAGTCATGATACAAAGAGAAAATATGATCCCAAATGCCTTGGAATGCTTGCACAGATTAAGCGAAGATACTCCTCTGATCTTCCCAGTTGTTGCATATTATTGAGCATAGAAAAATTTCCTTAAAGATAAACAAGTAGATGTTCCCGACATCGCAATCACACACATGCTCCCATGATAAGGTTTCAAATCATAGCCTACAAGAGGGGTCGCAAGTCGCATCATCCACGGTCAGGTTGTAGGTTTCTTTTTCCCTTCAGGACGCAAAGCATACCAACAGGTGGGAAGGCGAAAAATCAAGGCACCCAAGGGTCAATTTTGTCATATATATACTCCCTTTTGGGACTTGTAAAGGATCTTTTTTTTGGACTCTAGAGGAGATAAGAGAGTTGTAAAGCATTGAATAGCCCCTTTTGAATGAATACAAGCATTTGTATTAAATCCACTTTTGGATCTGATGAGAATTGATGTATTAATACTATGAATAATTTTTTTCTTATATGTCTGATATCTTATGATTAATTGATCTGTGTTTTCTGCTTATACTCTTCATGCATTTCAGCTCACTGAATCTGTTAATGATGGTATGTTGTTTAACTAGGAGATGTTTGTAACTTCATTATTGACATACATCTTATTCATGAAAACACCCAAGTATAGGTTGTTCTTGCCAGGCATAACTATTTCTTCTATGGTTCAAATAACTTTTACAAACACGACCCTAATGATATGTTGCTAACAACATCTCCTTCGGCTGCGTGTTTCTATTTATCTTTCTATTTGTAGTGTTTTATGCTCATTGAAAATCATCGATATTTCTCCTTGTATCGTTTGATAATTGTATGTATATAACTCTGCAGGGCTCCTTTGTGTCCAAGAGAAGGAGTATTCAGCGCTAGCCAGACCCACACTCTGGATGGGATCCCTATCACAAATGATTCAGAGTATAATTAGGAATTTTTACTAGGGATATCCCTTACTGTTGGCCAGAAAATTTTCCTCGTCAACAGATTTGGTGCTAGAAGGAGGGCCTGAATGGCAGGCTCCCAACACACAAGTAACATCCCGTTACAAACACCACAAGGGGAGACCATGCATGAGAATACTGGTCCTCCCCTTTTGGAAAACTCCCAGGAGGAGGAACCCCCTTTCTATGAGGTTAGTTTAGCCCAGCTAAGGGACCTGCGGCATATCGCTCGCGACCTTGTCAGGGGTTTACAGCAAGCCCTGGTCACTAGTTCCTTGGAAAATCCTAGAACTCCCGTATCTAACCATACGTGCCAAGGAACCATTTTCAACTCCCTTCCTCATATTGTGGGTCTTATGATTGAAGATTACATAGATGCAGTTGAGCGAAATTCTTAAGCACCCCTAGACAGCCCTAGGGAGGTGGAAGGAGACGGTCTTGAAATCATTGAGCCTCAACCCAACACCGGCCCCCAGCCCAACCAAAATTTTCATGATAACAATCAAGCTAACGACCCACTTGGGGGAGGAGCTGGGAGAGTCCAGGGTAATAGAGGTAGGGGAGACAAAGGCCATGGGCGAGGCTGAAATGTCAACCACCAGCCCCACTGAAACCAGAACAGGTTTCATTTTCTTTACAATTGGAGAAACATCAGAAACACATGAAACTATGGAGAAAACCAAGACATGTAGTCCCACCATGAGGGCGAGGCCTCCTGGTCTAGCATGGGTAGCGAATATGAAAGTGAGAGGGGACATGTATACATACCATGCCACCAATGGGCCAGATGTGTACAACCTTTGGCTTGGATGGCTCAGTCCCCCTTAGGTATCCAAGATCCCCTCCATGAAATGCCCCGCCATCCTGAAAAGCATCTCCCTAAGTTCGACCCCGAGAAAGGTACTTTGGCCGAAGACCACATTAGCAAATTCTACCTATCTCTATAGATGATGAGAGTGCAGTATGATGACGTAGCATGTCAGCTTTTTCCTCATACTCTATAAAATAAAGCTGCAACATGGTATCGGTTGCTCCCTGTTGCTTACAGCCCTTGATGGGAACACTTCTATCGTACCTTCCTAAAAAAATTCTCAGAAGATAAAACCCCCTCGATGCTCCTCACAGAGCTCAGCATGATGAAATTTTAGAAGAAAGAGAAGGTCAAGGACTTCAATCAACGTTTCGCAACTATATTGAATAAATTTCCTCCAAACATGGCCATATATGATTCCATTAACATTGACTACTACACCAGAGCCCTCCCATGAGATATCGTTGTGTTTATGAAATGCGAGACCAGAGCTACCCTAGCAGCAAATTACACCACCGCCCCTCTTGTCGAAAAGGACATGTTGTCCATAGGTGCCATTGACCATGAAGGGTGAGATGATAAAAAAAAAACCATGAAGAGAGCCCAATCCTCAAGTCATAAATCTAGGGACAAAGATAAGGACCCCTTTTATTTCAAAAGTATTACAAAATCCCTCAAGTTACTGACCAACGAAGTCTCCGATCTGAAAAGGAAGAACAATGATTCTACCCCAGCTGCTAAAACGCAAAAACCTTTCTTTAGAAAAAATAACTCTGCTATGAATCGGCCCCCGTCCAGCTCAAGTTCTGGTCTAAACGTTGAAGAAATCGGCAAGGAAAACCTTTCTTCTTTTCATCAAGCCTCTCACTCAAAGAAAACTTGCCCCCAATGGATTAATAGCATGACCACCGTGGTGAACCAAATTATAGAAGATCAAAACCCCAGGGATCTGGAGGAGGAGGCTATTTCAGACAACGAAGAAATTCCCCCCCAGATGAAGACATGGGCTCCACTGTCATGGCTTTCAAGGTCATCCGAGGAGAGTCTTCCCTTTCCACAACTGGGATAAACCTAGCTGACGAACCTAAATATAAACCCCCTCGAAACTATTGTTTGAGGAGCAAAGGCCCGGTGCGTAAGCAATCCTTCGAAGAGAAAAGAAAAGCTTTCTTAAGGAAACTTCTACCACCAAATACAAAAAACCAAGACAAAACTCTTGAAAAATTTATTCCAACTAATCCCCGAGAAGGCCCCAAGGCTAAAGCTTCATTAGTTTCCCCTAAAAACACCACCAAGCCTGCCTCAGACATAGATTCTGGGTATAACATTATCGAGGATATGAAGAAGACTCGGGAAAATATCTCTCTCTATGAGCTTGCTCACATTGCTAACCAAAGAGATCACATTATCAAAGCCTTTTCCCATATACTGGCGACCAAACCTGTAAGCATCACATCTGCCCAAACTGCTGCTAATTCCCAATCCATCATGAATGCTGTGAATGCCAACTCCAGGGGAACCATGCCACCTTTTGTCCTCTCCTTCGAGATCTTTAACTTCAATTTCCACAATTGCCTCGTCGATTCTGGTGCATGCATGAATGTTATTCCCTTATCCATATGAAAAAAGTTAAACATCTGCCCAGAGAAAACTAATGCCAGGATCATCCAGCTCGAAAGATCTCAAGTCCTCGTAGTAGGTGAATTAAACAACGTCATCATCCTCCTATCCTCCGACTCCAAAGTGCATCAGTGCATCGACATATTAATTGTGGATTCTTCTGTTAAGAAGATATTGGTCCAGTAAGCTCTAGGGATACTTCGACACTGATTGGTCCCACCTTTGGCTCCCGTACAAAGGCAGGAATAACCAAATCTGGGTCGAGAGTGAACCATACATGAAACATATTATGACGGACCTGGATGCAACTAATGAACCAATCAGTTTTGTGCAAGAAGAGCTTGGTATGTGTTTCTTAGAATCCATCCCTGGATGCTATCAAACCCCCCAATCCCCGGTCACTCAAGATGTCCAGTATGAGCTGCTGTTGGACACTAAAAACCCCCCCGCCTCGACAAAGGACCTATTAGGGATTACTAATCCAAGTATTTCCTCAATGCGCTTGGATAGCCTCACCAAATCAAAAGATGAAACATGGACCTTATACTATGATGGTTTCGAAACCCAAGACGGGGCTGGCGCTGGCTGCATCTTTCTAGACCCCGAGAAGAACAAATTTCTAATTTCTTGCCTGTTAGAGTTCCAATGCACGAACAATACAGCCGAGCATGAGGCATTGCTACTTGGAATCAAAAATTCCATAGACCTAAAAGTTCGTTGTTTAAAGGTAATTGGCGATTCTAAGATTATCACTCGACACGTACGTAATACCATCCATTTCTTGTCTCCACATCTAAAAGGTTGCCAACAAGAGGTATGGCGTTTAATTTTTTCTTTTGATGCTTTCGGTATTAAATATGTACTTGGAATGCATAATGCAGTAGTCAACACACTCACTAACGCTGCTGCTAGGTTCACCCCACTTAGGGATGGATTTTCTGTTGAAGTTATTTACAGGCCATCCATGCCAGACAATGTCACTAATTTATGCGTTTTCAATGATGACCAACAGGTACTAGATTTCTTTCTCAATACAGATGTGTTGAAAGACGCAATCATAGAAGAAGAGGATCGTGATCGAGTTTTTTAGGAGGAACTACAACAGCGAAAAGGAAATCCCATACCCAAAGGGATCGTGTCACTCAAAAATTTGTTCGACCTACAAAACCCCTTCTGAGGGCCTCCAAACACGAAAGTGAAAACTTCCATGTTAGCACACCAAAAAATTAGCCTCGGTACAGAGAAAGATCCCATGCTCGTCAAACTGGGTAACAAGTGCACCCCTCAGGAGGAGCAAGCATTCACCGAATTATTAAAGAAGTACCGAGATGTGTTTGCCTGGACATATGATGAGCTTCAAACTTATGATACATGGATCATCCAGCACGTCATACCCATGAAGGAAGGAGTGAAGCCTTTTCAACAAAAACTAAGAAAAGTACACCCTGCCTTAGAACCGATGATCCAAAAGGAACTAAAGAAGCTCTTGCATGTGTGGATAATTTTCAAAGTTAGAAATTCGACCTGGGTGTCAAACTTGGTCCCTATTCGCAAGAAATCCAGCAAAATCTGTCTGCGCATAGACTTCCAGAATTTAAACATAGCCTCCGACAAGGACAACTATCCGGTCCCTCCTATGGAGCAAATCCTTCAAACTATATCAGGGTTGGAAATGTTCTCTCTATTGGACGAGTTTTCAGAGTATAATCCAGTGCTAGTGGCTAAGCCCGATAGGCTCAAAACCACATTCAGAACTAAATGGGGAACTTTCGCATTCAGATGCATGCGCTTTGGCCTAATTAATGTTGGCGCCACCTTCCAAAGAGATATGGACATCGCCTTCAGGGGACTCATCGAGAAAATCGTCGTAGTATACCTTGATGACATTACTGTTTTCTCCTAGCGCAAATCTAACCACCTACACCACCTCAGGTAGATTTTTGAAAGGTGTCGGAAGTACGAGATCTCCCTGAACCCAAAGAAAATCATTTTCACCGTTACTGAGGGAAACCTGTTAGGACACATAATAACTCGAGACGGCATAGTAGTGGACCCGAAACATGCGGAAGTCATCACTCAGATACCACCCCCAAGTGGTAAGAAAGCTATGCAGTCCTTCCTCGGCATAATCAACTTCGTCCAAAATTTTATATCAGATTTCGCCCAAATCGTGAAACCATTGCAAGGCATGATTAAGAAGAACACAAATTTTAAGTGGCATCCTCCTGAGAAAGAATCATTCAATAACATCAAACAAGCCATCATAGAAGCACCCACCCTGTACATTCCGGATTTCAACAAAGGCTTTATCTTGTATACCTTTGCCTAAGATTCATCTTTGGCAGCCTTCCTCACTCAGAAATATGACAACAACAATGAGCGACCTATATCATTTATGAGTATTGGGTTACAAGGTGTGGAGCTAAACTACCTAGATATTGAAAAATAGGCTTACGCGGTATACAAGGTAGTCAAACACTTCAGGACATATATCTTGAAGAATCATGTCACAGTCTTCGTTCCTCACCCTGCTGTGCACTCACTATTCGTACAACAGCAATTGGGCGAGAGATGAGGAAACTAGATGACATGCCTCCAAGAGTATGACCTGGAATTCAAGGTAGCACACACTATAAAGGGCCAAGGATTGTGTCATATGGTCGCAGAGGCAGTAGACTCACGGGGCAGCGAGGAATAAAATTGGGAACACAAAATCGATATGTATCAAATTGATAGCACAACCCTGCAGGATACCTCCTCTTGGTACGTAGATCCCCTGCAATATCTGAAACACAAAACCATGTGCCACACTTTAACTACCAAGCAGAAGCATGCAATGAGATTGAAAGCTGTATCCTACCAGCTAATGCAGGATAATTTGTTTCGCAAACATCACAACGGTGTCTTGCTACGTTGTTTGGAGTGTAATGAGCCACAGAAAGTTTTGGCAGAACATCACGATGGCCCCGCAGGTGGACACTATGCAGGAGATACCACTGCTGACAGGATCATGCGTTCCAGTTTCTATTGGCCTACGTTATTTAAATATGCACACGCATATGTTCAAAAATGCCAATAGTGCGAAAAGTTCGCAAATAGAGATATACGACCTTCGGCCCAGTTACAGTCTGTCGCAGTGGAAGAACCGTTTCAAAAATGGGGGTTGGATGTGATTGGGGAGATCCTGCCACACTCTTCCAAGAAACATAGATACATCCTCACTACCATAGAATACTTTACAAGGTGGGTTGAAGCGGTACTGTTGCGTCAAGTCAATGATCAAGAGGTAATAGCCTTCATCACCCAATGCATCATGATCAGGTTTGGCTTTCCAACCTCCCTTGTTTTTTATAATGCAACATATTTCTCATCATTGAAATTATATGATTTTTCTCTAGAAAATGGTATCGTTCTTAAACACTCTGCCAACTATTACCCTCAAGGAAATGGGTTAGTCGAGTCAACCAACAAGAACCTAATCAGCATCATCAAAAAGAATCTGTTGTCCCAACGACAAAATTGGCATAAGGAGCTCCACAACGCCCTATGGGCTGATTGAGTCACACCCAAACCTTCCCTGGGCACCTCCCCATTCTTCCTCGTATATTGAAAAGAGGCTATCCTTCCTCCCAACTTGTCTCTCCCGGCCCTTCGATTATCTCAAGAGACTCATGGCGCTCCTTGCCCTGCTTTACAAGTCCGAATAGACACACTATTGAAACTTAAGGAGGAAAGGCAAAAAACTTGGGAAAAATTCACCATCCACCAGAGTCGAATAAAACGATGGTTCGACAAGAAATCAGCTAGGGACAAGGTTTTCGAAGTGGGTGACCTTGTCCTCAAATGGGGTAAAGATAATGAAGATAAAGGGAAACACTCCAAGTTTCAGGAATTTTGGACAGGCCCTTTCCAGATCAAAGAAAAGGTCATTTCTCACACTTACAGGTTACAAACCCTTAAGGGGAGGATTGAGATCCTCCCTATGAATGGACACGACCTTAAGCACTATTTCACCTGATAGCCCCTAGGGGCTGTCACCTCACCCTGTACCATATTTTGTCTTGTTTTTGTCATTCTTTACCATTCATGTTTTCAATAACTCGCTTGTTTCACACAAGCTGCCATTAACATTTTATTTTTCTTTGGCATCCAAATTTTGAAAGGGGATATAGAAGTTACTAAAATGGCATGCTGAGCTGAAATCTGTGTTGGTGTATAATCTCCCCCAGAATGCAAAGGTGGCCCAAGCTTATTTGTGACTGACACCCAATGGCGAGAACATGACTAAATTCCCTCGAACCAAAATGCAGTAGCTTTCCCAGTATGCTGGCTCAAGGGATTCCTGCGTGAAGGAAAAGTTTCAGTTAAATCGATTACTAGACAAGAAAGGGAAGGAACTAACCTCAGGTGATGAAAGGATATCCGGGAAAACCCAAAAATTCCTCGTATAGATCAGGAGCAACATCTCTCACAAGAAAAATAAGTCGGGATCCCTCATCCGCCCAGGCGACTAATGCCACATTAAATAAGTGCCTTGAGCACAGAAAATAAGTGCCTTGAGCACAAAAAATAAGTGCCTTGAGAACATTTAAATAAGTGCATTTAGCACATGAATAAAAGGTAAAGGATTGAGAAAGGCTTCATGTGTAGAGAGGCAATATGATGACTCCGCAGGGGTACTGACCAGGCTCGCTGGCAGTGGAGCAATGTCCTTGACTCTTAGGCAGTGACTCCATTGGAACCATTAAGTTTGCTGGCAGTGGAGCAACATAACAAGGAAAAAATAAACTATACTGGATCCTGGAAATCCCTGACGTTACTCTGAACATTCCCGTCCAGTTTTCAAAAGTAAAAAACACCGTGAACCAGCACCCAAGGGCAGGCAGATGGGAGGAGTAAACACACAAGGCTTGGAGATGAAAGTAGTGGGACACACAGGGTGGAAGGAATAGCACGCTAAAACCACCCCCCCCTTTTTTTAAATGAAGCACCAACAGAGATTCTAGACCCTACCAGTGAATCGCCATTTTTTGTAGCCGCTACAAAAACCTCTAAAATTTCACCCTTTTTAAATTTTTGAGCCCCTGATGCATTGAAATCTGGAGTCAAGACTGAAGATTGATCCTTTAAAAGCCTTAGGTCGTGAAGTTGCAGAATAGGTCTTTTTGTCCAACCAGTGACTTAGCAACCTTGTGACCCATTAGGTCACAAAGTCACAAAGTCGCATATCACATTCAAATTTAAACAATCACGACCTTGCGACCTTGCGACCCTGTGACCCCTAGGTCACAAGGTCGCAGGGTCACGGGGTCGCACATATCATCAACGTAATTTCATTGCGACACAGCGACCTCATTTATTTGCTGCACGCGCGACCTCTTTATATATAGAAGGGTCGCATAGGTCGCATTTCACCTACGCGACGGAGAACAAAAATACTTCTGACAAGCCAACTGGAGTGCAATTTTCTCGAGTAAGTTGCCTAATCCTCCTGCTGCTTCCTTATCTTCTATTTTTTTGCTTTCTGCCCCCTTATTTAAGCCTAGTAAAACCACAAACTATCCTCTATTGAGACTCACTAAGAACTTACATTCTCCTCTTAGTTTCCTAGCTCTGTCAATCTTATTCAGAAACCTTTAAATGAAGCCAAACAACCTCCCCTTTATCAGTCTCTTCCTCAATGACTGTTTTTCTTAAATGTATCACTTCTCCTCCCTTATCCCTCTATTACTTTAAGTAAAATATGGGTAAAGGATTGTGTCGCCATGGAGAATCATTCGCCCAACCCTAGTACGACCTCCGACCCCACGACCTTGCGACCCCCGCGACCCTGCGACCTCAGTCCTCGGTCGCTAAGATGCCAAGTCATGTATCACTTAAAAATCAAAGTGTCGCGACCTTGCGACTTAGCAACTCGGCGACCCAGTCGCAAGTCACTAAGTCGCAAAGTCGCGTCTTCATGAAACTTTTAACTAGTGCGACTCAATGACCTTGCGACCTAGCCGCAAGTCGCCAAGTCGCAAGGTCACTTTCCTCTAAAGTTTTAAAGCAATGTGACTCAGTGACCCAGGGAATAGGTTGCTAGGTCGCAGGTTCACCCCTTTTCCTGACCTTAGTTGGGCAGAGTTAAAAGCAGTTTAAGCATTCATTAACATGGCATTTGTCTTATCCTGGGATTGTTTTATGAACATTCCAGGCAACCTCAAGGCAGAACTAGAGTGTGTTTCCATCTCTTCAGCCTCAAGTGATATGGGGCCTCTATCAGTTCACAGAAAAAACAAGAGTTTGGAGATAGAAATATCGGAAGGTGAAATACCTATGTCTCCTCCCCCTATCTATGGAGATACTACATGTATATTTAGCAAAGGAGAAATCATGAGTTGGAATCAACTGTACCAAGAGTTCGCACAACTTGAGTTTCTAGAGGACCTCCAAAATTGGCAGATATATGTGCAAGTTAAGAGGTCAAAGCTTCACTACGCAAGGGCCCACACACCTATATTTCCATGCGTTGAAATTATTGAATGGATCTTACAAAGGGTCAACCCTAGGTTTTGGGTGATTCGGGATCACGAGGGGAAAGCATTTGCTAATTTAAAAGGCCAGGATGTGGAATTCTATTATGCACTTCTAACCTGACATCAGACATTAACAGAGGAATGGGCCACTACCCATGCAGTCCCCATATCCGACACCCTGAGGGGATGGTGGGAAGAACCAGAGAAGTTCAAGGTCAAGAAGGACCAGGAGTATCAAGTAGCAGGCCTCAGGAAGGTCTACAAGCTCGTAGTAGCTATGCCGTGTAGAATGTATGGTCACTCGATGCCACCAATTTTAGCATCTCTTGGGTATATCTTATGTACATTGTTACCATACATGGCACCCACTTCAATTAGGCCAAATTATTGATAGCATCGCTCAAAACAAACATATCTACGACACTAGCACTCGAGGAAGGGTACTCGTCAGAATTTTACATGGCCTCCTATCTATTGGATGCAGTTTGTTCTAAGTGACATTTTGAGGGATGGAATCACAACTGGGATTAGGATCACGCTCACCCAATCCACAAGGAGCTGCAGGTATTTTGGGACTCCAAATATAAGCAGGATATAGAGCCGATAGCACACAGTTTCATCCCTGCACTCTACGGGAAACTGTTCGGTAAGGATACCCCATGCATGTCTTGGCGAGCCATGGAAACGATAACCAAGGTGGCACATTGGTTTCCATTTGTAGAAGGCACCTTCATCTGAGTCTTCGGTTCACTCAAGGCTCCCCATGCAATGCCCCAATTTGTCATTGAAAGAATTCTACTTCAGGAAACATGTTTTCAGAGGACATTCGGCTTTTCGAAGATTCTTACTAAAGGTAAAAATAATCCATGGCCCACACTACTGCTCACTATCGGCGCTTATACAGTCAAGGATTTCAGAGAAGTAGAGGTGGAAGCTGAGCAAATCAAAGGATTATTTATGCCGCCTTTGGATCACCAGACGTAAGATCCTGAGAGGATAGTCCCTTCCCATTGCAAATGGGCCAAATTTAAATGGAGCTTCCAACATACTGAATGCTCGAACCAACACAGGCCATAACTCTTCCACCCAACAGAAATAAAAGGAAGAAAAAGCTCAATGAGAAGATGAAAAGAGAGCAAAAGAGGAGGAGGATAAATGTAAAAAACACATAAAGGCAGAACAAAGGAAGAAGTAGGCAGAAGAAGCCCGCAAAAGAAAGGAAGAAGAGGAACGGAAAGGAGAAGCTGAGTGTCAGCTTAAGATATAACTAGATAAGGTGGAAGCTGAATGCAAAAGAAAAGAAGAAGAGGAAACAAAAGCAGAGGCTGAGCGTCAGCTTAAAATGGAACTAGATAAGGCAGAAGATGAATGCAAACTAAAGGAAGAACAGGATAAGGCAGAGGCAGAATGGAAAATGGAAGAAGAAGCTGAGCAAAAGAGAAGAGAGGAGAAGGATCAAAGGTTAAAAGAAAATTCTTCCAAAGACACCGAGGGCAGTAAGACACCTCCTCTATAGACGGAGTTGTTGGCCATCAAAGTTCCTACAACCAATACAAGTTTTGCACTCTTGAAACTGGGTACCTCCGAAGAGCAGTAGGAAGAAGTGTTCAATCTGACGAGACTCACTTATGACCAGTTCACATTGAAAATCAGGCAGGAAAAGAGGAGATGCTTAGCACAGAATCCTTCCGCACCCTTCATAGCCACAACAAAAAAGGATATATTCCTAGACACCAGGACCAATCCAGTAATGATAGAATGAGCTGGCACTTCTTTTTCCACAGCTACAGAATAAAATGTGAGCTAGATGAGTAGGGAAATTATATCCCTAGAAAATAGGTTACAAGACTTCGAAAAAAGGGCAGCTAGATCGGAGCAAGAAAAAAAGGCACTAGAGGAAGAAGTCCAACGGATTCAAGATAGGGATACCCTTATTAATGAATTACCACTCACCGTTCAAAGAGATATGGTAACATTGGAAGCTACCATGAGGCAAGTATACGAGGAAATGTTTACAATAAAGAAAACAGTTGCACCTATGCGAAGAGCTCAAGTAGAGACCAAGAAGAGGAACGAGCAACTAAAGGAAGCCTCCACAACCTTGAATAGAATGCTAGAATGGAAAAACAGGTATCCATAGGCTCCAGATACTTTGCCCAGAAAAGATTGGATTCGCACTCAGAACGACAAAGTCCAAATTCACATGAAGGTGGAATCCAAGGAGAAGTTATTCAAAGACCTAGAGAAGGTGATGACCACCTATGAAAATTTGATCAGCGGCATTGAATCAATGGTTTAACTACACCAGATTCCTTCTCTAGGTACATTGGGTGAAGAAAAGACATGGGAATATGTGAATGAAGACATTCAGGAATTTTTGCAACCTATTAGACAAGTCGTCGCTACCCCTGATCTTCTAGCATTGTAAGAGAATTTGGTTAAATTCATCGTGCAACCAGTCTGGATTTACACCAAGTTGGCTTCCTTATCTAACCAAGTCATGATCAAAAGAGAAACTCTGATCCCAAACGCCTTGGAATGCCTGCACAGATTAAGGGAAGATACTCCTCTGATCTCCCCAGTTGCTGCAAATTATCGAGCATGGAAAATTTTCCTTAAAGAGCAACAAGTAGATGTTCCCAACCTCACAATCACACACATGCTCCCATGATCAGGTCACAAGTCACAACCTACAGGAGGGGTTGCAGGTTGCATCATCCACGGTCAGGTCACAAGTCACAGCCAAGTATAAGGTCGCAAAGCATACCAACAGGCGGGAAGGCGAAAAGTCAAGGCACCTAAGGGTCAATTTTGTCACATATATACTCCCTTTGGGGACTTGTAAAGGATATTTTTTTTGGACTCCAAAGGAGATAGGAGAGTTGTAAAGCATTGAATATCCCCTTTTGAATGAATACAAGAATTTGTCTTAAATCCACTTTTGGATCTGATGAGAATCGATGTATTAATACTATGAATATTTTTTTTCTTATATGTCTGATATCTTATGATTAATTGATCTGCGTTTTCTGCTTATACTCTTCATTCATTTCAACTCACTGAATGTGTTAATGATGGTATGTTGTTTACCTAGGAGATGTTTGTAACTTCATTATTAACATCTATCTTATTCACGAAAATGCCCAAGTAAGTATAGGTTGTTCTTGCCAGGCAGAAATGTTTCTTCTATGGTTCGAACAACTTTTACAAACACGATCATAATGATATGCTGCTAACAGCATCTCCTTCGGCTGTGTGTTACTATTTATCTTGCTATTTGTAGTCTTTTATGCTCATTGACAATCATCGATATTTCGCCTTGTATCATCTGATAATTGTATGTCTACAACTCTGCAGGGCTCATTTTTGTCCAAGAGAAGGAGTATTCAGTGGTATCCAGATCCACACTCCAGATGGGATCCCTATCACAAATGGTTCATAGTCTAATCGAGACTTTTTACCGGGGAGATCCCTTACTGTTGGCGGGACAATTTTCCTCGTCAATAATCCCATATTTAATTGATGATTTTTTTACTTTGGGAGCCTTTCAATCCAAATATTTTGGATGGTAATTTTAGTATCACTAGTGTAAGCCAATAGAATTGAATGGTTGTGGATACCTCCACCACATTATGACCATAATAGTAATTAACTTAGACAATTGGACATGATAAAATGTTGATGGGATAAAAGAGTTTGTTTTGATTCCTCGTGACCTCCCCCTCCAAACTTAAAGCCTTCAACATTACACCGGTGGGTGGGACGTGCTAAGAATTGATGGAAAATTTACATTTCAACCCACCTGATACTCTGACAGCGGAAATGGAAGGGACCAGCCCCACAGGCCAACCCCCTCCCATGCGACCATACCACATGGCTATTCCTAAGTGCTCATAAAAAACGCTCTTAGTGTGCAATTAAACATTTTTTATCCCTCTTAATCCACTATTAAATTAATTAAACTCATAGGTTTAAATGGTAGAGTTTTAGAAGTGCCAAAAGAATCTAGAGTCTTCTCGAGATTTGGAGGAGATATTCTAGGAAAATTTGTTTTGACCATATCTGGAGCAATTTTAGACCAATTTTGGCTCATGAAGAGTCATTCCTGGTATATTTTTATGTTTTGGACACAATGGAGTAGGCTTTAGAGGAAATATGAGACTTTAAACAATATTTTTTTCACAATTGAGCTAATACAAAGGCCCAAGCCATGGAAGTTGTACCAAGGAGATGTAGCCCAAGAGGGGTGAACTCCTTCATCGAAACAAAGTGTTAATGGATCAATTTTGATGGTTTTTTATGTGTTTGTTTGTTTTTAAGTGTTTAGTTTCAATGCTTTTATGTTCAAGTATTCAACATAATCTCCACAAATTTACTTGTTAAACAATTATAAGCACTTCAATAAGCCCATGTACATGAATAAAAGATCAACACTTTTAATATAAATATGACGATGAAATTAGCACAAAAAAACTGACATTCAAATTCATATCAAGATGGTATCAGAGAAAAGGTTATTTTCTTGACTTGCTTGAGTTTTGTGCAAGTAGAGTTTTAGTGGTTACAAATTTGTGATGCTTACAAGGTTGAAGTTGCAAAGAGGAGAAGGGAAAATATTGGTTGCTAGTCCTAGGGTTACGACTAGAAGAAGGAGAGCTACAAGAGAACCATGTCCACCCAAAGTTTCACTCCCAGCTGCACTTGAGGCACCTCACTCTTTATCACCAAAAGCTGAGATTGAAGAGGTACAAGTTGCACGAGAAGCTGAGTTGATTGAATAAGTACAGGTTGCTTCAAAATTTAAGCTTGAATCCATCACCATCATGTCAAGTGTAGGATAGAATGAAGGTATTTTAGAAGAGGAAGCATTCAAGAAGGCTTCCTATGACCTAACTAAGAGGGTTAGGATCCTCTTTGAGGAGAGGAACACTAGGATGGTTAGAGAGAATTCTAAGTCTACACATGGAGAGGGAACCTCAGAAGGCAAGAAGGATGAAGAGAAGGATTCAAAGGGTAGTGGAGGAAAGCCTCATCCATCTCCACCATCCTCCTCATCATCTCCATCAGCATCATCTTCCACTTCCACCACAAAAACTACCCATACTCACTCAAAAACCCCAAAAGGAAAAACTTGATTACTCAAATTGGACATTAAGTTTGAACTTCCCATGGACAATGGTAAGGTAAATGCATAGAAGTTGGACAACTAGATCCTTCAATTGGAGTTTTATTGCAAAATTCAGAACCTACAAGAAGATGACATAAAGATTCAGTTGGCTTCATTAAGGCTAGAAGGAGTATCACTAGTCCAGTGGGAAGCAAAGACTTAAGAGGAAGTGTGAATCCATGGTAAGATATCCATTTCTTGGGTTGAGTTTATTTCTTCAATTAAAAGAAAATTTTATCCTTTAGCTTACATGCAAAAATCAATTATGATTTGGAAAAAATTTAGGCAACTCAAGGGTCATATAGTTCAAGAATATACCCAGAAGTTTAGGAAAAGGGATTTTTTGTTAGGAATAAACTTGAATTCCCAAGGCACACTCTTGAAATACATTGGGGGTTTACATTCCTATTTGAGACATACTATCCTTAAATTTAACCCAAGCATTTTAGATGAAGTTTGTGTGCAAGCCACACATCTTGAAGCAAGGGGAAAGAACATTCAGGAAGAGGCTAGTAAGAAGAAGCCATTCAAGAGTAAGGGAAAAGAGAAGGGAGGAAAATGGAAAGGAAAGAAGAATGAAAGTGCTAAGAAAGAATGGGAGAAAACTACATGCAAACATTGTTCCAAATAGGTGCATGATGAAGCCCACTATTGGAAATTACATCCTGAACTAAGGCCTAAGAAACCAAACAACAAGGGGAAACAAAAGATGACTACCACCACACAACATGATCTTGGATCTGATTCCAGTGATGAGACCAAGATTATAGCCATGGTAAAAAAGGGAAAAGAAGCCATAGCAAGCACTAGTTCCTAAAATTGTCACAACAATGCTCCAAATGAAGAAACAAGCATAGAGTTGTTCCATGTAATGGTGATTTCAAATCATACAAATATTGATGCATTCTTTGATAGTGGGTCACAAGAAAACCTAATTTCTGAAGACTCGGTCAAAAATATTGACCTTGAAACTGTACCATATCATAAGCCATATCCTTTGGGTTGGATACTATCAAGAATGCCAATTTACAGGTTACAAGAAAATTCATATTCTGGTTTTCCATTACTGCAAACTTTGTTGATGAAGTTGAGTTAGATGTGGTTTCACTTAAAATTTTAGAAATAATCTTGGGAAGTCCATATTTGTATGACAGGAAAGCGATATTTTATCGCCATGAGAAAAAATATCATTTGCTCAAGGATGGGGTTGAGTATATTGTGAGAGCTCATTGCAAAAAGCTAAATATTTCTTTAGTTAATGCAGGGCAGATGAATACACTAATTAATGCAAGTGAAAATTGTGTGCTTCTCATGATCAAGAAAAAGGATGATATAGAATATGAATTTTTTGAAGGTTGTGATGAAAAATTAAAATATTATTTGTTTTATGTGGTAAGTTAGCATGGCAAGATGTTTCAAGAACCAAATGGGTTACCTCCCAAGAGGGGAATTTAGCATGAGATTCAACTGTAGCAAGATGTTCCACTTCCAAACATTGGTATGTATCGCACGTCAATCATGGAGAGTATGGAAATCAAGAAGAAAATCCAAGAATTTCTAAACAAAGGTATAATACGCCCATCTACTTCGCCATGTGGTTCACCAATTTTTTTGGTACGAAAGAAAGATGGGACTTGGTGCATGTGGTGGATTTCCGTCCACAGAATAAAATCACGGTAAATAATCGCTATCCACTCCCAATAATTGATGATTTTCTTGATCATTTAAGGTATGAAAATTATTTCACTAAGCTAGTCTTATGAAGTGGTTATCATCAAGTTAGAATAGATGAAGAGGACATTTGGAAAACTGCATTTAAAACTAGACAAGGATTGTTTGAGTGGCTAGTTATGCCATTCGGTCTAACCAATGCTCCAGCTACTTTCATGAGAGTTATGAATGATGTATTAAGACAATTTCTAGATGACTTAGTCATTTTTTACTTATATGATATTTTGATATTCAACAAATAAAGAGATGAACATTTCATGCATGTGAACAAGGTACTTGATGTCTTGAAAAAAGAGAAGTTATTTTTAAAGATGTCGAAGTCTAAGTTTGGCAAGACTTCTTTAGTGTATTTGGGACACATTTTTGGAGGAGGGGAGTTGAAGATAGACCCATCCAAGGTTGAGGTCATTTTGAATTGGCCCAAGCGCAATACAATTACAGAGTTAAGAAGCTTTCTTGGGGTAGCACAATATTGGAGGAAATTCATTGCTAATTTTTCTTCTATTACAACTCTGTTACATGCATTTAAAAGTATAAAGAAAGTCTTACATTGGGGAGATATGTAGCAAAAAAAATTGATGCTTTAAAACAAAATATCAGTTCAACACCAGTATTGGCTCTTTCAGATCTTAGACAACCATTTGAGATCCAAACATATTCTAGTCATTATACCATGGGAGCAGTTCTCATGCAGCATGGTAAGCCCATTTTGTTTAATTATGAAATTTTTAATGGAATTGTGACTAAATCTCCCACCCATGACAAAGAGTTATATTAATTGGTACAAAGTGTAAAGAAATGGAAGCACTATTTGATGGAGAAGGAGACCAATATCCATACTGACCATCAGCCATTGCAGTACTTATAGTCACAATCAAATTTGCAGCAATCAAAACATTTCAGAGGGATGACATTTATACAACAATTCCATTTTTTTATCAGGTATAAAAAGGGAAGCTACAATAAGTTAATGGATATTCTCTATGGGCTTATTGTAAATTCATCTATTATACTCAAGAAAAATTCAGTTATGCATGAAAGTTACATTGAACGATATGCATATGATAGTGATTTTTGAGATGTGTATGAAATCTTGAGTCAAGGAAACCAAATTGAAGAGTTAGATTATCATGTGCATAACAATTTATTTTATCACTTGGGAAATTTATGCATTCCACAGGGAGAAAGAAATAGTATCATAAGGGAGGCACACACTTCATTGATTGTTGGACATTTCGGTGTAGGCAAGATGATAGCGAATCTCCAAAGGTATTGTTATTGGACACGCATGATTGATAGTGTATCTTGTTTCATCAGAGGATTTTATTTGTGTGCAATAAGTAAGGCTATCAACAGGAAACTAGGATTGTACACTCCACTTATGGCACCTTCGCATCCTTGGGAGAGTATCTCAATGGATTTTGTAGGAGGTCTTCCAATTTCAAGGAAAGGTCATGATTACTTGTATGTAGTTGTATATAGGTTCAGCAAAATGTGTCTTTTGATGCCATGTAAAAAAAAATTACAGCTCAACAAACAACTCATCTTTTATTTCAAAATGTATGGGTTCATTTTGGTCTTCCTACTTCTATTGTAAGTGATCGAGATTCCTTGTTTGTTTGGAAATTTTGGTCAAAATTGTGGGACATTATGGACACTAAGTTGAAGAAGAGTATAGCCTCTCATCCGCAAACAGATGGTCAAACTGAGGTGGTTAACAGGACAATCATTCATCTTCTTAGAGGTTATTGCAGCAAACATCCCAAGTTGTGGGATGAACAGTTGCATTACATTCAGCATGCATACAACAGGGCGAAGCATTCTTTCACAAACACATCCACATTTGAGGCATGTCTTGGGTACATGCCAAGATCGCCTTTGGACTTCATCTTTGAACAACTTGGTACATCACACAGTGCAAGAATAGCTTGAAAAGTGTCAAAGCAAGTACAAGGCAAGGCATGGTAAACACCATGTTGATCACAAATTCCAGGTTGGTGATGAAGTTTGATTGTATATAAGCAAAGAAAGGTTACAAGGGGAAGGTAAAAATATTAATCCAATCCATTATGGTCCTTCCAAAATTATGGAAAATATTGGTAACAATGCATTTAAGCTATATTTTCCTCCTTATATGCAAATATATTCTATCGTTAATGTTGAGAATATGAGATTATTTGAGCCTCCATTGATTGATGATCAAGGAGAGCATGTTCAACTACCATCAATATATGATTTCTCGCTAGAATATCTTGATGAACTTCAACAAGATGTCATACTTGATAGAAGAACCAACACTTCAAGAAGAGGGAATTTCGAATACCTTAGAGTGGGAATCAAGGGAAAAAATACTTCCAAGGCTAAATGGATAGAGATTGAAAGGGTGAGGGAGATATAACCTCACCTGATGAACAATCGATAGTATCTTTTCGGGTCCAAAAGGCTTCTAGTGGGGAGGAATGATCAGGTGCTCAGTATTTATCTCAAAAACAAAATTCTCCATATCTATGTGAAAACATAACTAAAGAGTAGAGCCTGTCACCATGAATCCAACGCAACTCGTCTCATCGAAAACCAAGTCCGGATGAGGGAGAAAAGGCCTGATGTTCGTTTTCCGAAATAGCTAAAAAATATTGCAAAATAGGATAGAAGGATGACATGGTAGTCCAGTCAGCATCCAAGGCATATTCTGGGAATATTATTCCTTTTTTCCCAATGACACTGTGACAAGTGTCATTAAAAGATTCACCATTTGGGTTGAAGGTGAATTTTTTTTTTTAGGAATTGATCCATATGGTATATTACATTTAATTTACCATATATGGGCGCATATATATTAAATTCGATTTTAATAATTATATACATGGTGCATATTGAATAACCCAAGGTTCTAAAATTTGGTTATTCGACGGTATATTATGGTAACAAAAACTTGTATATAGGGTGGCCGGAGGGCGGGTCGAACCCGTGACTTCCCCCTCCTAACTCAAAGCCTTTACCATTACACCAACGAGCGGGATGTGCTAAGCATTGGTGAAAAATTTACATTTCAACCCACTCGATACTTCGACGGCAGAAATGGAGGGGGCCAGCCCCCTGTCATGCGACCATACCATGTGACTATTCCTAAGCGCTCATAACAAACACGCTTAGTGCACAATTAAACAATTTTTATCCCTCTTAATTTGCTATTAAATTAATAAACTCATAGTTTTAAATGGCGGATTTTTAGAGGCACCACCAAAATCAGCAGATTCTCTAATTTAAGCGATCTTATATGGAGTCTTCTCCAGATTTGGAGGAGATATTCAAGGAAAATTTGTTTTGACCATATCTGGAGCAATTTTCAACCAATTTTGGCTCAGGAATAGTCATTCAGGGTAGATTTTGATGTTTTAGACACATTGGAGTAGGTTTAAGAGGAAATGGGAGATTTTAAACAACAATTTTTGCACATTGAGTTAATACAAAGGCCCAAGCCATGGGAGTTGGACCAAGGAGAGTGAAATCCTTCATAAAAAAAAAGTTTTAATGGATCAATTATGATGGTTTATTGTGTGCTTGTTTGTTGTTGTTCAACATTTATTTTCAATGATTTTATGTTCAAGTATTCAACATAATATCCACACATTTACTTGTTAAACAATCATAAGCACTTCAATAAGCCCATGTACATGAATCAAATATCAACACTTTTAATATAAATATGAAGATGAAATTAGCACAACAAAACTAACATTCAAATTCAGATAAATTAGTTTCATTTTGATAGCTTATAACTTAAGGAAAAGTTATGGGTAGAACTTAAGTGAAGGTATGAATTTTGGTTTTCATAGGTGTAGTTTTGTCAAGCTACGGTGGACG
This sequence comes from Pinus albicaulis, assembly GCA_034641835.2. Classification (NCBI taxonomy): domain Eukaryota; kingdom Viridiplantae; phylum Streptophyta; class Pinopsida; order Pinales; family Pinaceae; genus Pinus; species Pinus albicaulis. The sequence continues at coordinate 769,788,090 of CM076578.1, forward strand.
AGACAAGGTAGTTCCCCATAAATTCTGTGTTGAAATAGACTTGGGAGAATCTCAAGTTTTCAAAGAAAAATTTAGGCAAATTATAGGCCCATGATTAGTGGGTATTAAAGGATGTTTGTTCTTCAAATTCCATCTCATTGATGATACGTTAATTATGTGATAAAGATCCTCACTTTAGGATGAAAAATCGTCACCTCCTATTAATATGTGGTGTTGTATGATTGATGGTAATGCAAAACTATGGCATAGTCCCACTTATTAATATACGAGTAAAGAAACCTTATGATATGGAATAAAAAAGGATTAGAAACATATTTTTCCTTCTATAAGAAGGATATTGATAAGAGACAGGGACAATATTGCATCGCAATATGATTTATTCAGAGACTATATATAAATATTTGGTCACTCTTTTCCTAATCATTGAGCACTCAACAACTAACTTCTTTCCTTGGCATCCATAATGTAGGAAATAAGAAAAATTCTCCTACAAATTTGTCACTTGAGATTGTGAGTTAGGTTTAGCTTAAGTAGTTTGGACAAATGTTGTTATCCACCCCATGAGGGTCAATTCTTGCATGTGACATATTAACTTCATAATGTCTATTTCTTGAAATGGTTTCAGGCCTTATTTTCTAAGTAGTCCCTCAATGATAAAAACATGTATATTCCTCATGTGGAATATAAAGATATTTATAATTCAGGAAAACTGAAATCTCACATGAAGCTATGGAAGAATATTTGAAGGAAAATGTCTCCATAGCTAAGGATTACTATGTGATATCTTCATGTAACACACCTTGAAATCCATTCTCTCGAAATGATGATGATGTACATGGAAAAATGCTCATAGTACAATCACTAGATCAAGATTGTATGATATGGTTAAATAAGGAAAAGGAAAGTGTTCACATAGATTCATGATTATTATTAAGCTACTTAAAGGAAAGGGTGAATGGTGGAAACCAAATCGAACATCAAATGTTAACAAATAATTGTATAAAATTTCTTTAAATATAGAAAAAATGGGTTATTGGTTCCAAAAATATATGTTCACCTTAATAGCATCATATGTTCATGGTCAGCAAGGGTAGGATGGATAGGAGAGAAAATAAAATAAATGAGAGGGGATTTGCAACTAGTAAAGCATAACAAGAATATAGTATCATAATGTTTAGAGTGAGAATGAGCCATGTTGCCTTAAATATTTATTAAAAAGCATAACAACTCCAAAATACTACGATAGTTATCTTACTTATTTTTGTTTAATTGCATTATTTTAAACATGATATATTTAAGAATAGTTTTTGATAATGACATTATGCATGCACATACAGAAATAATATGTCGACAATGGTATGCTAATCATGAATCCAAATATTATATATAAATTACCCAAATTTTTCAAAATATTAAATTCTAAATACATATTTTAACAATTAGATAACCATTTTGAAATTGAAGTTCACAAATTTGGAATCAAAATTGACACTTTATTATTTCAAAAATCAACATTTTTTAAACTACATTTTTTGGGTTCCAAATTTTCAGTTTTGAAATTGAAAACATAGTGTTGAAAATCAATATGGAGACTTCGTCAAATCCAATTTTATATTTTATAAAGATTCATATTAGCACTTCCAAAATCTAATCTCATAGCACTTTTTAGTGCATATTTTGTATAATTAATCCAAATTTAATAAAATAAAAGTAGAATGTATAACTATAAAGCATATCACATCTCAAAGAAGAATTGCCACAACTAAAAGAAGTATTGAATGAGTTACACAATTTTATTTGCCACAACTAAGAAAAATATTGAATAAATTACACAATTTTATTTGAAACATGTAGTGATTTTGTTACTCTTTAATGTTAATGATGTTGAGTTAATATCTTTGAAAACTTTAATTATTTAATAATACATAATACTATATTTCTTATCCAACTAACTTAATACCATTTCAAACATATTTTCCCATTTGCAAATTCAAATTTAAAATAAAGTAAAATACATAACTCCATATACATTTTAATAACTAAATAAATATAAGAAAGCTTCACGACCGAGTAAAAAATATTTCCTCACACCATAAAATCTATCCCTTTTAAACACCATTACTTTTATTCAAAAATAATTGACAAAATCCTTTATTTTTCCATTTTACTCTCTTTAAATAATAAACTTCAATAACATTTCAGAAAGTTCCAGTGGATCGACCTTGCATCATTTTAAAGTTTACACGTCCTTAGTAATTTCTAATTTTAATATAAACTATTTTGGAAAAGGGTGATTAATCAATTCCATTAAATTTATGAATTTAATGGAAATTTCCCAAAAAGAAAAGGAGTTGTCTTTACTGCAACTTTTTGGAGTTTTAGGTGTTAGAATTCAGTGAAAAAAATTGAAGTAAAATCTTGATTTCTATTATTTAAATTGGTTTTTTGACTATATATACGAATTCAGCACCCTAAAAAACCCCTAAAGTATTATCGTAAAAACCTTCAAAAATTCGCATTATAGACTACTCGAAAAGAGAAGCTATCCACCCGTAGAAGTTTGTCTTTTATTAAGATTTTTGTAGAAAGTAAAAGAAGCTATTGTAGCAAGAATATGATACTGATTTGAAATTTTAGAAAGGATATTTCAACCATGGGGAACTAGTATTGTCGTTTAGCGCATCGACCGTGCAATGATGCAGGGAGTCGTGACCATTCAGTAAAAGATCAGTAGAAAGATCACTACTAATGTGGTCACAGCCTTGAATGCAATCTGCCGCTGCCTTCTGGGATTTTAGGATCTGCTTGCTTTGGACTAAGCTCCCGTATGGTCTCACCATAATTATGGAGTCGTCGTCGTCTTCACCAATCGTATTTGAGGTTCCCCGTTTCATCAGACTCTACGAAGATGGGACGGTTGAACGCTTGATGGACAGGGGAACTGTACCCCCTAAATCACAGGATGAAATTTTTGAGGAAGTGGCATCCAAGGATGTGGTGTTGGATCCTCAGACAGGCGTTTTCGTTCGGCTCTATCTCCCTCCTCTGGACGTCACGGATGTAAAACAAAAAGTCCCGCTACTCGTGTACTTTCACGAAGGGGGTTTCTGCATTGAATCCGCTGCTTCACCTGTGTATCACAGCTATCTCAATAAAGTGGCTTCAGAGCCCAAGGTGATTTGTGTGTCTGTGGAATACCAGAGAGCCCCTGAGCAACGCCTCCCTGCAGCTCATGATGATTGTTTTGGCGTTCTTGAATGGCTTGACCGTCAAGCAATGGCAGTGGAAGGAGTGTCTGTGGATCCGTGGCTCGCTTCCCATGCAGAGTTTAGGGAGGTTTTCTTGAGTGGAGACAGTGCCGGGGCCAACATCGTGCACCAGGTGGGCATTCGTGCGAGTGAGAGGAATTGGGATGGGGTGTGTTTACAAGGGGCCATTCTGGTCCATCCCTTTTTCGGCGGAGAAGAACGAATTGAGTGCGAATTGGGGGCGGAGGTGGATGGTTTTGTTAAGGCAGTGGATGGAATCTGGAGCATCTATCTTCCTGTGGGAGCGGACACCCATCCTTTTTGCAACCCAGATGGGCTCCGTTCTCCGGTTCTGTCGACTCTGGCGTATCCTCGAACGCTGATATTTGTGGCAGAGCAGGATGTCTTGAGAGATCGGGGTATATTATATTATGAAGCGTTAAAAAAGGCAGGTAAAGATGTGGAGCTCGTTGTGACGGAAGGCGAAAACCATGCCTTTCATTTCCTGAATCCGAAGTCTGAGAATGAGCCGTTGATGATGAAACGCATTTTGGATTTCATGGACTCCTCGGACGATCACTAAAACAGAACGCTATGTGAGTTACATAGAGTATATTACTAGCAATTGCTTCAGGAGGCGCAAAGGAACGCCCGGAGGTGGAGCGACTATGGAAGGGAAGTGTCTTGATTTGCTACATGTGGGAAGCAAGTCTAACTATAAAAAACTTAGCAGAACCTCCTCTGTATGCCCCCATCTGGATAAACACGTATGCGGCAGTCCCATATGGGCGAAACACCGTCTTGTTCTGATCTTGTTCCACATGAATTAACTCAGTGCCTCTATTGGTGCTGTTCATGGGTATGCTGGTATTATGAATAATACTGGACTTTACCATCTTCTTTACCTTTGTTGCTCTGAATTAAAAACTGAATGCACCTGCCTTCGAATCTGCCTCAAGAAATGATCCTCCTATGAATTTACAAGAGAAGAAATCCTGTCGGCCAAATGGCATAAATTCTGTTTTGAGAGATCTGACCATTTGTTAATTGGACACCAACACATTTAAGGTGAAACAGAGGAACAATGATGCTTATGAAGACTAATTGATTTGGGGTTTTCTATCCATCTTATAAGTTGCCTTATTAATAATGGGTTTGATCCAATCTAATAATGGGTTTGATGGAGCTTCCTCATTACGAAGTACATCGACTTATGCATATTAATAAGGTTGTTGTTCATGCTTGTACATCAACTACTATCATTCCAGCCTCTCGATACTTTTGTAAGCCACGGATAATTTTAATGGCCACGAGATCCTTTGATTTTCGATCCCAACACTCAAACACTTGACCAAATGTTCCTGTAATCATTAGTAATGTTACCATCAAGATAAAATCCATCCATCTCACCGGTCAATAATCCAAAACCAAACAAAAAAAAATACGCATTGGAGAAAAAAGGATCTTGTGAATGTCCAAAAACCAGAAAATGCAGTATGCTGCCCCTTATTGAGAGTGTCGATGACCCAACCTTCTAACAAGAAACGCATCTACATGTTAACCCTGGAGACTCTTAATGTCCCAGTGATCTACAACCTATCAAGAAGAGGGATTTGATGTCACACTAAGTGTGGCAAACCCAGCCCATCTTAACAGGCATGACCCACACCTCTGGAGGGTTCGGCCCCGACTTAGGCAGCACGACAACCCCAACCCGACTCAGGAGACATGACAACCTAAGTCCAACTTAGCAGGCATGACCATGAGCTCCTGAATGTCTAAAAACCTAAAAATGCTACTACTTGTTGCCCCTTTAGACTCTTGATGTCCCATTCATCTATCAAAAAATACAGCTACATATAAACCCTTGACCATTGAGACTGATGTCCAAGCAATCTGCCAACTATCAAGAAGTGGGATTTGAATGTGACAACCCCAGATTGTCTTAACAGGCATGGCCCATATGGTGAGAAAAAACCACATCTTTGGAGACTTCGGCCCGACATAACAGGCATGACAACCCGAGCCCAACTTAACAAGCATGACCTATGAGGTGAGAACAAGCCACATATTTTGAGACTTGAACTCCTGGTGGGTCAATAACAATAGCCAACTTTCATCGACCTAGGAAACACATGTGACATGTTCAATAATAAGGGAAAATAACAAGAAATGTAGACCCCCTACAATTCTTATCTTCACCCATCTTACTGAGTATAAGCACTAAATTTCCAGTAGGCAAACATAACAGTAAGCTGTTGAAGAAGTATTGACACTTCAAGACTAGTTGCCATATGTTCTGAGATGTAAGAAGACTAGCTATATACTGTAGAGATGTAAATAAATGAGGGTGGCCAGCGAGTTACTTGACTTAAATCTTATCTATGTCAACTATGTATGCATCCTTTGTCCTTGTACCATTATATTGGAGATGTGATAAACAAGAGAGAAACTATATAGTAGGTTAATGTTATTAGTAGCAAGAATCTCTTCCATTCTTCTTGTACTATACCTATTATCCATGTACCAGTCTGATTATTAAGTTCATAACTTAATAATCTAGAACATTTTGCTATTCTAAACCCATATTTCTTAATAGGGTCAAAAGGATAGGTTTCCCTCTATTCCATTTCCCGGCAGATATGTTGTGAAGTCATTTGAAATAGTCTGCAAATTTATGTCCATGAATTACTCAATTTCATCATTGTTCTTACTTGTAGAATCTGGCAGATCTATGGAATACAGAAAATGGTGTCCATGTTGAGAAAAATCACTCAATTGTTAGTAGTCACATCATATTTTGATCATGACACTTTGTTAGTCTAGAGGATCTTATCATTTTAATGTTAGAAAATTTATGGGGCAACGATAGTAAGACTGTGGATAGCTCTTGTACAGGCCCATGTAAAATACCCACATTTCTGTGGCACAAACAAACTGAGCTAGATGCATGGTTGTCATAAAGAAGTAAGAACAAGAAGCGGCTTTTCAGAAGCTAAATTGCTAGACCCATTGTTCTAAATGCATGGTAGTCATAAATAAGAAAAAATATGAGGCCACTTTTCAGAAGCCATTTTGCCATAATTCAATACTTAGTGTCACGGACATAGAAGTGAAGAGATTGCAGCAGAGCTCAACAGTTCGAATATTAAATAATGTAAGAAAGTGGCAATTTTTTACTATCCAAATTAGGAATCCATCAACCTAGAAATAGTTAAACCATCATAAAAATCTTTGCAAGTCAACCCACCAACTACAAAGTTATAAATGAATATTTCTTCACCACTAACATCAGAAAAGGGTTTTACAATTGTAGTGATTAAATGTGCATGCCCATCTTAATAACAATCTTTTCGACAATTATGACATTGCATATATATAGTTTCTCCATAATATAATTTATGAATTATATATATATAAAGAACAGGAAAGATGTAGATATTTCTAGTAAATCTTTTAGAAAATTCGGAAGTTGCACACAGTTTCTACATAACTTTTTTTTGTGAATAGATAAAGATTAGCAAAGAAGCAAAGTATTATGTAGTAAAAAATTGTGAATCTAGTTACTTAGGTTTACTTTCACCTAGTGAATCTAGTTAATTGCAGATAGTGAAATTCTTTGTTACATGGAAGAAGAAAATCTGAATTTACCTTTTTTTCCTCTTTAAAAGTAGCTTAGCTTAAAGCTGATTATGTTATATTTTAAGAGAAAATTAGCCAATCTTGTGAAGAGTATTGGCTCAGTTTAGGCACTTAAAAACACAGTGAGGAATTTTTTCTATTTCTGGCTTCCTACATTTATTTTCATTTTGTATCTATTTAAATGATAAGGGGAAATTTTATAGTATTGGACCATTTCAGGTTGCTTTAAAGCTAGTGAGTGTAAATATTTGTCTGAATGATCACGGTATGCAAACAAAAACTGGCATCCACGAATTGGTAAGTGAAACGAATACCCAGGAAATAACCCAGTTTCATGTATTTGGGTATAGGAAATTTTATGCTATATTGGAATCAAGAGGCAACACAGTTTCTGCCAATGAAGAGATTAATGATAAAAATTTGTGTAGCTCCACAACTCAAGTAGCTCTATCAAGGGACCAGAAATTCCAGCCATTAAGGATACATTATCTGTATGTTAGATAAATCTTGTCTGAGACAATCTTAGGAAGGAATTATTTCAAAATAAATATAGAAATTTCAATAGAGAGATGTCCTTAATAATTGTAGAATCAGCTATAAACACACCAAATGTAATCACTGCCCTACAATTTCTGGAAAAAAATATGTCGAGCGTTCTTCTAAAAAGAAAGATCACTGTCCTACAATTTTGTAGACTTCTCCACTCTAAAATCTAACGAGCTTTCTGCCTATAAAATAAAATAGCCAGAAGTGAATTTCTTTGAAAAGTTTCCCTACCCCTCATCTTCCTCGGAAAGCTTGGGGTAAACTATTTGAGGAGATTGTAGGTTATTAGGGCAAACTGATTTATTTTTTGATATCGCGTGTCCCTTTTTCACGCAACGTGAAGCAATTCGAAACATAACCAGGAAGTTCAATCCTATTCAAATAATGAGTTAAAAAATGTTAAATAATTTCTAGACCAAAGTATTGCATTCTGTGAAATCTATCTCAGCGAATCATACACTTCAAAATCCCATTGTTGCCTATGGGTTTTGGTTCGATTTTAAAGCAGAATAAATTCAGGCCCTTACCTAGTAGCTAATGCCAACAAAGACCAAAATCTCCTGAATTAATTGAACTCAAAAGTGGGAACCGGAGCACTGGGCTGATCAAAACTCTCCAAAACCTCAGCCTTGCCACCACCACTACTATGATGTGATTCTTACCCCCAATATTGGTAGGGATGGGTCTATAGCCTTGAAACCCTGGAATAGGACCCTGCCTATTAGGCTCATCTTCAACCATGGGCGAAAACTATTGTTGCGCACTGAAAACCCTATTCAGCATAATCCCGACACCCTCTATCAAAGCAAGCAAAACACTGCCAAATATAGCGGACCTGGTAGCAGCCCTGGGTTCATGCGATTATAGAATTCCATGGGTCCTATTTTTTCCTGACGTACACCATCGAGCAATCAAAAGCCTAGAAGAGACTGCCCCACACTGCGAAGCTTCCGCCAATGCGGGGGGCATTCAACCTCATGGCTTGCGTGCCACCAATAATCCAGAAACGCCAAGGAACTGCTTCATTTATGGAGAAACCGGTATAGGAATATTAAGCCCTGACACCTTCCTGGCCTTCGCAGGACTTTCTCCGGCCATTGCTGCTGTCTTTTTCGTTATGGCCATGGCAGTGCCGCTCAGCTGCTGAGATTTGGAAACCACCATTGCCAACCTGCTCGCTTTATAAACCATCGCCAACGCCTCTGGAGATAGCAGAGGGCCGATTGTTCGCAGAGTGTTGTTAACCCTATGGAAATGCTCCACAAACTTTGCCTCCATCTCATAGAAGGTGTTGGCGATGATCCTCCAGCTCTGTTTGTTCCCACGCCTCTGCCGGAGCTAGAATTGGTGCGTGCCATCGTCGGTGGTGGCCTCAGGGTGCTCCCGCAGAATCTGAAGGCGAGTGAGAGGAAATTCCTTAGGAAGCCCTGGGATGACCTAACGACCAGAGTCTGTGCCAATGCGTCAAGACTTCATTGGACAGATGACTAACCAAATGTAAAATTTTAATTGGTTCGACGGGCGATAGGCAAAGCTTTTCATTGGTTGGAGTGAGCAGTGTTTGCTCAGCCCAAGCCAACAAAGAAAACGCCTCCGGTGTAATTACAACCACATGTATATGTTTGGATAGGGTTTCAAATAGGGCTTTAATTTAGAAAGTGTACAGGGTAATAGCTTTTACATTATGTTTATTTTGGCAAGCGGAGTGACAATGTAATGAAAAAGCATGAAATTGAAGTTTTTGATTATCTATATATTCTAGATAGACACATATGGTAGGTAATTAGTTTTTGTTTCACTTTTAGGAGAGTTAGAGAGCTCTTTATTGGACAACAGATCAGCACGAGTATTGCCCTCGCAATATATGTGATTTAGGGCGGGTTGTTAAGCTTTGCAAGAAGAGTTTTGATTATTTGAATCCACCCCAATAAACCTTTTGGCTGTAGGATAGCCCGACCCGATAGTCCCTTCAAAAAAAGCTTTGCATCACCATATACATAGATAGTAGGTAAATATAAGTTGAAAGCCATCCACAAGCCACTCCATAAGGCCATAAGTTCCCCTTGATATTGGACCCCCTACCCCCATTCCAGTGGATCTGGTATCTTTCCAAATTTTCAAGCTTAATCTAGGCACCACATCCACATAAACCACCCTGTTGTGTGCCATCGAAGAAAACTGCGGGGAGAGAGATAGGATGAGTCCTGATCCGGTGAGAAAGATCTCTTACCATAGGGGCTGAAACAGACTATGCATGGATCCAAGTCATGATGGCCCTAAATATCTTCCCAACAATAAAATCTTTCCCTCAACGATTGCATGATTCTCGGCCAGCCAAATCTCCCAGAAGAACTAAAAAGGCAGGGCTTTGTATTTCCCTTTGAGAGCACCCCAAGTAGAAATGGTATTGATAATGTTATCTGGCCTTCATCCCAGATCAATATGAAAATGAGAGAATAGAGCCCAGACTTTGAGTACCATCGGGCATTCGAGAAATAAGTGGGAAATCAATTCCTCATGGTGATTACAGTGTATGCATCTACTTGGACCATGTATGCCCCTCTTAATGAGGTGTCCCAAGTCAGCGCCCATTCCTTCCAAACCAGCCATTCAAACAACATTATTTTAAAAGGGATGTTCCAATGCCAATACACCCAAAAAGGAGATTGAGAGGTAGCTCCAATTCAGTTATTAATGATATTTATGTAAATATCCTGCACTACCAGACCATCAACTTTCATGATTCCATCCCATTCAATCCTATCAGCTCCAAGGTGGAAGCTGAAACCACCAAACCGTAAGTAATCAACATAATTATGCCATGGTTGAACATCCTGATTCAACAAACCAAGTTGGGTCGCTGATTTCCACTTTGGGCATCCTTGATGCTAAGAGGTTATAAGATGAGATATGAAGAAGACCCCCTTTGAGATAGTACATGAACAAATCTATTCTAAATCTGCGGACTTGCCAAAAGACCCATGATCCTGTCACGGCCCAACACAAAACTCCCACCATTTTCGAATCTCCATGCTAGACGTAAGGTGAATTGATCCATTACCTTTTTGAATCCCTTCCATATGGTGGACTCGTGTCTTCTCTGAGGCATGGCGCCTCTATAGGTCTATATGAGGGGCTCACCGTCGAGGTATTTTTTCTGGAAAATATCCAACCACATGCCACAGCCATTCAAAACCCGACATAGTGATTTGATTAAGAGGGCAGTCACAAAGTATATGACATGCAATAGTCCCCATCCCCTGAACTCTTTCGGCACAGTCAACCTATCAAGCTTGTAAAGGTGGAACTTTTTCCCTTTCGATGCCCCTATCCAAATGAGTTATGATATTGTGGAATTAATAAGAGAAATTGTGCTTACATGAAGGAAGAACATATGGCCCCAATACACCACAAACTTCTGTAAAACAACTTGGACCTGTATGAATCTCCCGCCAAGCGACAACCATCTATGAGACCACTTATATATCCTATCTCTAAATTTTTCCACTAGCCAGGTCCAATCTGTCGATCTATATCCACCTGGTTTTAGTTTAAATCCAAGAAGTAATACCCGTCGATATATGCTTTGTTTGAACCCCCATGAAGCTAGCAATGAAAATGATCTCATTTGCATCACCGCCTGCATGCATGAGGAGAGATTTTCTTTTAATGATAAGTAGCCCCATTGCAGCACTGAAACGAGTGAGGATAAAGTGGAAATAAAACCATTGAATCCTGATGATCCTGCCAAAAACAAGAAAATCGTATACAAACAAGGAATGTGAAATACATACAGATGGAGAAAAAGATATGCCCTGAAAATAACTAGCCTGCATTGCCATCTTCATGATATTTCTAAGTCCATCCATAACAAGTATAAAAATTAAGGGAGAGAGAGCAGATCCCTGGCGAAGGCCATGCTCTGCCCCAAAGAAATCAGTTGGCATACCATTAATGATGACTGCATGCACGCCATGATCCATCTTATATTATGTAGAGATATGCCAATCCTAAGAAGGACTAGTCTACTATAGGACCAATCAACACAATCATATGCTTTGAACAAATCCACCTTTATAATGAGTGCCTCCATCTTCCGAGACTGTACAGAGTTTAAGAAATCCCAAGAAGATGCCACTGCATCGCGAATCGAACGTCCTTGAAGGAATCCATATTGGTCAGCAGATATTTTGGATGATAGAATTCCTTTAATCCTCATAGCAATGATTTTTGATGCAATTTTATACAGGACATTGCATAATGAGATCGGCCTGAAATCAGTGAATGTCCGAGGGCATGATGAATTGGGGATCATTGTGATAAATTTTGAGTTGATATCCCCTGGAATGTACCCCCATTGACTCGACCTTTCAATAAGTATGTACAGGTAATCCCCCAAAAGCTCATAAAAATGAAAAAAAAACTTCGTCGGCCAACCAACCGCCTCTATTTCATCCTTAGTAATGGCAACCGCCAGCTTGTCATTTGCATTAGAATCAAACATAGTAGTCATATGGTCCAACACCCAAGTTTGGCATGTATGATCAATACCTGTGTTTGCTTTGTAAAAGTTAGAGAAATAAGAGAAAGCTTCTTTTTGTATGTCCTCATTGGAGTAGAATAAGTGACCATCCGCTGCTTTGATGCTCCATATTGAATTCATGTTTCTCCTACCATTTGCCACCTGATGGAAGTATTTTGTATTCCTATCCCCCTCTTTCAGCCATTTGACTCAACTCTTCAATTTCCAAGTCACCTCATGTATGTTTAATATTTTCATCTTCCTTTTCTCCAGGACTTCCAGGAGATCATATGTTTGTCGGTTCAGAGGGGTGGAAGGAATGTCCTCCTAAATGAGTCTCACTTTATCTGATATCTCACGCAACTCCCATCCAAGAACTTCCTTTTTCCTCCTCTCCCACCTTTTTGTGTAAATTTTCAGTTTCCTTAAATTCATTGAAAACTTTCTCCACTCATCTTCAGCATAAGAATGAACATCCTCCTTCCATACCTTTGACACAATTTAATTATACTCAGGATCATTTAACCATATCCTATTGAATTTGAAAGGAACCCCTACGATCCTATTCCAATCACCAAGATAGAGTGATGATCATATGGTCCGAGAGGGTGTCCACAACAACCTGAGCTTTGATGTTACCAAGTATCTCAATGATACTTTCATGGGCCATCACCCTATCCAATACCTTCCCAATAAACTCCACACCTGAGCACCTATTAGTCCATGTCGATCTAAGGGGAACAGACCAGATGTCAACCATGTGGTGTTCCCGGAAAATTTGGGTAACGCGACTCGCCTAGGGATCTAGTCTGGCCCTCTGTCCCCAAATTTCCTCCGTTGCAAGGAAAAATTAAAGTCCCCCATCACAATAAGGTTTCTGATTCACATAATATTAGAGGAGTTAAGGTATCCCAAAAGTGAGGCTGGCGATGGCATGGAACGTATAAATTAATGACATGGATAATAGGACCCCTGAAACTCCCTTCGAAAATAATACCCCCAAAGAACCTGTAGGCCTGAAAACTGACAATCTTTGGATTCCACATGGCCATCATACCTCTCGCTTGGCCCGAAGAATCTATGCCCACCGCACACCATCCCCGCCGAATATTTAGAAAAAAACTGAGGGCTTTCAATTACATTAAACCATAGTTTCTTGAAACAAGGAAATACAATGCTGGTTCTCCATAAATACATCCCTGAGGCGAAGGTGTTTTGAGGGTCGCCTATGCCCCTTATAGTTAGAGATAGAATAGAGTTCATTTAGGCACCTTGCCAGTGCTACATGCTCTAAGTGCTTGAAGATTTTCAACCGACGAAATGGGGACATCTCTGAAATCATTTAACTCCTCCTGGAATAGGGAGTTGGTCTTAAGGCGACCCCTAAACTGTCTCGACCCGGATTTAGACTTATTTCTAACAGTGATATTTGATGCAGAGACAGAGGAGATGGTGATGGGAGAAACGGACGGAGGCTTATCAAAAACAATTAATGTCGCAATGTCTAGAACCGGGTTACCCATAAGAGACTCAATGTCGCTTCCAATAGTATTTATCAGAGAGTTTGGGGGGGCTCTAGCATCAAAATCCTGAGGAGGTGATGGGGATGCCCATTCTAGAAGGGGCATAGAAGGAGCACAGTCAACAGTCCAGTGTTTTCTTATGCATCTATGGCTACATCAGAAACATCAGAGGGATGAGATGCATTCGTGTTGAGAGAGTGTGGTGGCAGACGGTTGGTGAGAAGTGGAGACTCAATCGAACCCATGAGAGGAGGATCCTCAACACGGGGGGCACCAGTACATGCGTATGATGATTCTCATCAGATTCATCCAAGGGGTGATGATTATTCCTACATAATGAAGGAGGACATGATGGGACAAAGCCTTGTATAGGTGGAGGGACACATGAGCCTAGAATAGGAGGATCCATTGTAAGAGAAGAAAGCAAGGTGTGGATGACCTATCGAACCCCGACCCATTAGATACAGAAGGACCATAATTAGAAGAAGGATGGGACAACTTACCCGATGGGAGACGATCCTTTGAGAAGTGTTCTCTATTCCCTCCCCGACTAGAATGAATCCTCATTCTATTTCGCCCAACCATCTGGAATCGAGAAGGAAATTGATCCATGAGATGCCTTGTATGGTGACATACCAAGAACTTAAATGTTATTCCCCAGTAATCAACCCTCTGCCTATGACTTCGTTGACCCCATTTCCAGGCATCCCGCTTACAAAATTGACTTCAACTAATAACCATGCTATCCACTTGTCACTAGAACCCAAAATTTTGGGATCAACATACTTCGTGCATCAGATAGAGTTACCAATTGCTGTAAAAGACTTGAGAGTCCAAAATTATATTGGTAATCCAGACAACTTCACCCAGATCAAGTTATTCCTCAGCAATTCCATAACTGGGTTGAATTCGAGATACCAAGGTAGCAGTTGCATAAAACTTCTGCCCTTCACTCAGGTGCGATGAAGGATTTTGGTACAGTCTTCTTCATGCACAAAATGGATACTATACCATGCGTTCATCATTAAACTGACTTTGGGAGAATAGCCTAGGATGGGGCTCCATGAGGCCTTTACCCACGCAACCATGTCAACCTCAAACATGTCCGAGAATAACCATCTGCTAATCAGAGCCCTTTTCTGTAGGCTAGCCACCCTACCCCACAAATATTCATATTCTAAGATCATTTTTTTAATCTCTGGCGCTGGCTTGTAACAATTGTGCCATGTCAGACCCTTTCGAGAAAAGTTTTTCCTCCTTTCCCAATCCACTCTTGTTATACTATCGGGGATATCTGTTGATACATGAATCCCAACCCCTCCTATATCGAGATGAGGGGCCCATATCTGAGGCTAGGTTAGCTCTCCTAGCCTGCTCCGCCTCAAGAGTAGCTACAATTAAGGCTTCATGTGCTAATGTGTCGGACGATAGGATGCCGTATCCCTCAGGAATCACAATCCACCAATAAGTCCGCAACATTTCATATGTGACACCGACAAATATCTCCACCTTCCCAAAATAACTCTCGTTCTTGGCAGACTACCCAAAAAGGAAAGATCAAGTGTATTTGTCAGGGCAATAATAATATCCTTTATTAGTAGCCGTCATTCCCAAAAGAGAACTAGCCTAGCAAGGACTTCCTCATGGGAAGAGTGCCTCGAGAAGGTACCTACCATCCCACAAACTAAGATAGTGCAGCCATCATTGTTACACAGTAATTTGTCACCGTCCCTACAATCCCCATCTCGCCCATTGGAGGGTCGTTTATGTGACCAATAAGTAGTGTCATGCCTTGAAAATACCATCATTTCATCCCTTTCCATGATGACAACATTCCTTTTGTTGATCATTTCCTGAGCAGACCCCTAAAAACACCTATTTTTTCCTTGGCGCTGGTAGCCCATTATGTCCTCGCGCCAATGACGAAAATTAACACTGAGCCCGCGCCAACTGGCGCTCTGTCCCAGTTAAGCACCCGCGCCAATCTTCTTATGGAAAGTTTTTTAAAAAAAGAGGCGAAGTTTCAATTACAACAACTTCGTGGATGAGTCATGAGGATTGGTTTCGACTGAATAACCACGACCTTCCTCCTTTGACCTCTTGTTTCCACCTTATAGGGAACCTCCCAAGGGATAAGGCCTCCCTTCCACTATTGTAGGGATCCCAACCTCCTCCTCTCCTCTATAAATATAGCCATCTTCCATTGATGAAGGGGCTGAATGGTTGAGCCTTAGTAGTCTTAGTAGTCTGAATAGAGCTAAATCAATAGTAAGGAGACTATCATCAGACAGCTAAAGAGAGAGAGAGACTTGTCCCATTCCCGACGAGCTTTATCGAGACGTACTCCGCTGTCGACCCACCGAAGGAAGATCCAGTGTCAGAGCTCAAGTTGTATCTTTATTTGTTCTGATTAATAATAAACGACTTCGATTATGGTTCCACTCATATGTTCATGTCTTGTGTTATGAGTTGTATCTTCTCTGACTGATACATAGTTGCATGTATTAGGTTTTACGCTTGTATGTTTGTTGTTTCTTCGTGTACGTGCAGGTGTTTGAACGTGCTATGCAAGAGAATTGTGATCTGCCAAAGCGAAGGACAGAAGCGCCATCTTCTCTGCAAGCAACAGCAGCGTGGGACTTAAGGCCTCCTGTCGCATCTTGGTCTTTTGTAACTAGGAACCTGCGTCTTAGCATGACTCGGTTGTTGCTAGACCCAATCTGGGCTAGTAGGGATCGCCTCTATCCGCAGAGGGGATTTACCTCTCCAACAATCACCATATACCAATAAGTCCACCACACTTCAGATGTGACCCCAAAAAACATCACCACCTACCCAATATAACTCTCGTACTTGGCAAGGTGCCCAAAATGGTCTGATCAAGTGTATTTTTCAAGGAAATAGAAACATCCTTTATTTGAAGCCGTCATTCCAAAAATAAACCAAACTGGAAAGGACTTCCTCATGGAAAGTGTGCCTCGAGAACATATCTACCATCCCACAGACCAAGATAGTGTAGACTCAAACGCAGAAACCAAAACGGTGGTAAGATGACAGCGCTGTGACGGGAGAAAACAGAGAATTAAGAATGTTGACAGGCTATGTTAGGGACTTAAATGTAGATTAATGGAGTCAATGAGATTAGGTGTCTTTGAAATTATCTGACCACTGGAAAATGAACTGAAACCCAGGGTGGTAGCCTAGAAATTTGGTTAGGAAAACTAGATGAAAAAAATCACACAGAGTCAAACCACAAATGACAACAACAACAACAACAACACCTCACATAGTGCCACCACCGAAAACAGAACTGGAACTCAAAGTCCTTAGAATGTCTCGAAATAATGAATGAGTCCATCCATTTTTTCCAAAGGTAGGAAAATATTGAATGGTTCAGGGGAAAGGGAGACTCAGAACTCTTAGAAGGTTCGTGAGTGGATAGTCTAGCCCCCCTCTTTTGCATTAGTATGATTATATGAAACTCCCCTAAGAGTCTTCACTATAGCCTTCAATATGACCAGTGCAATCAAATCCAATAACCATATCCATATAATAACAATATTAATGACTGAAATCATATAATGTTCATTCCATACACCCATCAACCACATCCAAAATTTTTATGAATATGAATTATAAATATTTTATTTTTTAAATATATATTTTTTTTTCTCAAAAAAATCATTAAAAAAAACAAAAGATTAATATCTCTTCTTAAATAATTTAATATAATTTTAATTTTTAACATCAAAATTTATAATCTTTATATCTACATTCCTCAATCTTTTTAATATAATTCCTTTGTAATATCAAAAATACTTATTTATAAAACATATATCTTACAAAATAAAATAAAATAATGAAATTACAAGTTTCAAAATAAATTAATTTTAAATTCACATTTTTAATAATATTTATTATCAAATTAATATGATTTAATTCTTTTATCCATAATTCCTTTTAGCTAAGGTAGATCATCATTTTGAACATATTATTTGTTTTTTTTTCTTATATATTTTTCAAACATTTTAAGTCTCTCCGAGAAACGTTGATCATGATGATTATTTGAATATCAAAAATTGAAAATACTATTATCTATTATTTTCTATATAAATATATTATTTTTTGATTAAAATTTAATCTTTAGTGAAAGGTCGATCAATTTTTAAAATTTTGTCATGTAACATTTTAGTACATCTTGTGAGTTTTTTTTTGCGAGATAACATTTTAATAAATTTTGTGAAAAAAATACATAACTTCAGAATTTTTTTTTTTTATGAAATTTACCATCTTGTAACATTTTGAGTTATTTTATATTTTCTGAAAATATATTAGGTTAAATTTTCATGATTACATGTATAATTTTAGAAATGGAATAACAAGTCACATCACATTACAACTATTGTGTGACATTAAATTAACATAATTTTTTTGTTGTAAACTTACATTATTATCATGATTCTTTTACTTACGCTAGTTATTTTCATATTTAATAATGTAAATGTTAACTTCATGTAAGGAAGAAACATCATTTGCATGACACAATAGGAGAAAACATCATTGGATACTGATATATCCTGGAAACCATGTAGGAAAAAACATCAAACATTTAATTTTATTAAAAATCTCATCAGGGTGTTTACCCCTCACTCAATCACTGTAAGGGAGTCCATCTCTTGACCGTTATCATAAAATATTACAAAGAAATACCATTTAAAAAAGAACATATATAGCTAGAAGCTATTACATTAATCATGATATCATTCACCTACAACTCCTCGAATAATATGTATTTTTTGCATGGTTATTTCCATAAGTTGATTATCCTACAACTCGCATTCCTTCAATCTACATTGACCACTAGTTCTTTGTCTTCCATGATGTTAAATATAATTTTTTTGTCGCATGGGTTACAATTCTTTCCACCAATTACTATCGTTAGAAAACTATCACATCCAAATAATGAATCTTTACTCGTTAAGCTTCAAGTCTTTTTTCATGTGCATAAATGAAACACATACAAAGCATTGAGACGTGCCTATTTATTAACTCTATACATGCATTACTTAAAAGTACATAACTATTAAAACATGCCTATTTATATTTACACATGTATGGTTATGACACATGTGAGTCCATCCATAACCCACATGCAAAGGGTAAAGTACATAAGCATCACATTTTACTATCATTTCTTTGCACAAGACACATTCTTTTCCTGAAGAAAACCACCACAACTACCCATATTATTTAAGTAAAACTAGCACATCAACTATGACCTTTGTGCATGTGAATTCATATTCTTTTTCTGAAATAAATTAGTGTAACAACTATTATCTTGATACATGTAAACACATATTCTTTTCCAAAGTTGGGTAATGTTGATTTGGGTAACATCAAATGTGCTCTAAGTCACAAAATTGGTAGGGAGTCTTAGGCATGTGTATTTCAGAGAACCCAGAAATATTTTGTGAAAATTCCACTTAGAATATCTTTTATTAAAATAATTATTTATTTTTAAAGGGACCCTAATTATAAACTTATGAAAATAAAATAATTAAAGGGTATTAATAAAATAGAGTGTGAATGTATAGAAAATATGGAGCTGAAGTCAAAAGTTAATCTTAGTCGTTGATTAGAGATTTAACCTCGGTCATTGAATTTTCAACGATAAGATTATAAGGACTTGAATGGTCATTTGGAATATACACTGAGCCAGAGAATCAATAGGTTGAAATGCCTTAATGAGCAGTGCCCGGGGAGAATATTGATCAAGATATTCTTTGTAGAGAGGGGCAGTAATTCTGGTAGGAAGAATTCCTGATCTTGAGAGTGCATAACAGAGGAGGTAGTAGAAGCCATAGAGACAATGCAGAGCTAGTAATGCGGAGGCTACGTAGACATTGCACAGGTCCTGAGAGGGATTCTATTTTTTATTGAGGAGGAAATGTTGGGTCAGTGTCAGTTCCTAGAGAGAGTTTCTGGAGGTCAGAAGGCCCCAGTTTCCAGCCAACAGAGAGACCAGTGCAGAGACAGAGAGAAGCTATAGTTGTGATGCAGAGACTTTGTAAGGTGACATAGTCACTATGCGGAGGAAGTGCAGAGCAGCTCATTTTGGGTGAATGTCAGTATCAGGTTCCCATGGAGGAGTGAGGTTTGTATCACAAGGTTTTACTTGTCAGTTTTTCTGCATGATTTGACATATTCGTTAATTATAGATTTGTACTTAGAATTTCCTACATAATATATAAACCTCCAGTTGCTACATCGGTTTTCCCTAATTGGTTTTTTTGAGGAAATTAGTCCAAAAACAATGATTTCAGATGTGTCTATGATTTTCTATCGCTCAAATCTTGTTTCCACACTTTTTATTCTTCTGTAGTTTTATTTGTGAAGGTTGTAGTATATGGATTTCGATATTTGCTTGTAGAACTAAGTAAATAATTTGTTAAGTAAATAAAAAAATAAAATACTTTCCATCAGTTGTCGGAGTAGGATTCCGGGTAGTACGAATTTCCACAGCTAACACCATAGCTATTATTCCTACATGCAAACACATTATTTTCCGAAATAAATCTAACATAGTCTTGCATGCAAATACATGATCTTCTTCAAAATAAAGCTAACACATTTTTGCATGCAAATATAAAATCTTTTGCAAAGTAAAGCTAACATAATATTGCATTCAAATACATAACCTTTTCCAAAATAAACTAAGATAATGCATATTATTTTCTAAAAGAAACCTAGCCAAAAATTTATTTATATTTGTGCATATAAAAATACGTTCTTTCCTCACAAAAACTATCATAGTACTTGTTATTGATGGGCTCAAAAAAGGTTAGTCAAAGTACATGCCCATTATAAAGAATATTAAACTAAACACATTTACCATTAATCTCAAAACATAATCAAATAAATGAAATATACATATATTAAAGGATGATAATATTCTACCAATGACTACCACATTCTGAGTTAAAATCTGATGGTGGAATCTGAAAAATGGATAAAATCGGAACTGTCATCGGACGTTTAATGTATTTTTTTTAAAGCCCGATGATTGCCGAACATGTGACATTAATTACATAGAGTCGTATATTTGATGATTGACATTAATGGCATTTTACTGGTCAAATTTTTCCATTAATGGAATTTTATCATTGTGCAATGTTTATCCGATAGACTAGCATCAAATATCTGATGATAAAATGATTTATATATATATGGTCGAATGCCTATTTACAAATTCCACATTCTTGTTATACATTTGATGCTTTTGAAATGTTATAGGCCTATTTCGAGGTTAATTTTGATTGATAATCATCACTAAAAGCTATTTGGTGAGGAAAAATGTCAGATAACATTCCCCAAGGACTGGAACAGGGAGACGTGCGATTGAAATTAGGGGCTTCAAAGGATAGAAAATGTTATTTCCCTTGTAAAAAGTGCAAGGGATTGAAAGTAACGAGACTCTTAATAACGACAGCTAAAAATCATTGTAAAACTTATTGACATGTTGAAGGCGGAGACGAATATCATTCGTTAGTAAGTACTTATTCATTATCATCCACTAGACCATAAGATACTTGTTCTTTATATTTCTTACACATGACATAAGAGACTTGGTCTTTACTTAGTTCAAATATATAGTCAATTGCACAAGTGACAATCTTCCAAAATATTCATTTTTTGTTTTATGCATTGAGAAAAATTATCATGATGAGTTCTAGGTAGTTAATTTGC
Organism: Pinus albicaulis; assembly: GCA_034641835.2. Taxonomy (NCBI): domain Eukaryota; kingdom Viridiplantae; phylum Streptophyta; class Pinopsida; order Pinales; family Pinaceae; genus Pinus; species Pinus albicaulis. The sequence goes on from CM076578.1 coordinate 769,809,317, forward strand.
AATTAATATTTACGTTTGTTCATGAATATTTATGCTAGGTAGCTAGCAATTAATATATATGCTAGGTAGTTTGGAATTAATATTTATGGTAGTTTGTAATTAATATTTATGCCAGGTAGTTTTGGCATTCATCTCTCTCTCTCTCTCTCTCTCTCTCCAAAACTAACCTCCTATCCTCATTGGTGCACTCTGTTTCTCATTTGTTCAAGTTTATACTGCTATGATTTCATTTTTCCCTCCCTCGTAGCACTAGGTTTTCCTATTTTCTTCATTCTTGGAACTAGATTTTTAAATTGTCCTTTTCATAACACTAGATTTTTCACTGTTTAAACTTTCTAGTGCCATATTATTTCTCATATACCTTATTTTATAGTGCTAATATTCCTCCTTGTTTCATTTTCTAGCGCTAGGAATTCCAAATGTGCCCTTTTGTAGTGCTAGGCTTCCTAATTTCTCTTTATTCTAGCATCGAGTTTGTCAGTTAGACTTATTTCTAGCAGTAGGATTTTCAATTAGGCTATTTTATAGTAACATTTTTTGCAATTTTACCATTTTCGAGTGTTATGAGTCTCCAAAATTCCTCATTCCAATATTGATCAGTTTCACATTTGCTCCTTTTTCTAGTGCCATGTTTTGAAATTGTCCTCCTTTTCACCAATTTTTCTATCGTTTCCTTCATCCTTTTTCTCCTAAATTGGTTACAAAGGGACAATTTCCTTAGGAAATTAAAAATGAATATTCAAATGAAAACATATAATAAAAAAATAAGAGAATAGACCCTGTTATAGCTCAATCTGGCACAACTAAAATATCAAAAATCTTTAAAAAAGAAAATATTTTAGCACAGGGTTAAAATTTCTAAATTTGAAGCAGCGGATGATTTCGTTGAAATCACTCCTTGGATGGAAGGTAAATGAAGATAGAGGAAGGTGTTGAAAGAGAATAAATTGATGAGGAAGATGATGGTGAGCATGTTGATCTAGAAGGTGAAGATGAGGAAGATTCTGATCTTGATTTAGCATGGAAGATACTTGAATATACAAGAGTGATTCTGGATAAAAAAGAAGCTTCCTGTTGATCCATCTTCTACTGAGTAGCATTATTACTATACTTTAGGGTCATCATTAGCAGTTAGTCAAAGCTCGGAAGCACATGAACAGTTGAAGGTCGATAATGTGGATGCTCTGCATTGTAATTATGCACATGGGGAAGATAAACCAAACTTCCAACGCATAATCTAATGGATGCTTGATAACTATTATGAGCATATTTTTCTTGTTCATTACAGAGAAGTTACATAGGATTAGATTCAGATAGCACAATATACATCATGCTGCAGATTAATTTATTTTATTTTCAAGGAGGGTGTGATTTATATGCCATATTGGATGATGGAAAATATGTTTTTAGCAGAGATATTGCAGGTATGAAATAAATTGATGATCCAGATCGTTTACGCCTAGATCCAATAGAGTCACTAGGTCAAAAAGTACATGACACTTATGCCAATGAGTGGTCCCGTAGGTGGATTCATCAAAAATGCTTAGTCCAAGATCAATGGCTATTAATTATTTTGGCATCATTGTTATCATTTATAGAAACCTTTAAGAGGTGATCCCGTAGTAGGTTTGAGCTTTCCGAAAACCATTTGTGGTTTTTTATATGATACAAACATCATTCCTTATGATCCAAATATCATTTCATATGATTTTAAACTCACATATATGTTTAAATTATAATGTAGAAAATCATGATAAAATCAGGGATTTTCATTTTGTATTTTTAACAAACAAAGGATATATATATATATATATATATATTAAGTTTATAAAAATATTCCAAAACAAGATCTCATGTATTTTAAAGGAGGAGTCATTATTAGTGAATAGAGATAGTTAGGAAATTGTCCATGAGTTAGTTCCATAACCAATTCTTGGACAATTAGTCAGTTAGGCTGATGGAGGAAATAAAAATGGAAAATCAAGGCATTATAGAGGTTCCAAGTTTTTGGCCCGAGAGGAAGAAATTTTGTACTTTAGATCTCCATGTGTTTATGAATAAACCTTTCAGAGTGATTCTAGAATTTGTTGAATATGATTCATCTTTCCATGTTGCATTATATTTTGTATGTATTTCTTCTTTAGAATTGAGTAACGAAGCTACTGGTATTTAATTTTATGGTTTTGTGAGTTAAGGTTAAAATCCTTAATGATGCGCTCTATTCTATTTTCACCTCCTAATTCTGCCATTTTTCTTCTAAAGTTTGAAACAAGAGATTCTGCACATGCAACCTATTGTCAAAGACTTTCCATTATCACTTCTTCATGTATTATCTTTTCCATTTGTATTCATCGCTAGAAGGCCACTTGAAATTTTGTTCTCACACTAGAGACTGATAATGATTAAATCTCTTGGGTTTGAAGAACATTGGCACACTAAAATATTCTCATCATGTTTATTGATAAATTTCTTGGGCACTGATCTCCTTCAGCCAAAGATTGTCTCCCAAGGTATAACCTACCCATCTAACTCTGGTTCTACGAAGCCTCGAGAGGGATCAAATCCCTTAAGGTGCAAACCTCTCCTCACTTTTTTACTAAAAAAATGGGTTTGCACCTCAAGGGATTTTATCCCTCTCGACGCTTCGTAGAACCAGAGTTAGATGGGTCTATATTGGTTTCTATTTATTTTCACTATTACATGTTCGTATTATTAAACTCATTAAATATATGCAGTTAGATTGATTTTTTAATATATTCAATGGAATCATTCCCATTAAGGATATTTTTACTTTGATTATTATGAATGTGTCAGTTTTAAGTTGAACCATATGCAAATCATGAATATTTAACTAGCTAAGTTGTCTTTGTCTAGATCTTTGTTGTCTTTGTTTTCCTATATTATATTTGTAAACATTTCTATCATTTAAATATTTGTGATAGCTGACTAATATTATTTTATGGATTGTAATTACCTAGTATGGTGCTCCTAGGGCATTCCTCGACAAGGAAGAGATCGTTATAGTACAAGAACCTGTTCAAGAACATGAAGCCAATATTGAGCGGATCAAGCTAATGATCCTATGGAATAAGACTCATGATGTTGATAACACATTAGATGAAGATGGGATGAATAGATTGGTCCAGGAGAAATTTAATAATGTTGTAGGAAGGGATGATGATGACGACCCATATGTTGGTGGTTATGATATACCTGTACTTGAGAGGGGAACTCAACCTCTTTATGAAGGCTCAGAAACATCTCTTCTCTCTGTTGTATTGATTCTAGTCAACTTAAAGGTGGTGAATGGTTTTTCAAACACATGTCTAACACAGCTCCTAAGGTATGCAATATATTTTGTGACATTTAGTAAATCATGATAAAGAAAGTATTTTTTTCATTTGTTTTCAATGTAAGTATGTCGATCACCATTTTTAACATTATTTGGATGCAATATGTATATTGTTTACATTAACCAACATTACTGATTTCTCATGTTGTATATCTTTAGGTGAATTTCTGTTACCACCGTCAAATGTTTTACCTCTCACGTATTAAGATTTACATGCCATTATGAAAGATATTGGAATGGAGTATCAAGTTATTCATGCATTTCCTAATGATGATATTCTCTATTATAAATAACATGTGTTGAAAGAAAAATTCCCAAAATGTGATGAGAGTAGATATCAAACCAATAAAGTAACAAAAAAGGTGCCTTTCAAGGTTCTTCGTTTTATTCCCATAATTCCACGTCTACAAAAATTGTTTAGGTGCAAAAGAATAACACAATTTATGGAGTACCATGCAACGAAAATAAGTTAAGATGGTTTTCTTTGAATGCCTACAGATGGATCTGCATTTACAAATATAGAAGAAATATAGCCAAAGTTTAAAGAAGAACCTCGTAATCTTAAGCTTTCATTAGCAACTGACAAAGTAAATCCATTTGGAGAGTTAAGATCTATTTACTCGGTGTGACCCATTTTTGTTATTAACAATAACATTCTTCCTTGGATGTCAATAAGGAGGGAGCACATAATGTTGACAATGATTTTTCCAGGTATTATTTTTTTTAGAACAAATATATTCGTTTACACAATAACATATCATGATTTGTTTTGTTTGTTTAATACTTATGTCTTATATTTTTGTGTTTACTCATATATGTTCAATCATGTATTATAATTATGTCTTTTTTTTGTTACTCATATATTTGGGAATTATGTAATGTATGTGCAATCAATTAGGTAAGTACTAGGTCAAAGATATGAATGTATATATCGAGCCTCTTATCGATAAGTTACCGGACTTATGGAAGGACATCATTATGTATGATATCTATAGACCAGCAGATCCAGAAAGGGAATTTGAACTCCATTCAATGCTTGTATGGAAAATTCACGATGCCCCAGGTCCAACAAATTTTTGTGGCATATTATAACATTACCATGCACTTTAATAGTGTTTACTAGTTTTATGAAGTTCAGCTCATGCATTTTTTTTGTAAATATTCCATTCATTATACACAATTCAATTAATAATTGAAATAAAAACTAATCCATCTCTTGCAGGTCTTCAAACAAAGGGTAAATTTTCTTGTCCAGTTTTTGGTCCTAAATTGAAATCTCGCCATTCAAGAAGCATAAGAAAGGAGGTGTTTGATGAGTATAGTCACTTCCTCTCTATAAACCATAGGTACAGAAGAGCTGAAAAACATCTTTTCAATGGGAAAGAAGAGACTGGATTAAGACCAAGGAGAATGACACATGATCTATGGAAGTTGCAATATAATATAATCTCTCAAGGTCTGGATTAAATCATCTATTTGTCATTATACATAAAATGTTTGGATTAATTTATATTTTTATTGAATTTTCTTCATTGTACTATTTGAAAATTATTGTTGTTATAATATCTTAAACTATGATTCACCTTGGAGGTCGGCAAGGCATTAATAACGAAGCACTACCACGAGGAATGAAAGCTATCCCAAGAAATTCAATAGGCTCCCCTACTATGAGCACCTTGATATTGTTCATTTGTTTGATACAATGCACATCGAGAAGAATGTATAGAGACTTTATGGTGAATATTAGATGGAAGGAGAGAAATAAAAAATTGTCAAGATTTGTAATGACATTAAGGAGGCCAATCATGCAATGAAAAGTGTGATTCATTCAAATAGCGATAGAGATGACCAAAATCTAAGCGTCCTTCCATGGTTATTGATGAAGCAACAAAGAAAGGATGTTAAATAGGTTATTCAAAAAATTAAATTTCCCACTGGATTTTCTTCAAACATAAAGAAAATTCTAACAAAGAAAGGTGAATTAGTTGGGGTAAATACTCATGATTGGAATACATCCATTAAGGTAATTATTTTGGTGTATATATTTGTACATTAATGGTGAAACATCTTGCTAGTATTTTTGTTTTATACTTATTTCAAAATAAATAATCATTGATTATATTTTTTGTTACCATATGTTCTACATATATCTCTCCCAGAAAACTTTGACAGCAATTTCAAACAAGTTATATATGATCTTGGAAAATACATGAGGAAAGTGGCGATTTATATGAAAAGTGTAATTTGTTTAATAATTTGTTGTACATTAATTTATATTTGACTGCATGTGTTTTACTTGTAATGTACTATATATCTTATTGTTGAAACTTGTAATTTTCTTGTTTCATTTGTAGATGGTTTTCATCTAAATAAATCGATAAAGAAGATATAAAGTATTGGAGGAAACAAATTCCTCGTCTAATGTGTCAAATGCAAAAGTATCTACCTTCGACATTTTTCAATGCACAAGAACACTACCTCATACACCAAGTTGAGGAGATTGAAAAGCATGGACTTGTACACACAAGATCAATGTGGGTGGTTGAGAGGCACTTAAAATCTTTGAAGGCTTTGGTCAGACAAAGAGCACGTCATGAGGGTTCTATGGTAGAGGGATATATGTTATATCAAACCATGGTTTATATTATTCAATATAGTCCGACAATAGGAAAAAGTATCAATGTATCAGATCACATTTGGGATGTCAACTCCATGAACAAATTTGAAGGGGAGCAACTATCGAGGAAACGTACAATGAGGAAAGTGAGATGTAAGTATAGAGTGGAGATTTATAGTACATTTAACTTTTTGTTTTTATGTATATTTTACTTATTTAGTTTTTAGTCTTCTTGCACAATCCAATATTATAGTGGTATAATGTGTTAACTAATTATATATACACATGTGAACTGTTTTATTTTAATACAACCGGTTGAGAGTGGGATGCAATACATTTATACATTGCAAACAATGTTGATTGGTTAAAGGTATGGATTGAACAATGCAAACAAGCTAATAATGGTAGGTTATCATTGTATGTTGTGTCTACATTGGTCGAAAAAGTTGAACGTATTGGAGATACTAATATTACACAGAGGGAAATTGATTTAGCACATGGTTTAGTACATTACCAGGAAAGCATATAATTCTCCTATACTACTTATTTTTTTTACAATTATATTGATGCATATGGCGTGATTTTTTATTAATTTTAAAAATTTCCAAGTACAAATATGCTTATCAAATAATGACAATGTATTTTTTGCGTGTTTTTCATATTGCAATTGAAACACTGCAAGGCAATGTGGTGCAATGGCTACAAAATTCGCATCAAAAGATTGGATGAAAAGAGGAAAACTTCAGATAGTGGGATAAGTGCAGTATTTCAGGTACATAACGTTGCATGTAGAGATGATAGACATCCAAAATTATCTACAAATCGATATTATGGGTATCTGGATGATATACTTCAGTGTGACTTTAAATCCTTTAAATTAGTTGTGTTTGATTTCAAATGGTACAGACTACTAATCAATGAAAGTGATTTCGTTAGAACTGGTATTAAACATGATAACCATGGTTAATAGAAGGAACGTTGAGCGAGGCTCAAAGCTCTGTGTTCTTCCAAGCCAATGTGAACAAGTATTTTACTCAGAGGTTCCAGGTAAAGCAAGTTGGTCCTATGCTGTTAGATATGATCCAAGAGGAAGGCCAGTAAAGTATAATGTAGCGGAAGAATATGATATTGAAGAAGAAGATGATGTATAGGAGCAAGGGGTTCATGCGACAGACGAATACGTTGAAGAAGTTCAAGGATATGTTAATCTAGACAATGTTATGGACGAACTAGATGATATTGACAATACGTCAGACGAAAAACTTGAAGAGGTAGAACCAAATGTGGGAGAGGATGTTTTGGATCATGATATAGATGATGATGATCATGATGCTGACATGGTCAATCCTTTGAACATGAATTCTGAGCACGATGATATAGATGATGAGTTGGATGAAGAAGAACATTAATGATATCAAAATGTTGAAATGTACGGTGTATGTATTTATATTTTTTTAGTTGGTTTGTTCTCTTTAATTTACCTCCAATAGTAAATAACTTTGTCTCAGATATTCTTATGGAAATTTATTTTAACTTGATCTTCATATAGAAACTCATCGAGCTAGAGGTGAGAGGAAACAATGCAATGGAAGAACTAGTGAATGACACAATTAAAATTTATATAAAATATAACTATATATAAAATCAAACATAAATATAACTATATATATTAAATAACCAATATTAAAAATTAAAAATTAAAATAAAAAAATAAAACAAAAAAAAATCTTAAAAAAAATTCAAAAAACCAAAACTACTTCTAATTCTCGTGTGCTATGAATTCTTCCCAACCCCACACGCTTCCCCTCAACCCATTAACTCATCGCCTGCGCTGGCCTAGTCTCCCTTCACTCAACATTTATCCCAACCTCAAACCCTCCTCCCAACCCCACACCCTTCCCCTAAACCCACTAACTCATCGCGCGCGCCATCCTGGTCTCCCTGCACTCAACACAAATACCCCATTGAAATCCCAGTCACTCAGTACCGACACATTGAAAAAAAATTCTCAGCAGAGGACTCACTGTAGATGGTGACCATGCTTCATCCACAGGTGACAGTGACAGTTCTTCATCCACAGGTGACGGTGCTTCCTCCGGCCACTCAATAGAGGACTTGCCACATCAACAAACCCCACTCTATATTCAACTAGTAGCCATGGTAAGTTTCATTACTTATTTAGACTGATTGTGTGGCAAATACAATACAAAATCCATGCTTATGTGTTATTTTTCAAACAGGGGTAGAGGCCAAACTAAATATTTTTCATGTAAATATAGTCTAATGGGTGTTTCCAAACACAACAAACACTTTCCCTAACCAGAGGATCCTCTTGTGCAATCCACAATACTTGTTCTCGCCACACAAGAAGAAAAGTCACAAGGCAAAGAAATATCCCAAGAAATTTCTTGTTCAAAGAGGAAAATATCTCAAACATGTCATCAAGAAGGAAAATTCAATCCTTTCCTCAATGTACAACATTTTATATATGATCAGGTTGAGTCTTCTTTGTATTAGTCTAAAGAAGACATGGCTAAAAAATTCTTTGATGATGGAAATTTGTCTTTAAATGAAATTTACAAGTTGATGCAGGAAGTAAGGATAATTTCACCCACAGGAGTCTCCTTACTTATTGTAAGAGAGAAATATAGCAACACTCTAAGAGTTGGTATAGATGATGAGACTAGGGTGTCACAAGGAAAAGGAAACCTATACCTAATAATGATCTTATTGATGGAACTTGACTCAGTGCACATCCCCCTTTCGCCATATTTTTTTGGACTTAGCACTGTTGGGACAACACATGGACTTAAACTCTCCTTAATCAGGCCTGTGTCCAACAATTTCTGAATCTGATTTCTAACTTCCTCATTTTCCTTTGGGGTCATCCTATAAGTAGCCTTGTTTGGTAAGCTTGCTCCAGGTATAAGATCTACGTGGTGACTAACACTTCTCTTAGGTGGAAATACATTGGGAAAATCATCAACTATGATGTCTTGATAATCCACAACATATTTTTAATTTCTATTAGCAGATCTGAAATAACAGTATTAGTAGATTCACGTTTTAGCTTACAAACAATGGCATAACTCACCTCTTCTTTGGTCATCTTCTGTAAGAACTCTTTTCCACCAAGCAATAGAGTTTTTCACTCACTCTTTGCAGCTCCATTCCCTTCTTGCAAAGGTAGTAAAGTATGTTGAATACCACCCATCTAAAACTTATAATAGTTCTTGCTTCCATCATGCACTATTTTTTGGTCAAATTTCTAAGGTTTTCCTAGGAGCACATGATACACATCCATAGGCATGATATCACAAGTCACTTTGTCTTGATATCTAGATTTTTGGAAATCCAATTCACTTTGCTCGGTAACCAGTAATTGGTGTCCTTTATGTAACCATGACACCTTGTAAGGTGTTCGATGATTGAGCTTCTTAAGGTTCAAATTTTCCACCATTTCACTGGACACCAGATTGTCGGTGCTTCCACTATCAATAACTACTTTGCAAAATTTCCCTTGGACTTTTCATGTAGTTTGAAACAAAGATTTACTTTGTGAAGACTCTACCACTTCCTTCTCTGGTTTCAATAGCACCTTGTTCATGAGAAGAAATTCTCCAACCTCAAGTACATTCTCCACTACAGGAGTTTGTGTTTCTACCTTGTCTCCTTGTGAAACATAGTTTCCCCTTTTCCCTGCATTCTCATTATCAGGACACTCATAGGATCGATGGCCTAGTTTGTTACATTTGTAACATCTGTGGATTGACTCTCCGCCTCTACCTCTACCTCTACCTCGCTGATATGGTCTTCCAACTCTAAGATCATATCCTTTCCCTGCTTGTTCTTGATGGTTAGAACCACCAGCTTCATCCTTGTAAGTTGGAGCCTTCCCTCTTCCAGTTTTTTTCCCTCTTCCTTTGGCAGATACTTTTCCTCTACTAACGATTTTTTTCCTCACTATCTTCTTTTCCGCTCTTAAAGCATACTAATATCCCCCTTCCATGGTGCTAGGAGATAACATGCTAATCTCCTCTTGTATTTCCATCCTTAATCCATTGATGTACCTACTGTATTTTCAGAGTTATCTTCTATATAACCTGCTCTCAAGTTAATCTTATAGACCTCTTTTGTATACTCTCTAACATTCAGCAACCTTTGTATGAGGTTTTGCATCTGTTTGTAAAGACTCAACTGCTAATCCTTGGGTAATAATTTGCCTCTTGTTATCCGTGATAACAATTACGTTAGTCTAGGTTGGTCTTAAGTTAATTAGGTTGGGTCAATTAGGTTTTAATAAGGTCTTTGAAAGTTAAATTTTGAAAAACATTCACACATGAGGGGTCTTGAAAGTCATTTTTTGTGTGAGTAGCTATGGAGTGAAAACTACCCCCCTATTTATGTATTTATAAAAAAAATAATGGGTACACTCTTATTTTAAAAAAAATTCATGTCTAAATCCTTGTATTTAATGTTTCTCATAACTATTTATTTTAGTGTTAAAACCTTTATATTAATTTAATTTTCACACACACACACACACACACACACCTTTTTATATAATTTTGGGATCCTAGGCTTTTTGTGGTTCTCCTTGTGCTACAAAGTTTCAAGCTCAATAGCCTATCCCCAATCACGTGCCTTGATAAAGCATTTTTACATAAATTGACCCTCATTGTCTTTTTATATTGGACCCAAAACCCTAGGTGATTTCATTAAATCAACATTACAAAACATTCAAGGTCCCAAGGTTCTAATGAAATTTGTCAATTGAAGTGAATTTTCCCAATCAACTACCAACAATATTGTTGTCTCAATCCTTGCGTCCCCAGGCCATTCTTGTAATTGAATTTCACATACATTTTAGGGTTTTGAGGCTAGGGATTAATGCTAATCCCTAATTGGCTTAAATTCAACATTAATTAAGAAAATAATCATGATCAACAAGGTAATTAAACAACTCCCTGCAAATCTTTCATTTGAATGTTAGTATTTTCACATTGTAAATGTTCCATACTATGAAGCATAAGAACACTTTCTCTCATCTAATTGCAATTAAGGATTCATAATATAATTATGTAGCTTCATCAAAGCACATTTACTCACTAAAATATTACATTGGTTTGCTCAATTTCTCTTACTTATTTCATTTTTTTCTCATAGGTCCCTACACACAACACCCGCTTCTACAAATAATACAACGAGGAAGAAAGCAAAGAAAGCACAAAATCCTAGGTAGAAAGGATGCCCAAATTGTTGAATTGAAAATACAAATGAAAACCCTGAGCAAAATTCTAATGAATGGAGAAATATTCAAGGAATTTTAACAAGGAAATGACCAAATCTTAAATGCATAAGTTATATTTTTTTGAATATTTAAGCATGATACAAGCCCAACAAGACATAAGTGATAACTCTTGGATGAGGTAATGGATAATTTTTTTTGAAAAGAGAAGGATGAAATAATTTTTATTACAATTAATATCTTATCAGGCCACAACTAAAACATCTACATAAAGCATCTTCGAAGCATCATATCCAAAATAATAAGAAGCAAAAGTTCCCTACAAAAAATGTAAATGGAATTTACAACAATCTAAATATATGATCAAGGAAATTGAGTAATATTGTCCTTAGTTAATTGAGTCATTTATGAAAATTATAAGAGAATTTGACATTTATAATGTACCATTCCCAAAGTATTCCTATAAAGAATATTTTTTCATCAATGATGTGTTAAGTCACAAGAGCGGTATACAAAATGATATTGGAAAATTAGAAAGATCTAACTTAGAAATAGTTTCCAATTTCTTTTTCAAGTCACATAGCAACTGCGTCATGGTCAAAGAGACGATATCCATTGTTGTCCTATGAGATAATTATAGGTTAATTAATTATGCTAGAGCATATAAAATGTTTTGTTGTTTTTAATGGGGTTTTTGGATGACCAATTCTATGAGAAACTTATAGGCACATGTTTTAAAAATTCAATAGTATTGAATATTAAGAAAGGGTTTTTCTTTTACTTCAAAATAGTGATTTGATTTTATAATATTTGAAAGGTAGAAAATGTAATAAACTATGATCTACTAAATATTCAAGTTGAACCTTTAGTTTATCATAAGAAAGAAAGGTTGACAAACAATGTTTACGACTTAATAATATATATTTAACCTTATGAAGATGACTGATAATTAATAGATGTAGAGAGACTTATACAAACAAATAGTCTAATAAATCAATCTCTAAAATAAATGATAACCTCAGAACATTTAAGATAGACTGATATTCAATTTTCTCTTACCTATTTTCTATATCAAACTTAAATATATGTGGAAAAAAAAATGAAATGTAAACTCGAAAGACTTACAAGGAGACAAGTTGTTTGAAACAAATCCAGAATCCTTTCATTAATGATCAATGATATTAGCTCATACAATTCTTCTTTACAAGCTCTCATCCAAGGGTTCAACCCTTTACAATTTTTTTATGGAAGTATTTATACATTTTTTCTCAAAAATATCTGATTCAAATATCTAGATCTTTGTGGAAATATCTCAAACTCTTTACTAAAAAAATTTCAAAAATATAGTAAATTCCAAACTAAATTGAGTTATAGGCTCTACATTTTAGGGTTTCTAGTGATGAGGTTGCGGAAATAGTAGTCCTTGCTAGCTAAAGTTGTTTTTGGTACCTGATTTGGTCATTCTAACAATCCACATAACTTTTCCCATTTACTTTGATCTTCAAATGAAAATTTACTTATATTTTTGTAAATTTCATCAACTTTTGTGTATATTTCAAAAGTCGGTCTACCTAAAAATAAATGAGGAATTTCATGTATGATTGCTAAATCCAAGCTAAGCCCTTCCATGAATTTCTTGCCTGTAATGCTTCCTATAACCTTTGCAAACTTTGACACGTCTCTCGAAATTTACAACAACTTTGTTTGATAATCTTCAAGTTGAACTAATTCACCTCCCATATATTGTAATCCGGGAAGACCCTTCTGATGTAACACATTTAAATTTTAGTGAAATCTTTGCACAGTATTCTGTAAATTTTCACACTTGTTCTCAAATTGTAACATCAGATTTTTATTAGTAAGAAATTTCCTTACTTCCAGAATACTGTCAGTTTTTTCTTCAATATCCAATTCTTCTAATTCATCTTTAGTCTTTTAATTCAAGATCTTTTTAATAGCAGCTACTACATCATTGGGCTTAGTATCAATTTATATCTTTACTTTTGCAATCAAAATTTTAGATTTAGCAAGAAGTTCACCTTGCTCAAATATGATTTGAATAGATGGCCACATGTGAGATATTTATTCATTTATATGAATCCAAATACTTTCTTTGGCTTGAGAAATGGTGTCATGCATGATATTTTTATTCTGTAAATATTGAACTCTTTGTGCAAGCTTATGAGTTTTCTACAATTATGATAAATAAGCACCATCTGATTTGATTTTCTGTTCCTGCAATTTATCAAACTCCGTTGATGTTATATTAGATTGAGAAACTGTTATTTATTAAGAATATTCCTTCCATGTTGTTGTACCTGTTCTTGATATTGTGGCTAATGGAGTGGCTTGTACTGGAGCAACCTCCTCTTTCTCTTTAAGGAGTTTTTCAATCTCCTTTTCCATCTTGGAGATTTGGTCATTCTTCTCAATGATAATTTTGAACAAATCCTCCTTGTCATTCTCATGCTCTCCCAACTCTTTAGCCTGTGGATCTTTTGTTGTTGGGAGTTTAATTTTCTTTCTCAGGGCTGTTATATCTTCATTCTTTGATTTAATTATTTCTTCTGCTGCTTTGATGCCTTTGGTATCATATCCCAATTTTATCACTAGCTCCTCTAAATATTTTATCTTGGTATATTTAGCTAGAGAAGAATGTTTCTCTAACTTCAATAGAGTCTGAATATTTTTCGCTATGGTTTGGAGCTTAGCAGGTGTCATGGCAGAAGTAGTTAAAGTATTGAAGATCATTTCACCTGATTTCTTGTGAAGGTCCATCTAATCTATAGGATGAATAGTTTTTGTGTCAAAAGCAAAGATTTATTGTTTGTGGTCATCTGCTATCTGAGGTTGAGGAACCTTAGGCTCTAGAAAATAAATTTTCATTTTTCCTTCTTCGGAGTCAAAGGGTGATAAAATCCTATGTTGAGAAGTTGTTGTCTATTTCTAGAATTGAAAAAATGTTGAAACTTTAAGGGCTAGATTCCTTCTTTTCATTTCTTGACAAGCAGCAAAAGAGTTGGACTCTTTTTTATTGATTTTCCCCGATGTCCTTGATGCTAATGAAATATGTTTAAATGCAGTCATTGGGGTCGCTCTAGTTGTTGGAGATGGTGGCAATTGTCTTGTCTCCCCAAAACTAATGGAGTACATGCTCCAGAAAGAACAATTGGGTGCATTTTTTCAATATTTTCATCCTTGCTCTCTTCCTTATTTGTTTTCCTTTGTTTATTGTTATATACAATGAAATATATGACTAGAACTTTTGATGTTGAAGGGGAACTAGTTTCCCTTGCCCTTTTCTCTCCCTTTTCTTGTGCTAATGGAGTTTGTGAAGAGGACATATTTTTCTCTTCAGCCTCTTGGAGAGTATTTTCTTGCCATTCCTCCTAGCTCATGAACTGTTTGAGCTCTAGTATGTATGTATGAATATAAGGGGTATATTTATGCTATATCGTCATCTTTGAAACAATTCCAAAAGGTTCATAAGACTAAGTAAAATGTTATTAAAATTCATACTCCTTAGGATAGAGTCTGCATGTTGTCCTGTTGCCCCTGTAGTGGATATAAAAGGGCCAACCTATGTTTTTAATTTGAAATGGGATTTCTTCTTGGCTTCCTGAAACTGTATCTGATCCATGTTTGTCATTTGTATAATTAATTCCAAAGAAAATATTCTTATGGGCACATACTTAGGAAGCTTGTGGAGGGATAATTCACAACCACAAGTTTTGATTTATGATTAGCTTTGATACAGGTACCAGTCACCATTTTTTTTTCTCACTAAGGTCTAAAATCCTCTTTATCTCTGAATCTATCCCGGGCTCTGTATTGTTGTTCAATAAGCTGATCTACAAATTGACTGAAAGAGAATTTTTTTTTGCCCTTCTTGAACAGAAGGGTCCAGTGAATTACTGATAAAGGATTTCCCTGATCATCCATCTTTTGTAGTTTAAAAGGGAATTTCTCTGATTTATAATAAATAGAGAGATACAAAAGGACCGAGGCATATCTAAAAACTCCTTATTTTGATAAATTAACAAAATTATCATGGATCCTCTCTGTTATAAATTCAACATAACAAAATATAATTGGTGGATTTTGTTCACTTGAAAAAATGGAAATAAAAGCAAAGATATGCTCATCAATCCACTGGTCTGAATTATATCCCAAAATATAAGAGATAATGGAGACAATTTGTTTCGTCATTTCAGGGAAAATGGAGACTGAATATGGAGGATTCATTTTAGGTATTGGGACATCATTTGATAGAAATGTTTCAAAAAATGTTTCTCTTTGTCGAAATTTGAGCTTGTTGTATATTTCCATAAGAAAATATGGGTAGAATGGTTTTGTGAGGGGGTCATCCTTGATTTGAATCATTTTAGAAATTGCAAGGGCATTGATGTAGAATATGGTTTCTCCATTATGCGCAACTACAACCCTTTGAATGGGTATGTAATGAAGTTGAAAGGGGGTAACAAATTCAAGAATATATGGCACCTGAGGGAAAATATACTGGGGTAATGTTGAATTCCAGAGGCTGACTTTGTCATTGTTGTCAAGGTGTTTTTTATGGAGCCAATTGTGAATTTCATGAAGATCAAATTTACAATTAATCTCAGATATCTGATAGAAATGGTCTACTAATGGTTGATTATCTAAATCAATAGCTGGAGGTGGTATTGAGGTATCCTTGGAAGTAGATTTTCCTTTAGGAGCCATTGAAATCAAAGGGCAGTGGATGTTTGTAAATACGTGTTATAAAATAATTTGATAAGGAAATATAGGTACTCAGAAGATGACTAAATTAGTGAAGATTTTACCTCTATGCTTTACTTACAATTTAGAATAGCTAGGAAAAATTGATGAAAGTAGAACAAAAAAAGATTTTGAATTAGAGTGAAAGTGCAAAGTTTAAACAGGATAATAATGAATGTTGATAGGCGCGGGAGGATTTAATGTGAAGACATTATGGTTAATGGGTATGTAAAAATAAATGGTAACGGGTAATTGGGAGACACATGGGAGTTTATCAGTGGATAAATGGAATAGCGTGTGAATGTTGATGAGATGGCGGAAGTAGTGAAATGGTCAAAGGGCAGTTTTGGAGCCTACCAGGAGGGGGGGGGATGGTAAGTGGAATTGAAGGGAGGGGGGGGTGGTGTAGTATCAATGGTAATATGACAAGTAACGGAGGTGATTTTGATTTACGAATTTACCCAGACCCCCATTCCCCTTTGGCTGATAAAGTTTAGAAGCACTGGGGGTGTGAGTTTGCATGCGCCTCGTCGATTTGACTGCATTACATCTCGACCCTTCAAATATACAAGATGTTTATTAAACATGCTAATAACATGTCCCTTTATTACATAATAGATTAACCATCTAAACATATGATTAATACTATAAAACATACTTTATTCTAAACTATTTCCTAAGCGACATTTTAAGTGGCGCGCTTTTTCCCTTTTTATTGTATTTGAAATAAAGCAATTTTTATTCTTTTATTTATTTTGACTATGCCTAACATTTTCATTTGCTTTTTTGCTTTTTTTTCTTTCAGCCTCTAATCCTAACATTTTTTTATTTTTTATTTTTTATTTTTTTCATCTATTCATATTCAATCCTAACATTTTTTTGTTCTTTATTTTTCTTCTGAAGTGTCTAACTTATCAAAACAAGAAATGTTACAACATCCATAATAGCATAACAATCACTATTCTTAGAAGACACGATATACACATGCCAAATTAGTATGCTCTTTGACCAACCATAGTATATTTCTCACACCTTGAGCATACATGGGTAGTGGAAATCCTTCCCGAAAGCTTCTAGTTCAACCATTCTAAAAAACAATTCATCAAATTTGTTGGAGATCAGAAAAAATTATCTTTTAATTTTCTATTTTTTATTTTGTTTTAACAAAACTAGGATAGACACTTAAATTTAAGAGGCTTATGTAAAGAATCGTCATAGATTGTATTACGTGTTCTAATTCTTTGGAAGAAGTAGACACTTTGAACAATTGTAAATTTTATTTTGGAAGAATACCTTGAACCACTTCATATTTTCAAGTTATTTTTTATCAACTGAATATGGTATTTTGCTATAATTTTGCTTTTTATATTTTAGTGAAATCAAAATTTCAATACTTTTTCTTGATATAACTGATATATTTTAAAATTGATTAGTTATTGTTAATTGTTATTTCATTTTATTATTAGAATGATTAAAATGAATGATACATATATTAATGTTGTGAATGTAGTCGATTCAATTAACTATTTATTTAATTTTACATCATTTTCATTCTAGTTTATTTATGTTGTCAATATGAAGATCTTAATCTTAGGCTTATTGCTAATCTTCCAGAATTCATGCATGGTTCTGATAATAATCCTAGGATATGGAAGAGTGATAATAGTTTAGTATATATTTTCTTTTGAATAGATATAATTTCAACCTTTAGTTTACAACGATTCTTCCAAAATCTCTTTTAGAACCTCATTCATTAGAATATTCTTTTAGTATTTCTCCATATTTTGAAGCAATGTATTTAGGAGGAAACTTGGGTACATAGTGAGAATCACCATCCAAGATGGACATAATAGGGGTCATGTCAAAGGAAAATCTTAGAAAATAATTTAGAATAAAGTATGTTTTAAAGTGTTAATCATATATTAATATGATTAATCGATTATGCAATAAAGTGACATCATATTGGCACGTGAAATAAAAATCTCATAGATTTGAAGGGTTGATATCTTTTGCACTCAAATAAACGACGCGCATCCAAACTCACACCCCCTAGTGTTTCCGAACGATATTCACGGAGGGTGGGGAGAGGGGGGGAGGGTTCCGGGTAAAGTCATTCCACAAAAACCACCGTCACCTACGTGTCACCATCCCATTTAGACTGCACCCCACCCCACCCCTCCCCCCCCCCCCCCACATCCCAGTAGGCTTCAAAACCACTCGTTGAATTTTTGACTCACTCCTGTCATCTCATCATCTCTGACATGTCATTTCAACTTCCAATGATAAACCGCCATGTGTCCCTTTATTACCTATTACCATTTATTGTTAGTCTATCCATTAATCTTAATGCTTTCGTAATAAATCATCCCATGCTCACCGTATTTAAAACTTCACTCTTCACTATTAAAAAAATATTTTTTGTCATTCTTTCTGATCACATTGTTTCATAATTATTCCAAAACTCTAGCAAAACACATAAGAATAACCCACCACCATTCAAATCCTCCAAATCTATGAATTGGGTTGAATAATTAAAATTTGAAGAGAATTAAAGGAGTGAATGAAAAATCTTCCAGTGTCAATTCTCAAACGCTTGGCCAGAAATGTGCTTTTAGTGGCAATTAGATCGATCATTTCAAAGCCAGATATTTGGAATTAAAAGACATATGACAATTAAAAGGTCAACACTAGCAGCGGTACTATGTTCAAGGCGAAATATCAATATTTGTGTTATTTCTAGATCCAGCAAAGCAGAGCATCCGGAGTTGACCTTTTTTAATGGGGCAGCTCAGCAATCTACTCTAAATGGCTGACATGGTTAAAACATATCATCATGATGCCACCTCACACAAATGGACAGGTCATTATCGAATTAGTTTTATGAAGACCTTAAATCTAGTGTATCAGTTGGACACCTCAATGTGGCAGTTTCATTCGATAGGGATGAAAAACATGGGTTATTATATATTTATAGTCATAGAGTCCTTTTTTATTACCAAATTTACTAAAACAGAAATATCCCTATTATTCCTCAAAGTCAAACCTCATGTAAGAGTCACTCCTACATCTTAGTGAAGCAGTTTATGTGATAAATAAAAGACCATTTGCCGAAGTACGATATACAGGATTTACCAAAGATTCAAGTATTTGATGTCTTGAATGTGTCTCTTTTCTTATGTGAGTTTATCGTATTTTGTTCATCTTCTCAAATTATCTTCAGATTCTTAATATTTAAGTATATAATTGAGTTTCATCTAATGTTAAGAAATCAATTATAATTTGTTTTGAATATTTCCCTTTCCAAATAGATTGTTTATGTATCAGAATTCACTCTTGATAAGCACTCTGTTTCAAATACAATCCATTCTTCTAAAGCTATATTAGGAATTCATCCTTGATAGATTCTCATGATATAGTGGATCGTCCTTCTCCTTCTTCTCAAACTGATAAATAAATTACTTTCTCTGATAGACACTGAATACCTTGCCTTGGCTTCCTTAGTTGTATGACTAGTCCTCTAGTTTATCTTAAACTACATATTTTGACTTGATTGCCCAATCCTTATATGTTTACAGACAATCGAACACAAATATTTTCAATTCTATAGCTACATAAGACCTAGTCACTGCACTTAAAACAACCTATTTATTTATGCTTGACAAACATATTTCACTATTTCACTATTTCACATTACAATAATTCACTATTTCAAGCCAAGCATGAGAGAAAAATATTGCTTCTGAAAGAGGCTATAGTGGAGGACGAGCTATAACTCACCAATAAATTCTCCACATTTTTAAAGAAAGAGTATGTCTCATTCCTAGATTCAGAGGATACTTCCATAGATGGTTTGTATCTAGATAGTGGTGCCACACACCATATGGCAAGGGAGTGTGATCTATTTCTACCACCTGGTTGAGTAGCTATTGTATCCTTGGTGAGGTGTGGGATCCACACTAAAGGAAGAGTCAGTACAGGAGAGGGTTAAATTGTATTTTATTTAGAATCAGGATGGACTGTAGCCTTTCATGATGTTCTATATGTTCCTTGTCTGAGAGTGAATGTGCTCTTTGTTTCAACCTTGGAGGATCAAGGCTATAAAATTGAGTTCAGACGAGAGTCAGTAAATTTATGGCTAGAGGGAGTTGTGTATGCTGAGGAATCCATCATACTTGGGATCAGAGAGGTATAGTTGTACCAATTATGGGGTCAACCTGTAGTTTGAGAGGGGCATAGAGCTAGTTATGAAACATTTTTTAGGAGGAAGGAGGACCTCCTTAGCAGGCCCAATTGGTGGGAATGGACCTAGCTGGAAGAGATTGGATACTCATATGATTTCAATAGAGATTTATCTAGTAGACATAACACATATGAGGTCAAGTTTCAAGATTCAGAGGGAGCATGATTTTGAAAAACTTATGAAAAATCATTTTGAAAAACTTGTTGATTCTACTCTCATTGATAAAAAGTGATATTAGTAATATGTTTAACATGTAGCTCCAAACAAATTTTATTCATGTTGGTTTCATTATTTTTCACATGAGAATGTCATGGTTACATCAATCCACCTCCCGAGGTATTTATATCAAGTGTGATCAAGTTAGATGTATATATGGTAGCATATTTTTTTTACCATGGTCCCAATTTTTCTGAAGGAAATATTTAGAAAACCTTGAAAAGTGAGGAGCTTACCAGTGTTTAGATCCTCTCTTACATGAAAATATATATGAAGTTTTCCATTATATTAAATCTAGTTATATAGTTGCAAATGTTTCCATTACAAAATAATTTAATGACAAGGATACAATGCACATAATTTATTTTCAAATTTCTCATGGAAGCCATCACGTACTATTGACTCAATCATATGAAGAAGGTGGATCACACTATATTAGAGTTCACTCAAATTCAATTAATACACTTACTTGGCCAAGGATGATCAAATATTATTAAAACTTATCAAGTTCATTTTGAATTTCATGATCTACCTTTGTTTTGGCCTAATGTTAATGTTGATATGATTGATATTCAGCATGGGGAATAGTTGGTTGTAAATTTATTTTTACATTTTCATCATATAACTAATTAGAGTATGAGTCCGAGAACGATCAAGGTTCAATTTTAGGCTTGCGTCCCATAGAATGCTATGCATATTCAAATATATTTCACTTACAACTCATTGTCCAACAATCACAGAGCACTCACATGGATTCTCTTAGATACATAACGAGTTACCACAATAAGAAATTTTCTATTTCTTTCAAACTTGCTGAATCTCCTTTTAAACAACAAAATTCCATCACATATATACAGAATAGAGCTAAATTATCTTCCTCTTTGAATGAGGAAAAAAGCAAGATCAAAATTTATAATTTGTATCCCTAAATAATCTCTAACCAACTACCACGTATTTGATCAACATGGTGAAAAGGGGAAGGAACCATCCTCAAACCAATCCACAGATGCTCCTGAGGAAGTTCTTACTGAAGAAAAAATTTATATGTCGATCGATCTCATCCAAACAGTCAAGAGGCTTCTCATAAAATTAAATAAGAGACTTATTTTTTTAACTATGATTGAGCCACAAAAAATATATATAAGAGACGAAATTAGAACCATGATGACCCAAATCCGTAAAAATGGGGTAAGAAACTCATTTAATTATCCAATTTCTTTATTTATTATTTTAATTTTGTCATCCTTCATAAAATAACTCTGTATTTTACAAGATTTTTTGAGGGCGTTTGATCCTCATCGTGACACTATGGGGGTCGACGTTGGTATCATCACCATTGCTCCTTTTGTGAGCGACGCTCTGAACACACCGACCATTAATGCAACTCCTAAACAGGGTGACACACAATTATCTACACCCACTGAATAACATATAGAATGATGTGCACATGATGCAGACCATGATTCCATCACATCTAGTCAAGAAATATTTCCCGACTCTACTCGTGTTACTAGCATGGAAACACTACCAGTTACATTCCTGGTAGATTATGACCATGTTCCCATGAAATTAGAAAATATTCCAGGCATTTAAGAAGTTTTTTACATATTAAGTATGATCTAATTGAAATTTATGTATAGAGTGTCATTATTTTCAAGTAATGATAATATATTTTTGCTGGAAACGATACCTCCTATATGCGCTTGAATGAGGCAGCCTTGCAACTCTTTGGGCCCAGCATTCGTACAAGGTGGAATTCAGAAAATTCAAATTTGAAGGAAGAAATTATCAATAGGTTGGTTGGCCTATTCAGAGATGGTACCTTCAACAAAAATGGAGTTACCGCTTAGGAAGACCTATATTTACAATATCTGTGAGACCAATATAGGGTTAATTTTTAAAATAAACCTAATTATGAGTGTCCTCTCGAGATTTTAGAAAGTGAGTGGAAAGCCCTCCTAGAAGATGCAAAGGATAAAAAACCTCAAAAAGAAGGGAAGACACATGCCGGACCAGGAAGGTATGAGGCACTTTTATTAATGTAATTATGATGATTTCTCATCGATATTGTGACATGTAATTAAGCTTATCAATACCGTAAATATAGGCTCCCAGACACATCAAAAGCAAAGAAGTCGAGAATACAAAAACATGGCCAACATCATCTTCTCCGTGGGGGATACTCAAATCTGGACGCAAAAATTGCAAGTATAAAAAAATAAATTGCATCCAAATTTTAGATTCTTAATCATTTTAATTTAATATTGCAGAAGAAAAAAAATTCATGTTGTCATGCAAAATCGAATGGTGAACAATTAAATGAAACTCCCACGGAGGAAGACCTCGAACTTTCTTACAAGTATGGATATCAAGCCAATGTTCAACATAGGACAAGCACGGTGTCTTCAAGTATCAATTCTGATCCCCCACCTGAGACTGAGGTAGATAAAAGAAACGTCGAAGAGGATTTATAAATTAATACTTGTATATAATCTATTGGTCAGGGAAAATTTTAAGGATGAGAAATTATCTTGAAGTTTAAAAAATTGGCGAATCTCACTAGTCCCTAATATGCAAAATATAATTTTTTTATGGATGTATTTGTAAATTTATTCAAATTTATAATTATATTATATATATTTTCTATATAATGTTGGTGATTTTTAACGTAAAATAATTTTATATTGTAAAATTTGGGCGAATTATTTTTATAAAAAAATGGAAATTGGTGAATACTTTTTTTGGAAAAACCATGGAAAATAGCCCACCTGCGAATATTAGCCCCTAAAATTTTCCATGCTATTGGTTTTTATTTTTTGTCATAAATTAATGTTCTTGATTGTAAAATTCAGGAAAACTATGTAAATATAGATGTCCCAAGCAATGATGGAAGACATGAGCCTAGTGATAGTGGAGTGAAAATTGAAACTGATGTTCAGCTTGATTCTGGAGGTATTTCATGTGAATTATAAATTTTTTTAATATGTATTATAATTAGAAATATTTAAATGAAAACAATATATTAATTATAAATATTCTTGGTTCTACTCTAGAGCATGTACAAGATGAGGCTAAACAAGAGTAGGAACCTATGGCCACATCTGAAAGTATCATGCTTCCCTCTGCTGCCGAAGTAGGTAACAAACACTCTACTAACTTTTTATTAATAAAACACTTGTATTAATAATTACTATAAATAAGAATTTAACATTTTATTCTTATTTCAGTTGATGCTCTACCGGCCTTACAACAACATAAACATTTCACCAGGTTGGGAGCAAGACATCTTATAGCTAAAGCAGATGACGTCCTTGCTTCATACATGAAAAATTTCAATAAATCGAAGAATAATTGATTGTAATTTAATTAGAATGACCTTGTTTCAAATCATGTATAGCATACAATTTATTATAAATCATACTGAGATAAAATATTTTTTAAACTCTAAGAATAAATGAATGAATGAATGTTTACTATATATTTCTTTATTGATGACATTTCTTAATACATTTCTTTCAAATATTTCCTAGTAGATAGATTGGGTACTCGGGAATTGAGAGTGATGTGAGGGGGGAGGGGCCATGAGAGCTTGCACCTTCACGTGGTTGTCCTTATTCAGTAGAGAATAAATTAATATTTGGAAAATATTGGAGTAAAACTATGAGATCCGACAGAGCAACAACAAGTTCAATGTTGACTTCGTTGTTGCGTCGTCGAATTGAGGGAGGTTTGCTCCAAGATTAAGATACACCAACAATTTATTCTTAAAACCAAGAGGAGCTCATTCAGGTATTCATGCACACAAGTTTTTTTAATTGTTATTTATTGGTGCAATTAAATTTAATAATTTGTAAAATTTAATCTAAGTTTTCCTCATTGGTCTCATGAATATGTGTAGGACAATCTGTGTCGATTTGGATGTTAAGAGGAAAAAATATCAGAAGAAAATATCTCAAAAAGGTAACATTACGTTTAGCATTCAATTTTTCATTATTGTTAATAGGAATTTTTTTGGTGGTTCTTATTATTTGAGAAACTTGTGTTTTAGTCCTTTTATAGATTTTCATGTGTATCATATTTCTTAGAAATAGAGATACTTTTCCTCTATCTATTCATTATCGCCTGGTTTTCAAGTTGAAGTTTGGGAAAATGGAGGAGGCTCCAAGGAATGGTCATTAAATTTAACAAGGTATTTGCCTTTTGAAGTTCTAGAAAATTTGATTTCAAACTAACTTAGTCTAGACCTTTATTGTAGATGTAGCCCAATTACTGAGATGATGGTTCGAGTAGCAAAAATTGGAGAATGTGTAATTTTCATGTGTTTCAATTCAAGAATTCGCTCAAATGAAATAATGTACATGGGATGTGATTTTCAACAATGTTGTGCCAGAAGAGGATTGTATTGCAATTCTATGTAAATTGCATGTCAATCCTCTTTTGGCACAACATTGCTGAAGCTCACATCCCATGTACATTATTTCATTTGAGTGAATTCTTGAATTAAAACACATGACAATACATAATCACAAATTTTTGTTTCTTGAACCATAATTAGAGTAATTGGGTTACAAATAGATTAAAGGTCTCGACATAGTTAGTTTGAAATCAAATTTTCCAGAACTTCAAAACACAAATACCTTGTTAAAGTTAACGACCATTCCTTGGAGCCTCTTCCATTATTTTTCAATAATAGCCCATCGGATATTCGACGTACATTTAACAAGTGTTAGATATTCGTCGGCCCTCATCAATGAACCAATGTCGAATATATATTTCCCATCCAATGAAAAATATCGTCGGATCCATAACATTTTTGTCGAAAGAACAAAGATAACGTGATACATTCGATAAACACATTCGACAGATGGATGTCTGGTATGCGACCATGGTTACAAATTAAAAATTTTCCTATTTAAAAACTATATGTCGAACAAATTCCGAGTTAACCGATGGTTTATTTGGTAACAAGGATGGCGTATATCTGACGTACAGGTCCAATGATATCCTAGTTGCTGAATCCAACTAAATCCCACCGATGATATCTATATCTCAAGTTCATCAGATAGTAGGCGAAGTGGAGTCCTATAACCAAGGAAGTGACGTCGGATTTTGGCCCCATTTGTACTAGTGAATCTAGGGACCTCAACATAATTCCTTGAATGAGGTGTTTATCAAAAGGCATGTGTCATTTTCCATGAACAAACTAAGTGAGAGAATCATTATTAATCAATGTCCATACTTCTAATATTGTACCTTTTATGTGAATTATAATTATAAAAATTAAAATAAAAGTATCACTACTTATTTATTTGTTCATGAGAATCCATGGAATTCTTCTAATAAGGTCACCACCAAAAGTAAAACTAACAAGCTCTAATACACATCGTACAGTAACAACCACATAGGTATAGAGAAAATAATGAAGGGGGGGATTAATAAACTTAGTTGCATGCCCAATATTTATGTATGGTGTCTGAAAATGAGTATAAAACTTACCATTGGTATAGAAAAGAAAACAAAAAGTCAGTGGAACAAACCCTCCATATACCACTATGCTCCCACTTGTCAAATAAAAACGCAAAGCACACATGTGCAAGGCCCTTGCTTGTCACATTGTACACAACCAATATAATTTATTTATTATCTCATATGAATCCATGACACACATGAAAACCTGCACATGTGGTGTGGGTGAAGCCCCTACAACTCCTCCTTCATGAAACACTTTTCTTGGTAGGGTAGCAGTCAATGTGAATTCAGTTTATACATAATTTTTTACACATTTTTCAGCTCCACTTCTTGGTGTACACACACATAATGAAATACTCCTCATATTTCATGTGTTCTCTCATGGAATCTTTGATACCCTAATCTAAAACTCTGCTAGACACCAATTCATTAACATAATATTTTTAAGAGACATGTCATAAACCCTTTTCTTTTTTCTTTCGAAGTCTATTGGGTGTTCATTATTGAACCCTAACTGAATATCGATGATAATTGTTCCAAACTCTTTGTTTTATTCAATTTTTAAAATAAATAAATATCCTGTTTTAGGAATATAGTGATATTATATACTCCCCTCCTTAAATACAACACCATCCTAAATGTTCATCATTAAATTTACACATGACATCTATCTAGAAGCACCAAAAGGGATTCTTCCCTTTCAAAATGAAGGATTTTTGTGTTTAATAACTAAAATCAATCATGTTTATCAATAATCATAAAAATTTATAACTAAAAATATATTGAATTTTTATTCCAATCACTTAATTATTATTCAATTCCATATTAACAAAAACAAAGTCTATATATCAACTTATTGTTACTTCCCAATTACCCTTGGAAAAAATGGTCACTTTACAGAATAATTTAAATTATAGGTGGTTTATCAGTTGTCGCAAGCACTCTAAGAGTGGTTTGAAACCCAAAAAAATTCACCTAGGGTGGTTTCACAACCTCCATGGAAAACAAACTGTAGCATATGACCAAAAAATCCAAAATAATTAAATTAATCACAAAATTTTCAATCATTAATTATATATTCAATGTGAGGTGCTATTTTATTCATAGTACTTCTACAATTACTCGGAGAGTACCTCACTCCCTAATGATCAAAATGATCAATAACTTCACCAAGTGCATTATGTCTTAGCCCTACAAAGGACATCAACAATATTGGTAGCACAATCGAGGAACTACACTTCCATAAATTCATTTCCAAGCACTAGGCTTCTTTCCTGTCAAGATGTACATAAAATTTAATCATAAAAAAAGTTCACGTCACTTATCTTATTAGTTAACTTGGTTTACAATAGAAATCACTGTGGGAAAAAGATTGTTCCTTCCAACCAATGTGAACTAGTTTCCACAACTAGATTGAGCCAATTTCAAACCCAAGACAATTCCCTAACAATGACCACATTTGGTCTAACACATGATTCCACCTGGCATTATCCTGCCTATTCCTCCGACAAAATCCTGCCCTTGGGAATTTAGAGTTGAACAACTCACTCTTTGGGCCTCCACCAAGAGGCTCCAAAATCAACAAGTTTGCCTCGATATTTTCCCATATCACCATCTTGGCCAACCTTTTTTTGTTAATGAGATCATTTATCTCTAGGAAGATTAAATTTTGGCAGGAAAATTCCTCGGTCCAAGGCCTCCTTTCCATTTCACCACTGTCCTATAACTGTGTGGGATGTGAAATTCTCTTTTAGCATGTTTTCCAACTATAATTTTCTTAAATGACAATATGCACATTCATATTAAAGTAGAAGAAACATTTAAGTACATCATGAATTCATACTTCACCCTCAGTATCGGTCTCATAATCTATAAAAGTAAATTGACAAGTAATTATGACAGACATCACATTTCATACAGGTGGTATTCATTTCAAATTTTCCACATATAATCATCGTGCAATTTACGAAAATATTACCATATCTTGCATATCATAACATTATACCTTCTTATTTGCAATTGCATATCACATTGCAAAATTTTACCTTTCGCAAGTTCTTATGTTCCATGTTACTAGAATCTTAGTGACATCACTATTATACCATTAAGCTTTCCCTACTTATTCACACTAGCAACATTAGTCATAACTACTTTTGTTAAAACCACACCTTCTATAAAATATTTTTATGTAGAAAACATTTCATTAAATACGTTCAAGATGCATTTTACTTTCACATGCACCAATGTTCTTAATATTTCAACAATGTACAAGGGTATTGATCCTATCCATATTTCATAAACCATTTTGATGCATAAAAAATAAGGCTACATCCAAGGAAATTTAGGAAAAAGTTTCCATGAAGTTGTTTTTCCAACAAGAGTTGAGGGAATAAGATCTTCAAAGATATCATAGTCATTAATTCATATAAAATGATACTTCATTTACGCATATTTATCTAATCAACCCTCATTTTACAACATTACCAAATTCATGTCACT
Source organism: Pinus albicaulis (assembly GCA_034641835.2). Classification (NCBI taxonomy): domain Eukaryota; kingdom Viridiplantae; phylum Streptophyta; class Pinopsida; order Pinales; family Pinaceae; genus Pinus; species Pinus albicaulis. The sequence goes on from CM076578.1 coordinate 769,837,719, forward strand.
CACACAAACTTTTTAAATTAAATAAATCAGTAATGATAATAAATTCAAAATGCCATAAATATATTTTTCTTTAGTGATGACAACAAAGATACCACATTTCCAAAACATAATGGACATAACCCATTAGATTTAATAAATAGTGTCACCACAGTATTCACATGCACTAGATGATTTTTTTTAAAGGGCGAAATTAACATATTTGTTAAATGTAAAACGCATACGAACTAACATCATCATTAAATCACCAACTTGTAGAGTTGTGAAGTTTGAACTGACAACATAATCATCAACGTCTGGTTACCACTAGTTCTATCATTAAATTGGTCAAACATACATAATCCATTTTGTACATTTCATTATATTATGATACTATCAAATAATCTTCGTTGCTCTGATCCTGTCAATTGTTATTTTTTGTATGTCCATATGAAAAAATAAAATCCCTGAAATAACAATAAATTTCTATCTTGATACCACTAGTTCTATCATTCAAGAACTCAAAGTCATATGTATTCATTGTTGAAAAAACATCCACTTTCACAATTATTGCAGTTTCTTGCATACAATATTGTTATGCGTAAAATCCTATGCAAATCTTTAATCATACAAACACATTGATTTATCATTAGTAATTAAGTGTTGATAATAATTAATGTAACAGTCCAAACAACCCCAATTTCAAAAGTGTATCACCACCATTAGAATAGTCTACCATGATAACAGTATCTACCATTTTAACAATAATATTAAATTAAGGACTGAATGATGCATATTCTAATATAGTTTTTCAACTAACCACCGGCAATGGTGTTATGCAATATTAAATAATAAATTCTACTAACCATCACAACTCAATCAAAATCCATGACAAAAATCAATTTTCAATTAGTCATTACAGTCAGAAACTTAACACTTGACTCTTTTACTTTTAACATCCAACAAGGTTCTTTCAATGCTATTTTAAAACATCCTATTGTCCTCTTCAAGCAAAATGCCCACTTTTTTACATTCCTTCGTTATCACACAAATACATGGATTGGTTATTTCCTTATAAGCAGTGCATTGTAACTCTAATATTTTATTTTTATTTAAATGCACCATTAAATACTTTCATGAGAATACGCATGCAAAAGTTGGTAATTAACTCACACTATTACTAATCATAGTGTGAATATCCAAAATTATTAATAATTTAATTTGAAATAATGCAATAGAATTCCTTATTTTATTTTATCTGCATAAAACCTCAAATGCCATAAGCATAATTATTATTTGAGGGAGACAATAACATTTATCATTCTTTAATGTGGTTATTAACACCATCATGTATCTCATATAAAATGTAGTCTACTGCATACGTTTCCATAGATTTTTCATTAGTTTCATACTTGAACTAATACCCATTAGCATCATACTTCTAATTATTTTCCCTTACGAATTCCCAAAAGGTGTCATTGTTGCAACATTTTTTTCTCATACCACTTGTGACATCCCCTGGTAAACCTCATGAAAAAATTACATAAGATTAGACATTTTTTTACGAAATTTTCTAGCATAAAACATTTTTTGTTACTTATTCCATATTCCCTCACTATCGATTAGATTAAATCTTCATCATTACATAGAGTAAATTTAGAAATGGAATAGCAATTCACGTGACATTATAAGCATTGAAGCATTAAATTAACATAAGCTTTTTGTTGTAAACTTGCATCATTTTCATTGTTATTTTTATTAGGCTATTTATTCACATATTTAATAATGTAAATGTTAACATCATGTAATGTAGGAACATCATTAGCATGCCACAGTAGGAAAACACATGTAAATGTTAACATCATGTAATATAGGAACATCATTAGCATGGAATAGTAGGAAAACACATCAATGGATAGTGATATGCCTTGGAAACCCCATAGGAAAAACCAACAAACTTCAATTTTATTAAATATCTCGTGAGGGTGTTCAATCCTCACTCAATGGTTGTAAGGGAGTCCATCCCTTGATCATTTCCATAAAATTTTACAAATAAATATCATTTTAAATACAACATCACTAGCTATAATCTATTGCATTAATCATGATATCATTTTCCCACAAATCCTTGAACATTATATATTTTTGGAATGGTTGTTTCCATAAGTGGATTATCCTACAACTGATATTCTTTCAATCTATATTTACCACTAGTTATTTTCCTGCCATAATGTTAAATATAATGTGTTCTTTGCAAGAATTACAATACTTTTCTGCAATTACTATTGTCACGAAACTTTGGCATCTAAATAATAAATCTCTACTGGTTAATCTTGAAGTCTCTTTTCATGTGCATAAATGAAAACATATTTTTCTTTGAGGCATGCCTCTTTATTAACTCTGAACACCATTACTTAAAATTACATAACTAACAAAAACATGTTTATTTATCTTTACAACCATATGGTTATGACACGTCTCGGCTCAACCATAACTCACATGCGTAGGATAAAGTACATCAACACCATATTATCTATCATTTTTTGCAAAAGGCACATTATTTTACTAAAGATAACAATCAGACCTATCCATATTATTTTAAAGTAAAACTAGCACATTAGTTATGACCTTTGTGCATGTGAATTCATATCCTTTTTCCAAAATAAATTAGCCTAACAAAAATTACCTTGATACATGTAAATAGGTATTCTTTTCCAAAGGAAGCTAAAACCATAACTATTATTTCTACATGCAAATACATAATATTTTCCAAAATAAAGCTAACACAGTTTTGCATGAAAATACATAATCTTCTCCAAAAAAAAAGCTAACACATTCTTGCATGCAAATATATTATCATTTCTAAAAGAAAACTAACATAATCTTTCATGAAAATACATAATGTATTCCAAAAAAAACTAATAAAATGCATATTTTTTTCCAAAATAGATCTAGCCCAATAGTTATTTATCTTTATGCATATAAGCACACGTTCTTTCCTCATAAAAACTATCATAATAGTTGTTATCTATGGATTGAACAAATGTTCGTCAAACTACATGGCCGTTGTAAAGAATAATAAACTAAACACATTTACCATAAGCTAAAAGAAATTAAATAATGAAATATACATAGATTAAAGGCCTAGGTAGTTATCATACAAGCCTAACGAAATTTGGATGCTTATTGTTCCCAACTCTTTGTTTTGTTTAATTGTTAAAAAGAATAAATATCGTGTTTTGGGAATATAGAGATAATATAGTGATACACTTTAAATCTTTCCCAATGACGTTGATCACGTTAAATATAAATATTGAAGATATTCAATTTTTTAAAATCAGTATGTAAATTTATTATTTTTAAATATACTATTTTTTAAAATCAAATTGGCATATCCTAATTTGAATTTTGACTTATTATAAATAATTAACTTTAAAAATTTAAATTAAGAAATTTTCTTGCTTTATGTTTACATTGAGTAATGTAGAATTAAAATTTTTTCTAAGTCAAATCTATATTCAGGAATCCAAATCAAACGTATTGTTCGTTTAATTATATAATGACTAACGCTAATCGAGATTTTTTCTTGGGTCTATATTGAATGGTAAACATGTGTGTTATATTTCATTATATTTCATAAGGGTCATACATAACACATGACTTAACTTTTAATTTCGTAGGTGGAATATTGTATATATTAGGGTTGTTTTTTTTTATTTGATGTTTAGGTAGAAACACTAATATAGATTGGAAAATATATTATTTGAATTAAAAAGAGTATGTTTTATTTAATTTGATTTAGTAAAAAAAATTTTATTCTATTTCTCAAAAGCAATGAGAAAAGGAATATGTTAAATTTATTAATAGTTATTTTTATCAATTGATACAGATCTTGGAAGGAGGCTTTGAAGATATGAAAAATTTAAACCTTGAAAAAGGAGAACATATAGTAAATAAAATCATAAAGAATTAATTTATTAAAACATAAAATAATTGTAAAAGCTACATTGTGGTGGAAATTTTGTCTTTTTATAAAATGACTTGTTACTTATAGCATTTTTTAGTTACAATACCATGGGTAAACTCCATGGGTGGGTAAATACCATGGGTGAATAAATACCATGGGTAGATGTCACTTACAATATTATGAGTAATTACCATAGGTGAATAAGTACGATAGGTGGATGTCACTTACAATACCATGGGTAAAATGTATCAATGAATACCATTGTAACTTATTTTTACTCCTTTATATTTTGTAATTTTATCTTTATTTCAAAAAGAAAAATAAAAAAATAGAAAAAATAAAAAAAATAAAAAAAACAAAAAAAAATGTTGAATAAAAGAAAAATCAAATGAAATAAAAAGAGATATAAAAAATAAATATATGAAATAAAAAATAGATATATCCTATGTATTAGCGCGCAAGTCTAAATGTCACTGTATTTGTTAATTTTATTTTATTAGCATAATTCTTTATATTTATTTTAATTAACGATCATTTAATTTGTAATAAGGATTGAAAAGATAGTTTTTCAGTAGAAATAACACCAAATCTATTTTGAATTGTCGATATTGGGCCTGCCTAGATCAACGACCCCCGATCAATTGCGAGACCCCCCACAGTGTTAACAATTAACAGGGGGGTCTGCAAAGTGGTTTTCCCTATCCCTCTATTGGATATGTGGAAATCCCATATGAATTGCAGTACCCCCCTCACGAAAACCACTTACCATCTGCACCCCCCACCCCCCCACAAACCACTCTTCCACTTCTACCTTCCCACCACTATATCCTCTGCCATTTTATCCTTTTATCACCATATCACCATTCTTAACTATTTTTATTCTTTCTGCCAAACTACCAGAAGATTGTTTCCATCCTTCTCACCAACGTTCATATGCATTAATAACATGTGCACCAATAACAACTAAACTTTCAAACCATTATCCGTTCCACAATAAAACAATTTCCTTTATTTCAAACCAGTCATTTGCATTCATTCTGTCGCTGCAATCCAGAGAATGCCTTTGCATGAGAAATTTCATTAGAAAACCACCTCCAATTTTCGTCTTCAGCTTACAATCAACCTACAATTGGGTAAATTTTTATCAATTATCCTTAGCAACTTTTTTTCCTGATGGCTTCTCACAAGGGAAAAGAAAAAATGGCTACAGATAATACCCTGCTACCACCTGTGATTAACTTAGATGAACTCCCATTAGTAGATACTCACTTTAAGATTGCAAAGACTAATTGTGAATTCGATCTATATGAACTTCATAATTGGGATTTTCAAAAGTATGAAGATGTCAGTGACTAATATTATTTTTGGGAGTCCCTATTACCTAAATTATGTTTCCCACAGACCTATCACTCTCCAGAATTTGTTTCCTAGTGTGTAGATTGATATCTACCTCGCCAAAGAGTGGTAATAGTCCAAAACAATGAGACCCTTTTCTATGTGAATTTTGAATCAATTTTCCAAGCCCTACAACTAAATCCCCAAGAAAATTTGCATCCATTTTACATTGATGCATTAATGGAAATTTCCCAAAAGCTATCATTTTCACACAAAGCTCATATTTTTGGATTTTTATTGCTTGAAAATTCTAAGTTTCCCAAGACCAATCCTCCTTATTTAGCTACTATATTCCCTAAAATATCTAGGCATGTCATTTCCTTAGTGTATTGTCTATTAGGATACCCCAGTGACCAACGGGTTGATGAAGTGATTTTGGGTTTTCTGGAAGTATTTTCCTTGGGTAAAAATCCTTTAGTAATGTTCAATTAGAATCAATTTTGCTTTGATGTAATCCATGATAAATTTATAAAGTTCAGTGCAGAACGTTCCTTCAAATATCAATCAATACAGGTTTACTTGTTTCTATATCATTGGTCTAAAATGTTTAAGTTCCATTTGGAAAAGTTAGATGCTACTAGTAGCCCTCAGTTAGTTATTCATTGTATATCACTAGTGATAAATAACTCTGAATAATTCTCATTTAGTGATTTTTTAAATCAATTTTTGTATGTGGAAAATTTCTTACTAAATAGTGATGTTGTTCCTAGAGTTTCAACTCAGATCAAGAGAATTTTACATTTGAGTGAACAAACCAAACTCAAGACTGGTATTTATACTAGAATTTTATAGAGATTAGGATTTATGGATGTGAATTACAACCATATAAGTTTCTTATATTTCTCCCAATGAGAATTATTTCTCTTGAATATATTAGGAAAATGATGAATGTAGATGATGTTAATTTTTTTTCTAGGAAACAAAAATCCCAATTTAAATTGAAAGCATAGGTTGGCCCTTTTATAGTCAAGACAAGAGCTGCAGAGAAGGAGGTTGATGTGCTATTGAAACAAATTAATTTTAGGTTGAGTTTTAGTTGGTATTATGACCCTCTGGGAATTTTATCATCGGTAATATTTAAACATAAGTCAACACCTTATACTCATATACCCAACCTAGAGATTTGGAAGTTTGTAAACAAAGATGATTGGGAAGAGAATACCTTGAAGGGAGTTGAAAAAATCATTTCTAGTCAAATATTGTTAGAGGCTCCAAAGACTACAGAGAAGGAGTTAAAAATGTCAAGGGAGAGTTAGTCTCCATTAGGGTCATATTTGCAGCAGATAGTTTTCAAAGTTGTGAAAATAAGGAAGAAGAAAACAACAAATGAGGAGGAAGAATCCTTGAAAGTCCAAAATTTTGAAGGACCTTCTACAATTATATTTACAAGAGAATCACCATTCTCACTACAAAAGATAGAGGACACTAGAACAATTACTTCTTCTCCTCTCCTACCCTAGAAAAATTACGTCTTCTCCTCTCCTTCTTCAAGGCAACAGAGTATATTTTCTATATTTCTAGAAATGAAAAAGAATAATGAATCACTCAAGACTTCGAAATATGCATAGTTTTGGAAGCAAACATCCACAACACAGAACATGTTACTTTCAACATTAGTCAGTGAGAAGGGACAATTCCAATTAGATTTTTTAGAGCCAAAAGTCATTGTACCAAATACAACTCGGGATTATAAAACTTCCTTGAGTTCTTTTGACACCAAATAGGTTCATCCTATAGATAAAATTGATCTACATAAGCTATTAGGAGAGATGATTTACAAATCCTTGACAAGTTCTGCTTGGAAACTTCTAAGATGCAAGAATCATTGAATAGCATTCATTCTCAATTAAATTTAGAAAAAATGTATTATCTAGCTAAGGATACAAGAATCAAAGGACTTGAATATATGGTTTTAAAATTACAACTAGATCCTAAAGATGTTAAGGCAACAAAAGAGATAACAAAGAATAGAAATTTTGATATACAAGAATTAAGGAAACAATTGAAGTTGCCCACCTCTGAATATCCACAAGCACAAGAAGTTGGCCAGTTAGAGAAATAAAAAGAAAACATGCTTAAAATTATTGTCAAACAAAACGTGCAAATATAGAAGATGGAAGCTGAAATGGAAAAGTTGATCAAGAAAAGAGAGAAACAACTCAGTGTTGTAGCAGGCACCCCCACAATGATAATTTCCATAGCATGCACTTCTATAGAACGGACATCTACAACAGTTGTGGTCACAACAGAGACACAACCTACTGATCAAAATCTGATGGCACGATTATCCACGAACATGGGAGATTTATCTTTAAAAGATAAAGAAATTCAGAAACTTAAAGTATAACTTGAAAAAAGTTCAAGAAAGTAAAATCAAAACTGATAATGCATATTTGGATGAAATTCAAAATTTCTTTAAGTTAAATAAGTAATTAGAAATTTATGAGGATGAATCATTAATTTCACAAACTTTATCTCAGGCCAAGGAGAATATTTGGATTGATATTAATGAGTCAATAACTGAGTTATGGCCTTCTATTGAAATAATTTTTGAGCAAGAATATTTATTGCAGAGATCCGAAGCAGCAGTAGCAGAAATCAAAGAAGACCTAGATCATAAACCAGGGGAGGCTACAAGGATCATTAAAGTCTTAAACTCTAAGAGAAAAGATGAACTTGAAGAGTTTGGCATATAACATAGCACTGAAGCAGACTTAGAGGCAAGAAAATTTTTGGAAAAAAAGGAATTTGATGTTGTAACTTGAGAATAAATGTCAAAACTTAGAAACTTATCTATTAAGAAATTACTCAGAAATTTCAATGCTTTGCATAAAAAATTTCTCCTAGGTTTTGAAGGTATAGTTGGCCAATTAATTCCACTTGAATATTATTAACACGCGTTATATGAGATAGCTTCAGACAAAACCAAGTTTTCCAAAATCAGAGGAATTATAACTAGAAAATATTTCATCGAAGGCTTATATTATGATTTATTCATTCAACATGGAATTAAGAATTTGTTTCTAACTAGACCCACTTTCAAAAAATACACTGAAGTTTATGATTCATACAGAAAGTTTATAATTTTTCCTATCCCAGATGATAAGAGATGGGATAAATTATGTGAGCTCATCAGATAGAACAAAAAGCTATATTTCAATAAGTAGAAGCCAGAAAAGTAGGTGCAGACAACAAATTATTAGGAGGAGTGAACATAAAATCATATTTCTAAGCAACAATCATCAAACATCACTTCTCGAAATATATGCAGAGTGTTCAATTCAATTCAGATTTATTGTTTTTCAATTCTATTTTTGTAAATATCAAAATCTGTTTGGATGATTTTTAGTTTGTAATAAATTTTTTATTCAAATTTACATATTTCGAGTCAAACTCTATAAGTATTTTGTAACTAAAAGGGCAAAGGGTTTAAATCTTGTTATGAGCTAATGAAATGGCTGTAATTTCTAAGCTATTTCTGAAGGTAATAGAAATATTTTGGATTCATTCAGAAACAACTTGTGTATCTCCGTGAGTTCTTTAAGTTATTCATTTATGTTTCCATTTTTATTTTTCTGCACATATTCAAGGTAACACAGGAGTTCTAGGTAAGAATAGATTGAGTTTCAATCTCTACGAAACCCCCTTGAAAATTTATAATAATTTATTTATATTAATTAACTAAACTTCCCGTCTTGGTTAATTCCTCTACATCTTTTCATTGTTTCCTTCTATCATCTCTTGAATATGTTCTATTTGGCTATAGAGGTTTTCTCAGAAATTCTTAGGATTTATGTCTATTTAAAGTTCAAACCATTGTTCATCCAATTAAAATCAAAATCAAAACCTTACTTAGATCCTTTGGCATAGTTCCTCAACCTAGAACTATCTATAAAGGGACACCATTAGATTGGCGTCGTTGTTGGGGAACAGAGTTTGAATTTCATTTTCCCTAGGACAATGATTAGACTTTCCTCTTAATGGTGGATAAAATTTCAGTAGGATAAAATCATTCACCTAATGACGTTACATTTTAAAATATGGCTTCACGCAGGCATACCATATCTCGGTCAAATCCATAGCTTCTCTCCACTTTGTCAAATCCATAGAAACTTGTGAGAATTGTGTCTATTAGATGAAGGTTAGAGGCCTCTCTTTCTGTTTCTACCTCTCTTTCACCTGAAGTGCCCTTAAAATATGACCCTTTTCATTTAATCCCAATACCTTTTCAATCATCAGATATTCTTCCTAAGGTTTTATAAATCATTTCTAAGGGACTAGATATAGAATCTGCATTATTAGCTCATCATTTTGAGACATTTGAAGTTCCTTCCCCTCATCTAGAACTATCTGACACATAAGAAGATATGAAACTTACCCTTACTGAATTTAAACCAGATAATTTTATATCTTCTGTGATACATACTTTCCCTTATACTTCTACTAAACCTGAAAAGGGGATTAGAATTATACTAATCCTCTAGATTTTGAAGATTTTGAAATGGAGGATTATGAAGTTCAAAAGTTAGTCATTAATCCTCAGTTTTTCCAAAAACCTAAATATCCATCACAACCATCTTCTAGTAAAGTTTTTTCTTCAAAAATTATAGCTTCATTACAACATAAAATGGCTGGTATTCAACCAATTGTTAGTGCATGGTATGGAGCATTAGTTCTTCCACCAGCAACTCAACTTCATGATTTTCCTTATGGGCATTTAAAGAATTTACCTAGATTTAATGGACAAATAAAGCCTACTTCTAAAGACCATTTAGTTGCATTCAATGACTTTATTGACTACATGAACATTAAACATGAATATGATTACACTAGGCTTTGTGCTCAATCACTAGAAGGAAATGTCATAATTTGGTTTAGACAACTTCAAGCTAATCCTATAAACTCATGGGATGAATTAACCAATATTTTCAGGAATGAGTCGAGAATTAAAAAGGATCTTGTCTGCTCTTTAACATAATTTGAATATTTAAGAAGGAATCCTGGTGAGCCTATTGTTGATTTTATTAAGATATTTAATAAAATTTATAACAAAATGTCCCTAGATTGCAAACCTCTATTCACTTTAGCTAAAGTCAGGTTATCTAAAGAATTTGAGGATGATTTTGTTGTAATGCTTGGAGAAAGGAAGTCTAAAAATTTAGCATATATGAAAACAAATGCAATTGAAGTGGAAGCTAATAGGTCAACATCTAGTAAATTGAAAGCTAAGGCACAAAAGGCTTAAAAGAAAATTAAAGCTAGAGAACAAAGTACACCATCATAAAAAACTAAAGATGAAGAACATAAAATTTATGAAATAAATTATTTACTAAGGAATCTATCTACTAAGATTTCAATAATGGAATCTCAACCTCGACTAACCCAACAAGTTGCAAATAGGCCACAAGTTCAATATAGAAGACATTTTCAACCTTAAATATTTCAAAGGCCAAATACTGATCAGCAAATTCAACCTCCATTAATGATTGATGATCAAGATCTTGAAGAAAATTTTCATGTTATCACAAATGATATCAATTTTTTTGAAGATACATCATCTCAGAATGTCATTATTCTAGTTAGTCAAGATTAGTCACTTGCTCAAAATCAATAGACCTCTCAAGTGTCAAAATATCAAGATTTTTTTTGAATTTATTATTGCAGAATTGAATAGAAGGTATGACTTGAGAACTAGGCAAGGACCTGGTAGACCTCTGAAAAAATTCACCTTTGATGAACCTCCAGTAAAAATAGTTGAAACACAAGCATCATCGATCCAACCACAGAATCAATTACAAGAACAAATTACTGTTGAAATTTTTTTCCCAAATTTTTTTAATGTCTAAAAGGAGTTAGAAAGGGTTAAAATTCCAATTCAATTATCTAAACTCTCTAGGAATCCAGGTTATAATTTTTTTTTTTCCAAATGGATTCAATCTTCTAGTGTACCTATATGAGGGGATGTCATATGTTTATAGGATGAAAAACCTTCAGTTGTTTTTGGGCCTACTTCTGATACGATTGATGAAAGTGATCCTCCTTTTTATGTCACATTGAAATTTCATGATTATCTCTTATAAAATTGTACGTTAGATTTAGGGGCTTTCCATAAATTAGTTCCTAAACTAATCATGGATCAACTCCAACTGTAAAGTACTAGACCATATCATGATCTGTACACTTTCGATTCCAAGAAAGTACCTTGCTTGGGATTAATTAAGGATTTAGTTGTAACACTTGTTCAAATACATATTAAGATTATAATCTTGGACATATTTGTTACAAACATTCTTCCAAAGTTTGGAATTTTATTGGCAAGATATTGTTGTGCAAAGTATACAAATGGACATGTCTTTTCCTACAATCCTAGTCTATGGAGGTCACAATTTAAGGCTATACAAAGAGATGAGATTTATCAATAGAGTTTGAAAAGAAAATCAAGAAATTAATCATCCAATTTATGTTATTGATCAGGATTTTGGATGCTTTACATTAGCTGCTAATGATATTTCTAATCCTAAAAATAGTATTGAAGAAACCGTTAATACACCTCACACTTCAGATACTGGTATTTGGAAAATGTATCTTGAAGCAACATTTTCTAAGTATGGGTTTGGGGTAGGAATTGTACTAATTTCTCTTGATAAATGAAATATAACTCAATCCTTTAAACTATATTTTGAAGTCACAAACAATGTGGCAGGATATGAAGCCCCAGTTTTAGGATTGGAGTTAGCTAATAATCTAAAATTTCAAAACTTGGAACTATATGGTGTGTTAGAGTCGGTCTGTTCATCCCTCCGTTAGAGATCAAAATCTCTTTTGTTGCATTTCATATTTAGGTGTCTCATTCAGTTTGGTCATCTGCATTCCATTAGGAGCATCGATCTTCTGACAGAAGGGTCTTGTCACTGATATCCTTCATGTCATGTACCTGTGCTGATCCATATTTGTTCATCAAAGTCCATCAAAATCATTTCCAGTCAATGACAGTCAATGTTTGATCTTTTGGTGGGCAAAGAGTCTTTTAGGGTTTTTCAGTAATTAGGTCTAGGGTTCATCTTCAGAGTGTCCAATAATGCCAGCAGGCACATGATGGAGGCTCAAAATAATTTTTCATCAGAAAATTTCATCGTTATAATGATTGATCATGATTTTTCTTCAAAACTCTGATTTGAAGAAAAATCGTCAATTATGTCTTTTGTAATAAATGCCATGTAATTTTCAAAAGTTTCTTCAGTTGTGAAATTCTTCAGGCACAGCCCTGGTCGCCTTTGCCAAGATCTCATGCCAGCTATTCCTACAAAAGATAGACGAATTTCATCATCAGTTCGAGAATTAGAGGAAATAAGCAAAACAGAGTTTTTGGAAAAATGCCAAAGTGTTCAAACATTACAAAATGGGTTTTCAAATGGAAGAATCAAAGTCGTTGGTACAAATATGATTTTTGTGTTTTAACAATTTATTTGCATGCCAAGGAACAACATTGAGCTAAGAAAATCATGGAGTGAAGAAACCAGTTTGCAGGCCGAATTGTGGTGAAATTGAGGTGCGCAGCGCATAGGGTGATTGTCGTGGTGCTTACAAGGAGCGCGGCGCATTGGGCTTGCTTCTACAATGTAAAATTACACGTTTGCGGCGCACACAGAGGTCGCGGCGCATTGGGTTAGGCGCACGGCGCACAGGGCTGAAAGCATAAAATTTCTTGCCTTCTCTCTCAAATTCAAATCGATTCGGCCTCCTTTGCTCCAAGTTGGTTTGTGAGACTTTGTAATTGTCATTAACCATGTTTGGTGTTAAATATGAGTTTAATTATAAGATTTTGTATGCCAAAAGCTTAAGCCCTATCATTGTGTTAAGAGGTGCTCTCTTAGGGTTTTGAATTGGTGTTTAGAAAACAACTTTGCTACCAAATACTCCTTTTACCTCACCTTCTTTGTTCCTTCCCTCACTTTAATCCTATCATCCCATTATCTCCTCAATACACCATTCTCTTACATCCCAAGGTCATTCCTTCCCAAGTCCTATTCCCCTATCCCTAAACCCTATCATTCCCTATCACTCTCCCTCTCTCATATCACTTATCAAAAATTCCCAAAACCTCAACTTCCCCAAACAGTGCAGTGGCTGTCCCTCATCCCAAATTTTGTCAAATCAAAAGCTTTCAAAAGACAAAGTACCACTTGACAAGATTTTAGTGTCCCCACTGTCCTATTTCTCCCAGAGTCCCTTCCCTTTGACACACATTTGGAAATTTGAAACAAAGCACCGAATTCTCATTTTAATCTCATACAAGCCAAATATAGACTTTGAAATATCATGGACACCGACACATCATATGACCGAGACAGTGATTCCACCACTGAACTGCATGCACGAAGAAGGGATCGAGGCAGCGTAAAAGGTGTGACAAACTTCAAATCTTGGCCGAAGCTTCTTTGGCTGAGCATAGAATTTGATTAGGGACCTTCAACCCAAATTTCAAGGAATTTGGGAAAAATTTTGTCAATTTTGAATTTTTTGGTCACAAAACAAGTTTTTCTGCCCGACGTGTAGCGCCACTTGGCGCGCGCTTACGATTGGGAGATCCTCTGGAGGAAAAATTGGTATTTCTGGATTTTTTATGAAAATTTATGCATTCTCAGGAATGGCCTAATAATTTCATCAAGTTTTGGGTTGCCTAAAGGGTCAAAAACACCTTGAAAATGGCCTTTCTGCCACTTTTTGCACACACAGGAACCAGTCTTGGGAGATTGAACTTTTGGAGGGGTAAATGGACACCAAATCTAGAAATTCCACTTGGGTTGGAAAGTAGACAGGCAGGTCTTTCCAACAAGCTATCATGAGCTCAATGTAGACTTTAGGAAGGGCCTCAAAATCAGCTCCAAATTTGTGCTATGCATAGAGATTTTGGGCGCGGCACATAGAGGATTTTGGCCTATTTTTTACTCCACAGCTCAGAATTTCGCCTAGTTTTGGCCAATTTCACTTTTTCATGTAACTTTTGATCTACCTTGATGTAATTTCATAACCATGATGTAAATTTGGCACATTTTTACTTGTTCTAGAAGATTCATTCACCAAAAGGTGAAATGTGAGTGAATGGATCTGTTTCCTAGCATATAGAGGCAACTTGTTTCATGGCCTATTTTCTAGTTCCTAGTTTAGATATGGTTGAAAAAACTCCTAGAATGATGAGCTAGACCCCTAGAGGCATGGGAATGGGTTAGGCTTGTCTATATGATGTATGTTCTCAGTCATTTTCAGGGTTGGACATTTGGGATTGTTGGCACTTCATTGTACATTTCATTCTGCAATTTTGGCAAAGGAATAGACCAGGGTTTGCAGCCCTCTTTGGGATCCTTGTGGCTCTGTGTTTTGATGGTGTTTTCCTCTATGTATCTGTAAGTTCACTGATGTTTATGTGTACCATTTTCATTCTTCTTTCTTCTTAAACTGAACAAACAAGTTATAAAGGTAGAATTCATTGGTTGCTTTGCTCTGCCTTCATCTTTGTTTAGTTTTTCATGTTTTCATCTGTTTGAGGAGGACTCTTGAGACCCTCTTGCCCTCTTCAGCTCCTCATCGGTCTGATTCATCCATCCACTAAATTTAAAGCATCAAAACTATTACCTACCTTGCCCCAATTAGAACTCTACAAAAACTAGGCCTAAACCCCGCACCCAAAACTGCCTTTCCTTTGATCCAACATAAAACCCCCAAAAAATAAATCAAAATCCTTTATTCATATACCTAACCTAAAATTAGCTTTTATTTCAGTCATCTCAAGCCCTATTGATTAATTTTCGCTGAGATTGACCCAGAGAGAGCCCTCTCCTGTTCTGGTAGGGCTAGCTACCAGACTGAGTGTGGTTTGATGTTACCCTGAATTCTGCCTTCCTTCAGCCTGAGGTAGTTTTAGGCAATAACATAGTGGCGACCATACTGGGCACAAAAGTTTGTTGTTTGCTTTATAAACTACAGACAGAGCCTGAAGTTAGCCAGGTAGCCTTCGAAACGCTCTTGCTTTGCATTAGCGAAAGTAGATGAATGTTGCTTCAGTCAATCTACGGTCTAGTTTATGAACTGAACATCTAGTTTCCTCAGTAAGATCTAATCAAGTTCAGATCTGATTGTTGATGGTGGGAAACGATCAGACACTGCAAGGCTGAAATCATTCACCTGGCAATTCTAAATCAGTTTCAAGATCAGATCCAAGGACTCCACTGGAGGATGAACCTGATTAGCAAAAACATGAAAGGACAATATAGACAGATCAGGTATTCAAGTTGGAATTTCATCCAAGACATTTTGTTCTTTGTCATAAATTATTTCTTCTCTTTTCCCGAGAATGTCAAGAAGGCTTTGCAAAGAATATTGTATTTGAGAAAAGATCCCCGCCCTGCATTTGACTCTTTCCCTTTGAAGATTGTGAATGCCAAAGATTTGCATGCTTTTGTGCTTGATCGAGACCTTTCTTCCGAATCTTGTGATGACCGTCTTCAAATTGATGAACTTCAAAGGACCATGACTGATTCTATACCTTCTGTACATACCCCTATACCTTGTAAAATTCCAGATCGATACAAGCCTCTGATTTTACCTCCTATATCCCATGCTTTCCCTAAAAATTATGACCTATATCTACCAAGATTTGATGGTGA
This sequence comes from Pinus albicaulis, assembly GCA_034641835.2. NCBI lineage: Eukaryota > Viridiplantae > Streptophyta > Pinopsida > Pinales > Pinaceae > Pinus > Pinus albicaulis. Next base: position 769,853,721 of record CM076578.1, read on the forward strand.
ATGCGACAATGTCACTGCTGAGAGACATGTTCTTAATTTTGAGTCTTTTCTTGACCTTTTTGAAGTTGATGAAGAGGATGTCAGTATTAGGCTTTTTGCTCTTTCTTTGCAAGGCAAAGTCAAGAGTTGGTTCAAAGCCCTGCCTGATGCGAGCATCTCAGATTTCCAGCACTTCGTTGAAGTTTTCCTCGACAGGTGGGTGGTCAAACAGAACCTTTTCTTGATTATAGAAGAATATAACCAGCTGAAAATACTGCCAGGGGAGACAGTACAACAGTTTTCTGCCAGATTTAACCAAGTTTATTTTTCGATGCCAGTTGATATAAGACCTCCTCCTAGATCTTCTCTCTTGCACTATCCGGGTGCCTTTGATCCGGAAATGGAGTTTCAGTTGAGAGAAAGGAATATTGCAACACTTGAAGAGATGCAAAACAATGCAGTAGATGTAGAGGCTCATTTGCAGATCCGAAGGGCAAGGTTGAGGGAAGAAGAAATGAAAAACATAGATCCAGAGAAATTGACATCTCTAGAGGTAAAGCTTGACATGTTGGTAAGTGCAGTGGAAGAGATGATGCAAAAGATCACCACAAGGAATGAGTATAATGTTCAAGCCCATGGCTCGTTGATTGAATAAGAACAAGTTGCTGATCCAAAACATTTTGTTTCTTATTCTAGTTGTCATAGTGATTGTTTTATAGATCATCTTGGAGAAGAGAGAGCTGTTGATATGACATGTATGCTTGATGATGTGTTTTATACTGATGATTTGCCTCAGTTTGATCAGTATGATGATGATTATGTTCTCCAAACAAAAGCTAATCTTGCAGACAAATCAACAGCTATTTTGTGGAAGGAGGAAGTTCACTTTCAGCAGCTTGAGTACAGTGATCAACCAATGCATATCAGCTATGACAATGACGAGGAAAGTGCAATAAATTTTGAAGTAAGTGAAGGATCTTTGCCTTTTTGTTTTGATTCATTTCAGTTCATCAGAGACAATTTTCATACAATCAGAAATCAACTGTCAACAAGTCTTGATTTTGACCATCTGGAGGGCAATCAAAACCTTTTTCAAGACTTCTCATATTCAGATTTGTAGCCCCTGAAAGCCATTGATTTTCAAGTTGCAGATGAAGCCATAGAAGCTGGCACATATGATCAAATGATACAAGATGACTCCGTACCATTTTTTTTTGAATCATTTCAGTTTTTGAAGGGTAAATTGCATAGTAAATCTTCAAATGAGTAGCCTGTAGGAAATCAACAATCTCTCAGTTTTAATGTTGAGGATGAGATAGATAGAAAAATTCTTGAGCAAGTTGTTAATGAGAATTCTTCCCCTGAAACGATTGATGAAATCATTTCTGATAAAAAACCCTCCCTAGCTCCAGATTTGCAGCCACCAAACGCAATGGAAGGTCAGATTACAGATGAAGGCGTGGAAGCCGAAATACATGAGTTAATGATGCAAGAGGATTATGTACCCTTTTGTTTCGAAGCATTTTAGTTTATAAAGCAAAATCTTCGTAATATCTCTAAAGAAAAAGATGAACAACCAGTAGGATGTCATGCAGTTTCAATGGATAAATCGCAGCAGTCTTCTCAAGTTTTTGATGATCCTATTGCTCGTGTGTTGGATGATGTTTGCTGTAAAATTTCTTCTCCATTGGCTAACCATGTGCCAGAAAAGAATGTTGATAATAATCTTATTCAAAAGTCGCCTTTATTGATAATCTCATATGACTGCAAACCTTGGTATGGGCTTTGTAATGAACAATATGTTAAACAAGACAATGAAGGAGACTGTTGTTCTGTCTGGAATCAGCAACAGAGTTTGGTTATTCACGAAATTCAGGATCCTTTTGACAGCCTGCTGCTATCACCAAACAAAGACAGCACAGATGTGAGGAAAATCTTAATATCCAGCTATGAAGATTACCTGGATCAGAGTAGTAATGTGTTAATGGAAATCAATAGCCATGTTTATGAAGATCCTTTCGCAGTTTTCTTGAAGTCATCCAGTCAATTCATGCTTTGCAAGTTTATTAGCAGTCAACTTGATTCCAAGTTTCCATGGGAGTTGCCTTTCGATTCTTCCCTTTTCCCGCGCATCAGAAAGCATTTGGGAAGAAATCAAATAGTAGCCCGGATTCTTACATGGTTGCATTGGCTGTTCCATTTCACTTGATCGGGTGGTGAAAAGAACAATTAGAGTAGGTTTGATGAATAAGCTCAATTATGAGCATTTTTCCAGTTTGTTAGTTATGTTTTAGTCATGTTTGGCTTTATTATGGTTTTGGTTTTATTAGCCTTGAGTCAGTTTGCATAATGTCAGTTTTCGTGTTTTGACTCCATTACCCAATGGATGAAGGCACTGTCTACTCTCCCAAAGATCTGCCATTCTTGGCACCTCCCAGGAGCTACCATCCCCATTGGAGCCAATGTTAGAGTCGGTCTGTTCATCCCTCCGTCAGAGATCAAAATCTCTTTTGTTGCATTTCATTTTTAGGTGTCTCATTCAGTTTGGTCATCTACATTCCATTAAGAGAATTGATCTTCTGATGGAAGGGTCTTGTCACTGATATCCTTCATGTCATGTACCTGTGTTGATCCGTATTTTTTCATCAAAGTCCATCAAAATCATTTCCAGTCAATGACAGTCAATGTTTGGTCTTTTGGTGGGCAAAGAGTCTTTTAGGGTTTTTCAGTCATTAGGTCTAGGGTTCGTCTTCAGAGTGTCCAATAATGCCAGCAGGCACATGAGGGAGGCTCAAAATAAGTTTTCATCGCAAAATTTCATCGTTATAATGATTGATCATGATTTTTTCTTCAAAACTCTGTTTTGAAGAAAAATCGTCAATTATGTCTTTTGTAATAAATGCCATGTAATTTTCAAAAGTTTCTTCAGTTGTGAAATTCTTCAGGCACAACCTTGGTCGCCTTTTCCAAGATCTCATGCCAGCTATTCCTGCAAAAGATAGACGAATTTCATCATCAGTTCGAGAATCAGAGAAAACAAGCAAAACAGAGTTTTTGGAAAAATGCCAAAGTGTTCAAACATTACAAAATGGGTTTTCAAATGGAAGAATCAAAGTCGTTGGTACAAATATGATTTTTTTTTTTTAACCATTTATTTGCATGCCAAGGAACAACATTGAGCAAAGAAAATCATGGAGGAGTGAAGAAACTTGTTTGCAGGCCGAATTGTGGTGAAATTGAGGTGCGCAGCGCATAGGATGACTGTCGCGGTGCTTACAAGGAGCGTGGCACATTGGGCCTGCTTCTACAATGTAAAATGACACGTGCGCGGTGCACACAAAGGTCGCGGCACGTTGGGTTAGGCGTGCGACGCACAGGGCTGAAAGCATAAAATTTCTTGCCTTCTCTCTCAAATTCAAATCGATTCGGCCTGCTTTGCTCCAAGTTGGTTTGTGAGACTTTGTAATTGTCATTAACCATGTTTGGTGTTAAATATGAGTTTAATTATAAGATTCTGTATGCCAAAAGCTCAAACCCTATCATTATGTTAAGAGGTGCTCTCTTAGGGTTTTGAATTGGTGTTTAGAAAACAACTTTGATGCCAAATACTCATTTTCCCTCACCTTGTTTGTTCCTTCCCTCACTTTAATCCTATCATCCCATTATCTCCTCAATACACCATTCTCTTACATCCCAAGGTCATTCATTCCCAAGTCCTATTCCCCTAACCCTAAACCCTATCATTCCCTATCACTCTCCCTCTCTCATATCACTTATCAAAAATTATGAAAACGTCAACTTCCCCAAACAGTGCAGTGGATGTCCCTTCTCCCAAATTTTGTCAAATCAAAAGCTTTCGAAAGACAAAGTACCACTTGACAAGATTTCAATGTCCCCACTATCCTATTTCTCCCACAGTCCCTTCCCTTTGACACACATTTGGAAATTTGAAACAAAGCACCGAATTCTCATTTTAATCACATACAAGCCAAATATAGACTTTGAAATATCATGGACACCGACACATCATATGACCGAGACAGTGATTCCACCACTGAACTGCATGCACGAAGAAGGCATCGAGGTGGCGTAAAAGGTGTGACAAACTCCAAATATTGGCCAAAGCTTCTTTGGCTAAGCATAGCATTTGATGAGGGACCTTCAGCCCAAATTTCAATGAATTTGGGAAAAATTTTGTTAATTTTGAATTTTTTGGTCACAAAACAGGTTTTTCTGCCCGACGTGTAGCGCCACTTGGCGCGCACTTACGATTGGGAGATCCTCTGGAGGAAAAATTGGTATTTCTAGATTTTTTATGAAAATTTATGCATGCTCAGGAATGGCCTAAGAATTTCATCAAGTTAATTTCATCAAGTTTTGGGTTGCCTAAAGGGTCAAAGACACCTTGAAAATGGCCTTTCTGCCACTTTTTGCACACACAGGAACCAGTCTTGGGAGATTGAACTTTTGGAGGGACAAATGGACACCAAATCCAGAAATTCCACTTGGGTTGGAAAGTAGACAGGCAGGGCTTTCCAACAAGCTATCATGAGCTCAATTTGGACGTTAGGAAGGGCCTCAAAATCAGCTCCAAAGTTGTGCTATGCATAGAGATTTTGGGCGCGGCGCATAGAGGATTTTGGCCTATTTTTTACTCCACAGCTCAGAATTTCGCCTAGTTTTGGCCAGTTTCACTTTTTCATGTAACTTTTGATCTACCTTGATGTAATTTCATAACCATGATGTAATTTTGGCACATTTTTACTTGTTCTAGAAGATTCATTCACCAAAAGGTGAAATGTGAGTGAATGGATCAGTTTCCTAGCATATAGAGGCAACTTGTTTCATGGCCTATTTTCTAGTTCCTAGTTTAGATATGGTTGAAACAGCTCCTAGAATGATGAGATCGACCCCTAGAGGCATGGGAATGGGTTAGGCTTGTCTATATGATGTATATTCTCAGTCATTTTCAGGGTTGGACATTTGGGATTGCTGGAACTTCATTGTACATTTCATTCTGCAATTTTGGCAAAGGAATAGACCAGAGTTTGCAGCCCTCTTTGGGATCCTTGTGGCTCTGTGTTTTGATGGTGTTTTCCTCTATGTATCTGTAAGTTCACTGATGTTTATTTCTACCATTTTCATTCTTCTTTCTTCTTAAACTGAACAAACAAGTTATAAAGGTAGAATTCATTGGTTGCTTTTCTCTGCCTTCATCTTTGTTTAGTTTTTCATGTTTTCATCTGTTTGAGGAGGAATCTTGAGACCCTCTTGCCCTATTCATCTCCTCACTGGTCTAATCCATCCATCCACTAAATTTAAAGCATCAAAACTATTGCCTACCTTTCCCCAATTAGAACTCTGCAAAAACTAGGCCTAAACCTCGCACCCAAAACTGCCTTTCCTTTGATCCAACATAAAACCGAAAAAAACTAAATCAAACTCCTTTATTCATATACCTAGCCTAAAATTAGCTTTTATTTCAGTCATCTCAAGCCCTATTGAGTACTTTTCGCTGAGATTGACCCGGAGAGAGCCCTCTCCTGTTCTGGTAGGGATAGCTACCAGACAGAGCATGGTTTGATGTTACCCTGAATTCTGCCTTCCTTCAGCCTGAGGTAGATTTAGGAAATAACATGGTGATTTAAAGTTGAATGTAAAACAAATCAGAAATATTTTTCAAACTAAGCATCCTAGTCTAAGAAATCATAGGAATGAAGTATTGGATTGTGTAGAAAATTATTTTCAAGCCTTCAATATCACATCAATCCCAAGAGAAGAAAATATCTATGCTGATGCTATGGAAAATTATGTTAGTTATTTCAAAAATTCTTATCCTCTGCAATTAAAATATCAAATTGAAGTAAAATATAGACCTTCCATTCATGACAATGTCAAACACTGGAAAGTTTTTGAAGATAATGAGCAGTTAAAAAACTTTTCACTAGCATTAGATGAATTTTCTGCTTTAAAAGTTGAAGGATAACACATTAATCAAATAAAATAAAATGAGGATGATCAAGATTCACATTTAAAACAAAAATTTTCTTATCATGACATCATTCAATTATCAAATAATTACATTCCAAAAGGATTACTACCCCTTTAAAAAATAATTGATCATAATGATGTCTCAAAAAATTCAATGCTAAATTCACAACAAGAATATTTTCAAGACTTCTATATTGGTACCTCTGAAGATATAAAAATATTAAAATTTCATCATCAATACCTCAAGAAATCAAAGATAAATACACCAATATTTTCGAACATTATAGAGATGTATTTGCATGGTCATACGAAGAATTTAAAACCTAATACGACACAATGATTATTGAGCATAAATATCCTCCCGAGGTAGAAGCTAAACCATTTCAGTAGAAATTAAGAAGGATAATCCAATCTTGCTTCCAATCATAGAGAAAGAACTAAATAATTTATTGGATGCAAAAATAATTGTTCCCTTAAGATATTCTAAATGGACTTCCAACTTAGTACCTGTTAGGAAGAAAAATGGTAAAATAACATTGTGTGTTTACTTTAGGAATCTGAACAAATTGTCGTTAACAGATAATCATCCATTACCAAAAATGGATCAATTACTTCAAAGAGTATCAAGTTTAAACAAGATTTCAATGTTAGATGTTTTTTCTGTATATGACCAAATTCTGGTTAGTCAAGAAGATAGAAAAAATACAACATTTACAACTCCATGGGGCACATTTATGTATGTCAAAATTCCATTTGATTTAATCAACGTTGCAGAAACATTTCAAAGAGAAATAGATCTGACATTTTTTATTAATATAAACAAATTTATTGTCATTTATCTTGATGATTTAACTCTATTTTCTTATTCTAATGAAAAACATTTGAAACACTCAAGGAAAGTTGTTGAAAGAAGTAGGAAGTATTGGATTTCTCTTAATAAAAAAAGGTCACTTTTTGCAATGAAATAAGGAAAACTATTAGTACATATAATTTCGAAGGAAGGAGTTGTTATTGATCCAAAGAGAGTTTGAACAATTCAAGTAATTGGTTTTCCTAGAAATAAAAAGGAAATTGAAACATTTTTAGGGAAGATATTTTTTTTAAGAAGATTTATACCTAATTATGTTGAGATTGTGAAAGATATTATTGACATGCTCAATAAAGATAAAAAATTTAAATGGACATTGGAAGCAAGATTTTATTTTTCAAAAATAAAAAAAGGAAATTTCATAAGCCCCAGTGTTAGTTAGTCCATACTACACAAAACTATTCTGTGTCTTTTCGGTTGCCTCACATATTACAATAGCAACCATTTTATTGCAAATAAATAGTGATCAACATGAGCAATCAATTTCCATTTTTAGCAAGGTTATGAGGGACATTGAATTAATATATGACATTTTATAGAACCAAGCTTGTGCCTTGGTGCAAGGTTTGAAAGAATTTTGGATATATGTCTTACATTCTCCTATGATTTCTTATGTTCCCAATAATGTAGTAAAAGTAGTTCTAACTCAGCCTGATACATATGGAAAGAGGGAAATATTTATTGCTCACATACATGAGTTTGATTTAGATATCAGATATACCAAGTTGTGATATTCCTGCTTAGCAATTCTGCTAAGTAGAAATATTAATTTTTTCCATTTTGCTACTATTATGATTTTGACTTAGGATAAGTGGGTTTGGAGGTCCCACAATTATACTTAGGCATATATTAGCACCGAAACATTATCCCGAGGCCAAATATTAAGGCATTAGTGGAGAATGGGGCCCATTTGGCAGAAACTTTAGCCCACATGGATACTACGCAGTCATTGGAGTAGAATAGAGGATGGAGGTATGCATGGGGCCCATAGGAATGTTGGAGGGACTTGGAAAAAAATATTGTGGGAGGTTCATTTTCATCTTTCATTCTTATTTTCATAAATTTTCTATTGACAGAGCATACTTGAGCAGTGAGCCAAGACTGCATGTGTTGTTCACCACGAGGGTGTTTCTGAGGAAAGATCCCAACCTTTGCTTTGGTGGACTTCGAGTGTTAGCCCAATGAAGGTGTTACATCTTGGTAAAATTCAATTCAGCAGTAGAGAGCCCATACCTAAGCACAAATACTTCTTCAACAACTCTGAGGTAGTCACAACAGAGAATAGGTTGCGCAGTCACTTAAGGGTGTCACCCCGGGAGTTGAGGATTGAAGGGAAATTTTGGAGGAGATTTGGTAGGAAGGCTTGGGAAGCCTTCTAACATGGGTTTTAGGAATTTTGGTGGCATAAAACAATAGAATATTCAGGAGGACTAAAATTCCCAGCAACAGAGGCATCCAAGCCTAGAAGGGCCAATTTTCGGGGTCACGATTTGGCCAAACCCTTCGTGGGTTATTCTGGGTTTGAGGTGTAGAGGTCATGATTAATTTCCTAGAATTTTCTGAGAAGTATAGAAGGCCCTAAAAACAGATCATTCCAGGTAGCAACAACATTTCTGTTCATTTATAGTGCTTAGTTATAACCATGGACAACAGAGAGATAAAGGGTGTTTGATATCACGTTTTTGGGCTTCTCTAGCGTGCCTTGAGAAAGCCCACATGAATTTCTTCCAACACCTAATTTGTACACCTTTCCATATTAATAAAATGGCTCAACAATGTAGTTTTCATGGTTAAATGGTGTTATTGTATGTGTGTTTATTTTCTATGCATTATTATGTCTATGTATGCCTGTTAATTGTTGTAAATTATCCTTAGGGATATTACAGTGGTTTTAGATCTCATAGAGTTGGCTCAAACTGTGGGAGTAGTGCAGTCTATGACACCAGAAGACAAGAAAAATGTGAAGTACCAGAGGTAGAGGTATAATAGTAGGGAAAGAGAGGTAGAAATCACTCTAGACACTGTGACCATTGAACCAAAGTTTGTGGAGACAAGAATGGGGGACGTAGAAGTGGAGAAGAAGAGAAAGTAGGAGAAGTTTACTCACCTACTATTGAAGGCCGTGTGAGACCTTTTAAATAATGTTGAGGAGATGGGTCACCAAAATATCAATGGTAGCAAAGGTAAGGGAATCCAAGGGGATTTCTAGGTGGGAGAAGGATCCATCACCTCATAGCACAAGGCATCACTTAACCCTAATATTCCTACCGTACCATACACACCTCCACGATCTAGCATTCCTACGTTCCTAGATTTAGGAGTGGGAGGACAGTAGGAGTAGGAGGAAGCACATTATGGAGAGTACTTCATGGAGTACCAATCCTATGGTGTGGAGTTTGGGAGGGCCATTACTTTAAAATATTTCTGTCAGCTAAAGGGAAACAACAAACCCAAGGGACAGAGATGTGGAGGCTACATGTAGGGGACTGACTTACAACGCACCATGGGGAGGTTGTTTATCCATACTTTTGATGGCTCCTCTAAGAGCTAGGCCAAGGAATGGGTCAATAAGCTCAATTTTTATTTCCAACTGAACCATACGACCGAGTGAGAGGAAATTAATATTTCCATGTTGCATCTGGAAGGGAAATTCATGACTCGTGGTTCCATGGGCTAACCACACTAGGGCATGCAATGGTCATAGCATACCATGTGTTTACTAGGAGGGTGCTAGAGTAGTTCAAGAGGAAGGACTCTAAGGAGTATTTTGGGGAGATGACTAGGCTCAAGAAGTCTGAGAATATGGAGATATACATATCAGAATTTCTCAGACTATATGTGATGGTTACAGACTTATCAGAGTCCAGGAGGATTTACATGTTCATAGAGGGTCTGAAAGAAAAATTACGAGGGCTAATGAGGTCCAGTAGACCCACTACACTACAGGATGTAGTGGGGAGAGCTATGGACCTACAGGATGCCCTACCTAGAGCTAGGGCACATCTGACAAACAAACCTAGTTTCCAACAGATGGGGAGAGATATGAGAGTCCCACCACCGAGATCCATCCACGGATGTGGGTGGCTAAATGAGGAAGCCTAGAGAGACCTCCAAAGGAAGAAGTTATGCTTCACTTGTCAAGAGCCATGGGTACTAGGCCATAGGTGTGCAACAAGAAAGGCACATTACGTAGAGGTATTCTCAGATAGTGATGGGATGATGAGGCATATTTTGAGATGGGATGATATGACAACGCAACAACTTAGGAGAGAGGGCCGCCTCCACCACCACCACCAGCAAGAGGGAGAACCTTAATTGTACCTTCTGGAGGGCTCCTCACATCACTACGTAGGGTACCTAAGTTTTTGACTATGAGGATCAGGGGGACAATTTAGGGGAAGTGTGTATCACTGTTAGTGGAAAGTGGGGATACCCACAATTTTTTTGATTCCCATATGGTATAGAGGATAGGCATCACAATAGAGGAGTTTGAGGGGTTTTCAGTTCTTGTGTCGGGTGACAAAACTATGCAATTCACATGTTATTTTCCCACCTTGAATGTAACCATAGGGAACTACTCCATGAAAGACCATTTATTTGTGGTCGATGTAATAGAAACCAGCACACTGCTGGGAGTCTAGTGGCTCTATTCACCTGGTAGAGTCACCACCGACTGGCGGAAGTTGGAGATGGAGTTTGTAGATCCAGCGAGTGAGCCAGTATTGTTGATGAGTATGCACTCCTACCCACCATAGATAGTCTCAGCTCATAGGATGGAGGCTGAATTGAGGCATGGAGATGTTGAGTGGGTTGTAGGGTTGAGGATTTCAAACGTTGGGGGAGTGACCAAGCCACCACATCTAGAGATTCAGGCAATCCTTGACAGGTACCCTGTAGTATTTGAAGGTATACCATCAGGTCAGCCACCTCACCAATGGTTTGAGCATACCATATAGGTTTAGCCAAGAGTACAGGAAATTACCACTGCTCCCTATAGGAATCCCAATTCCTACTAGGATCATATAGAGAGAGCCATCCATGAGCTCTCTACATTGGGGCACATTAGGCCCATCTCTAGCCCATTTGCTTCATCAATTGTTCTGGTGAAGAAGAAGGATGGGTCCCTACGTATGTGCATTGATTACAGGGTCCTCAGCAAAAATACCATGAAGAAGAGCTACCCCATCCCATGCATTTATGAGTTGATGGATGAGCTGACGCAAGCTAAGTTCTTCTCAAAGATTGATCTACAGTAAGGGTACCACCAGATTCGGGTGAGGGACAAGGATGTCCCTAACATATCTTTCAGGTGCCACTATGGGCACTTTGAGTTCTTTGTTATGCCCTTCATGCTAACCAACACACCACCCACATTTCAATCATACATGAACCATGTATTTCGTGGGAAATTGAGGGAGTTTGTGCTAGTGTTTTTTTATGACATTTTGATCTATAGACGAACTTCGGAGGAGCACTTACAACACGTAGAGGTGGTATTGCGTATCCTGGATGAGAAAAATTTCTATGCCAAACTATTTAATTGCATGTTTCGGTTGATTCAGATGCTCTATTTGGGGCACATCATCGGGGTTGATAGATTTTGTGTGCATCAGGAGAATATTAGGGCTATCCTGGATTGGCCAAAGCCTAGGAACGTGACAGAGCTAAGGGGGTTCATGGGCATTGGTACCTATTAATTGAAGTTCATAAAGGGATTCTCAGAGTTGGCAGTGCCCCTTACTGATATGACAAGAAAGGGTAATTTTCATGGAAATCTACATTGAAAGAGGATTTTGAGTGCCTCAAGTAGGTTATGAGCAGTTTCCCCATGCTAACACTTCCTGATTTCACTCAACCTTTTATTTTGGAGTGTGATGCATCATGATAAGGAGTGGCGGTTGTTTTGATGTATGGAGGGTACCCCGTAGCTTTAGAGAGTTGAAATATACTACCTCACGAGAGGTTGTACCCCATCTACGACAAGCAGATGCTAGCCATTATGAATGTGCTAGCAATGTTTAGGTAGTACTTTGTGGGGAACAAGTATTGGGTGAGGACTGATCCCAACAGCCTCAAGTTATTTTTGGAGGAGAATCGACTACATGAGAGGCAACAGAAATTGGTGAGAAAGCTCCAAGCATATTTTTTTGACATAACGTATATCAAGGGGAAGCATAGCGTACTGGCGGATGTGTTTTCTAGGAGGCCAACTTACTTTTCTTTGAAGAGAATTTCTCCAGATTGGAGAGCCCAGCTATTGGTGGAGTATTTCAAGGACTCACTTGTATGTGAGGTCCTTGATGGAGTGGTGATTGATGCTAGACACCAGATGATGAATGAGGTTATCTATTACGGGGACATGATCTACTTGGTAGCCAACTCCTAATTTTGAGAGACTATAGTAAAAGATGCCCTTGACTCACTTCTAGCAAGACATCAGGGGTACAACAAGACATACTTGGCCATTCAAGAGAGGTTTTCATGGAAATTCCTCAAGGATGATGCTTTGTGGCATATCAGGGAGTGTGATACATGCCAGCGGAAGAAGTGTGAGTAGTCACACCCAACGGGCTTATTGTAGCCTCTTATTCTTCCTGAGGGGAAATGAGAGATAATCTCGATGGAATTCGTTACCAGGTTGTCCACAGTACAGGGAAATGACTGCATCTATGTTGTGGTGGATCGTTTAACAAAGTTTGCACACTTATTCACCATCTCATCCCGGTACATGGCATCACAGGTGGTCAAGTTGTTCTTCAGGGAGATTTTCCAACTACATGGTTTTCCGAATACCATTATCAGTGACCAGGATAGCCGTTTCATGGGAGGATTCTGGCAGGAATTGTTTTGGCTAGTGGGCATGGAGCTCACACCTAGCACAATATATCATCCGCAAATAAATGAGAAAACCGAGATAGTTAACAAGTGGTTGGAGGGCTACTTGCGTAACTATGTGATCGGGTAGCAACAAGCATGGATACAGTGGCTTCACATAGGTAAGTACTGCAACAACACCACATACCAAATTTATGTATGTATGTATCCCTTTCGTGCATTGTATGGATATGATGCTTTATCTTTTACTGACATTATGCTTGGAGATAGCAAGGTCCCAAGGGCCAAAGACTAGATATAGGAGAGCTAAAACATTTTGAGGGCCCTCAAAGAGAACATGAGGATGGCCCAAAATGAGCTAAAAATGTACGCAAACCGGGGTTGAGTTGAGAGATAGTTTGAAGTCGGGGATGTTGTTTTCATTAGAATTCCATCATACAAGTGGTCTATTCTGAAGCAGGTGGGGGGCGAGAAGCTCGAGCCTCAATTTTACAGGCCATATGGAGTCACTTGGAAGGTTGGAAAGGTGGCCTATGAGTTGGAGCTACCTTCGGGGAGCTGGGTACACAGCATTTTCCATGTGTCTTGAATGAAAAAGGTGTTGGGACAATAGGTTACAAAAGCTACTGAGTTGCCTGCTATGGATAATGAGGGGAATTTGGTGCTACAACCAAAGGCCATATTGGATTCCAGGGAAAGACACTTGAGGAACAAGGTGATCAAGGAATTCTTGATCAAATCGATGAACTTATCGAATGAGGATGCTACCTGGGTAGGGGAGCAAATACTTCATCATCCCTCATTGCAGTTGCTTAACGACAAGCAACATCTTGGTAAGGCGGACTGCAATATTCATGCTTAGCAATTTTGCTAAGTAGAAATATTAATTTTTGCGATTTTTCTACTATTACGGTTTTGACTTAGGAGAAATGGGTTTAGAGGCCCCACAATTATACTTAGACATCTATGAGTCCCAAAACATTAGCCTAGGACCAAATATTGTGGCATTAGTGGAGAATGGGGCATATTTCAAGGAAATTGCGACCCACATGGAGCCTACATAGTCATTGGAGTGAAATGGAGGCTAGAGGTATGCATGGGGTCCACAGGAACGTTGGAGGGACTTGGAAAAAAAATAGTTTGGGAGGCTCATTTACATCATTCAATTTATCTTTTCAAAAATTGTCTATTGACAGAGCACGCTTGAGCAGTGAGCAAAGTCTGCATGTGATGTTCAACAAACGGGTGTTTCCGAGCATAGATCCCAACCTTTTCTTAAGTGGACTTGGAGTGGTAGTCCAAGGAAGGTGTTCTATCTTGGTCTAATTAAGTTCAACAATAGAGAGCCCATACCTCACCGCAGAGGCAATCACAACAACGCAGAGGCTGCACAGTCACTTGAGGGAGTCACTTCGGAGGTTCAGGAGTGAAGGGAGATTTGGTGGGAAGGCTTGGGAAGCCTTACAACAAGGTTTTTAGGAATTTTGGTGGCATCCAACAACAAAATCTTCAAAAGGACCAAATTTCTGAGCAAAAGAGGAATCCAAGCCAAGAGGGCCAATTTCCGAGGTCAAGATTTGGCCAAACCCTTTTCGGGTTATTCTGAGTTTGAGGAGTAGAGGTCAAGATTGATTTTGTGAAATTCTCTAAGCATGGTAGAAAGCCCTAACACCATATCATTCCAAGCATCAACACCATTTCTTGTCATTTCCAATGAAGAGCTACAACCACGCAGAGCAGAGAGGTAGAGGGTGTCCAACATCACATTTTTGGGCTTCTGTAGCTTGCCTTGAGCAATCCCAGGTGAATTCCTTCCAACACCTAATTTGTACACCTTCTGATATTAATAAAATGTCTCAAAAACACAGTTTTCATGCTTAGATGGTGTTCTCATATGTGTGTTTATTTTATGTGCATTTTTATGTTTATGTATGTTTGTTAATTGTTGTAAATTATCCTTAGGGATATTACACGAGTTGGTGAATGGACAAGGTTTAGCTAAACTCCTAGTTGAGTGAAATTGTAAGATACTTGATATCAATACTGTCATGGAAATTTCAGTTGACAAGAATCCAGAAGAACCTTCTCATATTTCAGATTAGAATATCCAGAAGAACCTTCTCATATTTTAGATGAGAAGAATCCACAAGGACCTTCTTCCAGTGAAGATCTTGTTCCTCTTCCTTTACATATTGATGAGAAATTTTTACTTTCAGATTGGTATAAAGACAGTGTGCATTTTCTTCGTGATTTTGAGTATCCTCTTAAATTCATAAAGATCAATGAAAATTTCTCAGACTCAAGGGCATGAAGTATTGTATCATAAATGCAAATTTGTATTGGAAGTATCATTTGAATATCCTCTTATTATGTTTGACTGAGAATGAAAGTGAAGGAGTAATTGAGTAACTTCATGAAGGCATTTCTGGAGGACATTATGCATGGAAGGAAACTACATATAAAATTTAGTATTTCAAAATTCAAAATTCAATATTCAACATTAGTATTTCAAAATTCAAAATTCAATCTTCAACATTAGTATTTCAAAATTCAACATTTTTTAAATTACATTTTTTTGGGTTCAAAATTTTCACTTTTGAAATTGGAAAATATAGTTTTGAAAACCAATATAGAGACTTTGTCAACCCGATTTTGCACTAATTTCATAACACTTTTTAGTGCATATTTTGCATAAACAATCCAAATTTGATAAAATAGGAGTGAGCTAGAATCTATAGCCATAAAGTATATCACAACTCAAAGAAAAATTGACACAATTAAAAAAATATTTATATTGAATGAGTTACACATTTTTAATGGGAACATGTAGTGATTATGTTGCTCCTTGATATTGATCATTCTATTTTAATATCTTTAGAAACTTTAACTATTTAATAATACACAATACTATATTTCTTATCTTTAATTAAAATAACTAATTTAATACAATTGTAAAATATTCGAGTAATAATTAAAAACATACCTTCTCTTTAAAATATTGTAAATTCAAATTTAAAAAGAAAATAAAATATATACTTCTATATAAATTTTCATAATTAATAATTAAATAAATATAAGAAAGCTTAACCACTGAGTAATAACTAACCCTTTTAAACACCATTACTTTTATTCAGAAATAATTGACAAAATCCTTTATTTTTCCCTATTTTATTGTCTTTAAATAATAGCTCACTACCAATGTGTTTACAGCCTTGAATGCAACCTGCCGCTGCCTCTGGGATTTTACGATCTGCTTGCTTTGGTTTAAGCTCCCCTCTGCTCTCACCATAATTATGGAGTCGCCGTCGTCTTCACCAATCGTATTTGAGGTTCCCCGTTTTATCAGACTCTACGAAGATGGGACGGTTGAACTATTGATTGACAGGGAACGGTACCCCCTAAATCACAGGATGAAAATTTTGAGGAGGAAGTGGCATCCAAGTGACAGTATAATGAAAAGGCATGAAATTGAAGTTTGTGATTATCTATATATTGTAGATAGGCACATATTGTAGTTAATCAGTTTCTGCTTCGCTTTTGTAGTTCATTAGCTCTTTCGGGACAGACATACGAGCGATAAATCTTTCTGAGTATGGTCAATTGTGTAAATAAGCTTTTTCGGGACAGACGAGCGATAAATCTTTATTTGTATGGTCAATTCTGGGAATAACATATAAACGGAAAAGTTACATTTTAAGTTTTTCAACATTCTTTGGGAAGTTTTTGGGAAGTTTTGTAGTTTTATATTCACAAAGTGGTCAAGTACAAATTGTTCAATATCATATTTTAAGGAAAAAATGATTTCGTACGAAATTTATGAATTATAAATTTTTTTTTTTTTTTTTTTTTATGAATTATATATATATGAAAAAATCTTCTCACAAAAAACAAAAATGAAAATTAATATATTTTTAAAAATAATTTAATATAATTATTTTTTTTAACATTATCATATTTTTAATATAGTTAACATAAAAATTGCTTATTTATATAACATATACTTACAAAATAAAATAAAACGATGAAATTGTAGGTTTCTAAATAAAATAATTTTAAATTCACATTTTGAGTAATATTTATTATCAAATTAATTTTTTAATTCTTTTTATCTATATTTGGTTTGAGCTAAGATTGATTTATCATTTTGAACATATTAATTTTTTTTTTTTTCATATATTTTCTCTTAACATTTTACATCTCTCCAAAGAGAGGCTGATCATGACCATTATTTGAATATCAAATAGTGAAGATATTTTTTTTTTTTTTTTTGTGAATTGGTAGTTCCTCGCTATTTTCTATTTATCAAAAATGGGTAGGTTGCAACATATACATACATACTTGGTGACCTCAACGTGCTCGAAGGAAACCAGGTTTGTTGGCCACCTTAAAGCATTAAATGCCATCCAAAATTGAAATTGCTTGTTTCTTCTACTTGTCACTATGTGCATTTTACTGTTTAAACCATAATCTAATTGACACCATAAAACATAAAAGCTATTCACAAAAAGCATAAAGACTTAAAACTTGATTTACTAGCCATCTGAAGAGTCAATCGATGTCAGATCCTTTGTTGTGGAGCCAGGCATATCCACTTGATGCATATGTTGGATCTGCCTCTCAATTCGACCAATTCAGGTTGTTGCATGATATTGTAGAAATTATATGCACTAAGCATTCATATGTCCTTGATTCACCTGATCTCACACTATTTAACTTTATGAAAAATACTGAATCAATTCCACTTGTTAATCTTTTGCAGAAAAATTAATTGCACACACATGTGAAGCATAAACAAAAATAATCAATCGCACATAACAAAGTTTTTAACCAGGAAAGCCTGAAGCTGAAAACCCCAACTATATATTATGTAACGTGGAGATCATATGAAAATCTCATACAAAGCTTATCACAAGCCCTCAGTACAGTACAATCGTCATACACTAATCAGGACCAATCCTGCAAATCCATGCATCGATCTTTTCCTCCTGCTAGCCTGCCTCCACTGCGCAATCCCTACTGAAGAATAGCTCTGAATGAATTCGAATTACCCTTGCCTTGACTGCGCAATCCTCAGTGGCAACTCCAATGTGTGTGTGATGCAATCAATGCATCACTATAGACACAACAGATAGTTTATCTTGCCCTTTCACCTATCTCTCCACTAGGTCTCCACTGAAACTGCCATGCACTGTAGTTAACTGCTGTATTGTTCAGTTGATTAATGGGTTATTATTTGTGAATTAATTAACTAATTAATTCACTCCACTCTCACTAGTGTATCAACCAATTAGACTAGATACAACTAGCTCAACTGAGTCTAACTAAGTTAAACAAAATACAACTCCATAACTACTTCTTCCAACTGTGTCATAACTCTACCACTTGAGTTCTAATTGAGTCTTCCATGCATTAGCTCCACTAAACCCTTGGGAATTGCGTAATTCTCTCAGTCTACTGATGTGCCACATCTGTGCACTGAACTGAAGTGCTCCAAGAGAATAAGTTTTTGTTTAGAGTCTGATTATTATTAAGAGCTAATAATAATCGACATGCATCTATTTTTAGATTGACGAACTATAAATAGACTTCACCCAATATTCTAAAAATAGAATTTCATCTATTTTTCCAACCATCCACAAATAGCATCCCACAACTTCTGAAATATGATCATCATGTCTAAAAATAGACTTGCGCCAAAAATATCCTGTGGGCCCACTTAGTGAAGGCAACTCTTTTCACTAAGCTCGTCATCTTGTTGAATCTCAACACTCCCTCTCAACAAGATAGGGATTATCCTTCACCTCGATCCTGCCTCTATGGTATTCGAATTTGCTCCTGGTGAGTGCCTTCATCACAATATCTGCATCCTGATCCTTCGTAGGAATGTACTGAAGCAACATGATCTTCTGCTACACACAATCTCTGATATGATGATACCGGATATCAATATGTTTAGATCTATCATGAAACACAGGATTAACCGAGAGTTTAATGCAACATCGATTATCACAATGTATCATCGTGGGATCTAAATGTGAACTGAACAAACCAACCAGGATCTTCCTCATCCAGATAGCCTCACATGCAGCTTGACTTGCTGCCATGTATTTCGCTTCCGCTGAACTGAGTACCACGGATCTTTGTTTCCTGCTGTAATAAGAAACTGCCATAGATCCGATACTGAAAATCTCTCTTGATGTGATCTTTCTGTCTGTTGGGCTTCCTGCCCAATCTTCCTCCGTGAAGCCATGCAACTTCACCTCATCTGTCTGTCTGTACCATAAACCATAATCAGATGTGCCCTTGAGATATCTCAGGACATGCTTCTCTGCCTTCCAAAAGAGCTTGGTAGGCTTAACCATCGCTTGTGAAAGCTGGTTCACCGCATAGCATATGTCCGGTCTTGTATTGACTAAATACATGAGCGAACCCACCAACTGTCGATAAACAGTGGTATCCACTACCTTTACCGATGTAGCATCCTCTTTCTTCCAACTTCCTGGAAGAGGAGTGTCGATAGGCTTGTAACCTTGCATGTGAAACTTCTCCAGTATCTCCTGGGTATACTTGCCTTGAGACCCAAACAGTTCACCTTCCCACTACCATATTTCCAATCCAAGGAAATAATGAAGGAGGCCCAAATCCTTCATCTCAAACTCTTTTGCAAGATCTGCCTTGCATGAGTGTATCAACTGCTCATCACTTGTTAGTATTAAATCATCAACATAAAGTACAATGATTAAAAGCTTACCCTCCACCACAATCTGGTACAGGTTTGCATCTGCCTCACTCTTGGTGAAGCCAAGTCTAGTGAAATAGTTGTCGATCCGAGTGTACCAAGCACGGGGTGCTTGTTTCATCCCATACAACACTCTTTTGAGCCTGCACACGTGACTCGCTGCTGAAGATCTAAAATCCTTCTGGATGCTCAATGTACACCTCTTCCTCAATGATACCATTAAGGAATGCAGTCTTCACATCCATCTAATGAATGTGCCAACCCATCTATGCTGAGAGAGCAAGGATGGTCTGTATGGAAGAATATCGTGCGACAGGTGCAAAGGTTTCTTCATAGTCAATCCCCTCAATCTGTGAGAAGCCCCGAGCAACAAATCTTGCCTTATATACTTCTCGACGCTCCCATAAACAGCTTTCTTTACCTTGTAGATCCATCTTGATCCTACAACTGATTTTCCCACTAGCCTTGGAACAATCTCCCAAGCACTATTTCTGAAAATGGAGTCATACTCCTCCACCATGGCATCTACCCACGTGGGTGCCTGCACTATTCTTCGAAAGAATATGGCTCTGTCACGATACACTTGCTCATAAGAGCCATGTATCCAGTAAATCAGTCAGGGGACTGTCTCTGTCTACGCTATGATGTAGGGACTCCTACATTCTGTGCCGCATCAAGCTTCAGTATCTCAGCTTTTGTGGTATGCTTTCTAGCTTGTCTGATGTTTGGTTCTGCATGAGTGGACTCCTCCACTCCATGAATCTCCTCTTGTGGATGATCCACATTCGGAGGCTCATATTTCGAAACAAGAAGTTCCTCCTCCACATGCAAGTGTAGCTCCCTCTCAAGCGACAACTTCATGGCTTTCAACTCATTGAATTTTATATCCCATCACACAACAGTCATCCGACTGTCTGGAAAATACACACAATAATTATGGGGTGTTTCTGTATACCCCACAAATATCTCAACTTTTGTCGTCGACTCCAGCTTCTTCCTGGCTTCCTTTGTCACATGAATGTAAACAGGTGAGCCAAAAATCTTCAAATGAGAAATATCAGGCTTCTTACCAGTAAAAGCTTCTTCGGGTGTACTCATGCCAAGTACTCTATGAGGACAACGGTTTTGCACATAAACCGTAGTGTTGCATGCTTCCACCCACAAGTGCATCGATAGGCCCTGGTCATGCAGCATCGCTTGTGCAGCACCCACAATCATTCTGTTCTTTCTCTTCGCGACCCCATTCTGCTATGCGTTATGAGGGGCTATGAGTTCTCTTCAAATTCCTTCTTTGCTACAGAAGTCTTTGAATTCACCTGAGATGTATTCACCACCATTATCGCTTTGTATAGCTTTCACTTGCTTCCTCGACTCCTTCTCCACCAATGCCTTGAACTCATAGAACTTTGAGAACGTTTCACTCTTCTTCTACATGAAGAATATCTAGAATCTATGAGAATAGTCATAAAAAAATATAACATAATACTTGTGTTTTTTTGTTGAAGCAACCGAGAATGGTCCACACACGTCTGTGTGAATTCTCTCCAGGATCACCAAAAAATGATTCTCCTTCTCATGAAAGTTGGTCTTCACAAACTTACCCATAGTACATCCCTTGGACTGATTTGACTCCGCAAGAGTACCCTTGGGAAGTCTAGTAGAAATTTGCTACAAAATATTTAAAGTGCCATGGTGAAGATGGCCCAATCCCCTGTGTCATAATTCGCCCTCATCCCGGCTCACCACTTCTTCTGCTTTGCCCACAATTGCAAGGCAGCCATCTACCTCCAGCTTGTAGAGATTCTTAATTCGAACCCCTACCTTCTTGGTTTGACCCGTTGTTTTATGTCAAAAGAAGGCTTTTCCCTCACTGAAAACAACATCATAACCTTTGTCTTCCAGCATTGTGACTGAGACCAAGTTCTTCTTCAAACCTGGAACATGCATAAAATTCTTCAACAATAATAGATTATTGGACTCCCTTTCAAAGGTAATGGTCCCAATGCCAGTGGCATTGTACCGACCATCATTGCCCATCTCTATATGCATTTGGAGGTCCTTCTCCTCCAAGTCACTAAACAACTCTTTGTCTCCCTTCATATGGAAAGACGCACCACTATCAAGATACCATAATGATCCCATGAAACTTGAAACCAAGCAAGAGATCAAGGATAAATCAAGCTCAAATTACGAGGCTAAGGCCTCTCCAGCTGTAGATCTAGCAACCTGCTTGTTCTTCTTCTTTTGTGGACAGTTAGTGGCGAAATGTCCATGTTCGTGATAGTGAAAACACTTCACTTTAGACAAATCCTGGTTCTTGCCTTTAGCACTAGATTTTGAAGGACATTTCTTCCCCTTACCTTTCCTTGATTTGGCAGCCAAAGTGAAATTCTCTTCATCTTCATTCTTCGATGAAGATCCATCCCTGGTACCCCGCCTTATCTCCTCCTGCACAAGATCCGACCAAAGTCGCTCCCATCCTGGCAGTTTCTCCCGTCCACGGAGCCGCAGTCTTCTCGTAGCTATGCCAACTCTTCGTATAAGGAGAGCCAAGCTCACCAAGTCTTCATCATCAACAGTAACCCCCACACTTCCCAGTTCATCCTTGCAGTGGACAAACTTCGTGAGGTATTTTGGAATACTGTCGCCCTTCTCCATTTTTATTTTTCTGAGCTTGTCTTTAAGCGCCAACTTCCTCTGGTCGCTTTTGCTTTGGAAAAAATCTGTCAAAGCTTTCCACATTAAGAATAGAGTGGCTTTCCCGTGAGGGCTGGACACAATATGGTCCTTCACACCTTCCAACAGAATTCTTCTTGTCTTTGTTGTCTTCTTTTGCCATGCGTCAAGTAATGCAACATCGCTAGATCCCAACTTAGGAACATCGCTATCGATGAACTCCTTCAGTCCATTATCTTCCAGCACCGCCTCCATCCTATCCTTCCAGGCTATGTAATTCGAGCTCCCATCAAGGGCATACTCCAATGTCAACCCGTTGAAAGACATTTTAATGTATACTCGATTTCTGCACCAAGAATCTTCTGTAGCAAATTCGAATTGTCCACCAGCACAAACTCACTTCACAATTGCAATCTTCAATCAACTATGCCTCTGATACCATGTAGAAATTATATGCACTGAGCATGCATATGTCCTTGATTCACCTGATCTCACACTATTTAACTTTATGCAAAATATTGAATCAATTCCACTTGTTAATCTTTTGCGGAAAAAATAATTTCACACACATGTGAAGCATAAAAAATAATAATCAATCGCACATAACACAGCTTTTAACTGGGAAAGCCTGAAGCTGAAAAACCCAAATATATCTTATGTAACATGGAGATCATATGAAAATATCATACAAAGCTTATCACAAGCCCTCAATACAGTACAATCGTCATACACTAATCAGGACCAATCTTGCAAATCCATGCACGTACCCGCTCCCGCTAGCCTCGCCCTCCACTGTGCAATCCCCGCCGAAGAATAGCTCTGATGAAGAATAGCTCGAATGAATTTGAATTACCCTTCTCGTTATTACATAATCCTCATTGGAAACCCAATGTGTATGTGATGCAATCAATGCATCACTATAGTCACAACAGAGTAAGTCTATCTTGCCCTTTCACCTATCTCTCCACTAGGTCTCCACTGAAACTGCCATGCACCGTAGTTAACTGATGTATTCTTCAGTTGATTAATGAGTTATTATTTGTGAATTAATTAACTAATTAATTCACTCCACTCTCACTAGTGTATCAATCAGTTAGACTAGATACAACTAGCTCAACTGAGTCTAACTGAGTTAAACTAAATACAACTCCATAACTACTTCTTCCAACTATGTCATAACCCTACCACTTGAGTTCTAACTGAGTCTTCCATGCATTAGGTCCAGTAAACCATTGGGAATTATGTAATTCCCTTAGTCCACTGATGTGCCACATTTGTGCACTGAACTAAAGTGCTCCAAGAGAATAATTTGTTGTTTAGAGTCTGATTATTATCAAGAGCTAATAATAATCGACAAGCATCTATTTTTAGATTAATGATCTATAAATATATTTCACCCAATATTCTAAAAATAGAATTTCATCTATTTTTCCAACTTGATCAACCATCCACAAATAGCATCCTGCAACTTTTTAGATATGATCATCATGTCTAAAAATAGACTTGCACCAAAAATATCCTGCGGGCCCACTTAGTGAAGGTGACTCTTTTCACGAAGATCATCATCTTGTTGAATCTCAATAGATATTGTGCCACCTTGATATCTTGTAAATCAGTTTTCATTTCTTGGAGGATTGAAATCACTTCAGGATTTCCATCTATTGGATGTAATCTTTGCAAGGCTTTGGCCAGCACACATTTTAGAGTCCAGTAAGTATGGACACTTTGGTAAAATAGAGAAAGGAAACCTCTACTGTTACCTGGATCATTTACAAAGTCCATGCTTTCCTCCTGTCCCTCTATATCTTCTTCATAACTAATAGTTTCTCTCTCGCATCCCTGGATTTCATTTCTTGTTTGAGGTGGGTTACCTGTAGAGTATGCTTCAAAGAGATTCTCCATTTTCTCTTTCTTTGTCTTCCTACCTCTCTTACTTGGCTCAGCCATGTTTTTGATGAATTTTTGCTTTCCTTTTACTCTTGAATTAGGTTGTCGCCTTACAGTTTGTCTTTTAAACATTTTTTTAGAACCTGTATAGATAATCAGAATGCCTATTGGAGATGCCAAGTTAGTTACTGTGCTCCCGTTAATTATCAACGTGTTTCTCGCCTTTGTGGAAGTAAACAATTAATTTTGGTAACATTTACAATGACAGAGACCAAGACAGAGACCATCTGACAAAGAAGAAGATTCATATCAGAGACGGCTTGACAAAATTAACATACCTTTGTTATCTTTACAAATTAAGAGCTGCCTACCCTATTTTTTCGCAACAACAATCACCCAGGAGATAGAGCTAAGAAGATGCATGACCCAATTGTTACAGTAAAATTTAAAACCGTTACTAAGGACCTTTTCTTGACTGAGCACCGGAATATAAGCTAAATACCTTTGACTGGGACGCAGAGCAGAAATACTACTAGGGGATCGAAAACAAGGATGAATTTTTATCTGAGGGATAAGTAACTTTGAAATTATAAGTAAGATTCCATTTGAAACGAAACCTAACTTGACATGCGGTATCTTGATTTCAGAAAAGTTACTATCCCTATCCATTTCGTTTCTACATAAACTTATACAGAGACTCATACCTATATGATGAAGGGTGAAATGAAAAGCCAGAACATACCACTGTACCTGAGCCCAAAACATTGTTAGGGAGGATTATTATTCAGAAATACCTTCTAAGCCTCCAGGGAAGGTGTAATCTACTACAAACACTTCAAGAACTCCTTTGCTACTCCTACCAAAATAGATGAGCTTCCCTCCCTGAGCTTGTTTCCTTAAACCTTTTCTCTGTTGTTTCCAATGTTAGCCTGACAAAATTAGTTGGCATACCATTCCTTTCATAATTACCTAGTAGATTGCGTACCATTTTCTCTGCAAACTCTTAAATAACGCCATCTATTCCCAAGCTGCAATATCATGCGGATGCATGTTCGCCTCCTCCCACTTGCCCTGTGGCATTTGGTGTTGGGCACCCCGATTGGGGGTCTTAGCTTCTAGCATTATCCTGCATTAAGTTTATCTGAAGTGGATGTAATTCAATATCCCAGATCCTAAAGATATATTCATTCTTTATTCTTTATATTATTCTTAATTAATTTAATTAAAACTTAATTTTTCAAAAACTATTTATTTTTTAAATTGTGACAAGTCTGGTGAAAAAATTACATAAGTTTATAATTTTTTTTATGAAATTTATTAGTGTAATATTTTGAGTTACTTATTCCATATTATTTTTGATATCTATTAGATTAAAGCTTTATTATTACATAGAGTAATTTTAGAAATAGTATCCATTACATTAAATTTTTATCATTACATAGAGTAACTTTAAAAATAGAATTGCAAGTCACATGATATTCCAACTATTGTGGTAGTAAATTGACATGAGTTTCTTGTTGTAAACTTACATCATTATCATGGTTCTTTTACTTACCCTTGTTATTCACATATTTAATAATTCAAATGTTAATGTCAAGTAAGGAAGCAACATCATTAGCATGACACAATAGAAAAACAAATTATTGGACATTAATATACCCTAGAAACCACTTAGGGAAAAACCAAAATTTTTTTAACTATATTAAGCATCTCTTGATGGTATTCACTCCTCACGTAATCGTTATAAGGGATTTCATCTCTTGACCATTGTCATAAAGTATAATAAAGGAATATAATTTTAAATACAACATAACTAGCTAGAAGCTACTACATTAATAATGATATCATTTACCCACAAATCCTCAAACATTATGTCTTTGTGGCACGGTTCTTTCCATAAGTGGATTATCCTACAACTGACATTCCTTCAATGTACATTGACCACTCTTCCATAATGTTAAATATGTATATTCATTTGCACGTCTTCTTCATTTGCATAGATGAAACACATACAAATTAATGAGACATGTCTCTTTATTAACTCTCTATATGCATTAATTATAGGTACATAACTACTAAAACATGTGTATTTATATTTGCACATGTATGGTTAAGACACATGTTGGTCCATCCATAACTAATCTAGATTTATGACGGAACAAAATGAAATAAAGACAAAAGAAAAAACAAAAAGATACAACAAAAAAATAACTTCAATTCATTAATAATTAAGTATTGAAAAATGTTTACATGGAGAATAGAAATAAACTAGCTCAGGTGATGGTATCCTATCTCTGAGAAGAGATGTGGCAGCTGAATGCCTTCTAAATGGTGTTACAATGCGGTTTGAAAGCCTATTTGTTATTGAGAAACAATGTAAAACCCTAAATATCTAAAAACCTAACCCTAGGTGATGAAGTGCCAAAAGTATGTGGGCCCTGTTTGGGTGAATTGGTACATCAACTTCTTGGGGTCGTCATTTGGCATACAATCTTTGTTTGATGTGTATGATACCTAATTAGAAATATTTATCTAAGGACTACAAATTTCAACTAAAAACCCTTGCCATAGGCTATGAGTTTGCTTATTTTCCAAAAAACATGTTGTTTAGGTCCTCAAAATGGCTATGAAATTTCAAGACTCGAAAAACGACAAAAAATAGTAAATTGT
The DNA here is from genome assembly GCA_034641835.2 of Pinus albicaulis. Taxonomy (NCBI): domain Eukaryota; kingdom Viridiplantae; phylum Streptophyta; class Pinopsida; order Pinales; family Pinaceae; genus Pinus; species Pinus albicaulis. The sequence goes on from CM076578.1 coordinate 769,880,366, forward strand.
GCTACAATTAAGGAAACTAAAAGAAACAATAGTGGGGGTCCAAGTGGAATAGGTGGGTGGCCATCAATATCCACTTGGATCTTTCCTCCCCTCTAAGGAGGTAATGGCACCCATTGCGTTGGGTGCCTCCATGAGAGGGGGAAACTTCTATTGAACTTGGTCCCTGGTGAGCCACTTGCCTTGGTGTAGAAGATGCCCAGCTTTGAAAACTCAATATAGTTGGTTCTTTTGATGGTGAGTGTTCTTAATATGTGTTTCCATGATATTATTAATTGTGGCATATTCCATGCAGTATGGGTTTAGCTATATTGGTTTGAGGATTTCTGCAATGTTTGATGTGTGCAATAATGGTGGAAAGAATGGCTAAAGGTGGTCGACATTAAACATTTGGTGTAGAATAAGGAATGGGGGAATTTTGAGCTCAAAATAATTATATCCCATAGCCTTGGTGATGGTTTAAGGCCCATATCAGAAAGGTATGAGCTTTCGATGGGCTCCGATAAAGTTTTATTTCTACAAATGTAACCAAACCTTGTCACCCACCTGAAACTTGTGTGGCACTCGATGTTGATCATATCGATGCTTGTACTTGGAATTGGACTTATCCAAGGTGTTGTGCACCTGTTGGAAGATGTATTGGATGCATTTATTAGTAAACTGGGTTACTTTATTAGCCTCAGACTGTACATGTGTGGATTCTATCTATGTAGACGCATGAGGCATGGAAAAATCAATAAAACAAAATGGTTGAAAATGCAGACCCAACTGAAAAGGGTTGTTCCTAGTCGATATATGGAGAGCTCTATTATAACTATGTTGGAAATAAAGAAGGCTCTCATGAGGTTTGTGGGTGCTTTGAGTTTAACATGCATAGTATGTGCACTAAGATCATGTTTACGCCCTTTGTCTGCAATTAGTTTGGGTTTAGATTGCAGTCGACTTGGTGAGCTTAGTGTCCAATAATTTCTAGAGGCTCGACCAGAATGTGCTTAGGAACCTGTTATCCCAATATGATACAATGTTCTATGAGATTCCAAAATGTACACATACTTGTTCAAAGAAGAGTTTGGAAGTGTCGTATTTTTTGATACTCTTCTTACAAGTCACTAATATAGTCATCTTAGAAAATATGTCCATGACCAAAAATACACAGTCATTACCATGCTCGGTAGAAGGGAGCCCCAATAGATAGTCCATGGAGATAGATTCCCAGGACTAGGTAGGAGTAGGCAGTGGAGTGTACAAGCATTGATTCTTGATGGTTTACTTGGATATGGCACATGTAGTGTAGGATTTGATATATTTTCCAACATCCTTTCAGAGTTTTGGCCAATAAAAATACTTCTATAGTAAAATTGAAATTTTATCCACACCAAAGTGTCCTACGATCTAACTGTAGTGTGCCCTCCAAATCAGCTTGTGTTGGAGGGAAAAATTTCCTAAGGTAGTGGTTGAAATCCTCAAGAGAGAAATATAAAACAATAAATAAAGAACAGTCATTCAAGCTTTTCAAACATTCAAATTACCAAAGTTGGGCATAGAGACGTACCCAAGGGTCCTATGTTTGAAGATGTTCCTGTAGGGTCCAAACCCTTTGTTTTCTCCAAGATGTGTAAACATCTAAATCAATAAAAAATGCATATACAAAATAGGTAATTCAACGTTCATGCATAAAAATATGTTAAACCATCATATATAAAAATTCATACTATCACTCATAAGATGATAACATATATCAGGAACAAGACATTAAATTATTTATTGACGAATATCAGTAAGTATGGGATAGATACAACCTGATCCATGCTAAAGGAACCGACGAAGCGTTCCATCCCAGACCACGAAGACAAAATCTCTAATAAGTGAAAGCAAATTCTAGATAAGGAGAATGAGCATATTTTCAAAGGACACTAGGTGTTTCCTAGAGATTGTGAGTGCAAGAGACATGGGAAAAGTAGACTTTATATGGGGGAACTCGAGTATAATGTTGATATCAATATTCTCTTATGAATTAGGCCTACCCAAGGGGTGTATATATACCGCCTCAAATTGGTGATTTTAGTTAGGCCACGTACTGCTATTGGTGGGCTCTCGGTAAAACCTGTAAACTCCACTCAAAAAATAGCATTGTATTTTATTTTTTCATATTTAAAAATGTATGCCTTTTTGTGTGGGTAGAGTCACGTATGGATTTTGAAATATAGTGTTTTAATGTAAAATCAAGTATGCATGGGTAAATGGAATGCCTAGGGCCATAAAAGAGCATCAGGTCTACATGAGTGTTGAACGATGCTATAAAAACTTGGCATGCTCACTTGAAGGAAGAAAAAGGTGACCCAGGTAGCATAATAATGTGTCCTAGAGGTGGAAATATGAAACTTGTTTTCCATCCACTAGCATCTGGTACGTGGTGGGGAACTCTAGATCATTTGTGTACAATTGCAGCCATATGAAGGTCTTGCGGAAGACTAAGGAAATCTGGAACATGATTGGTGATGCTCTTCTTGTATTTAATGTAAAAGTGGAATTGTTGGAGAAATATCGACCACTTATAATGTCGATCATTCTGCAATTTCCTTTTATGTCTAGATAAAATTATGATCCATATTTATGCAGGAACACAACATAATACACATATAACCATGAATAGAAATATGCAGTGGAAATAACACTTCATTTCATTAATATAAAAGAACTGAAATTTTTTTACAGACCGAATGGAAATAAACTAGCTAGGACACTGGTAGCTTATCTTTGAGAAGCGATGTGATGGCTACAGGCCTCTGAATGTTGTGTTATAGTGGGGCTCGAGGGAATATTTATTATTCAGAAACAATGGAAAACCCTAAGCATCAAGAAACCTAACCCTAGGAGATGAAGCACCAAAACTATGGGCCCCATTTGGGTAAATTGGTACATCAACTTCCCGAGGACGTAACTTTGGCATACGATCTATGTTTGACATGCACCATACCTCGTTAGAAATATCTATCCGAGGAATACAAATTTTGATGTGAGAAACATCAAAGGAAATTCCATGTTGCTCCCATTTTTCCAAAAAATTTTGTTTAGGGCCTCAAAACGGCTCCATAATTTAAGGACCCAAAAGAATACTAAAAATAGTAAAATGTGCTACAATTAAGGAAACTAAAAAACTGAAAGAAACAACGTTGGAGCCCCAAGTGGAATAGGCGGGTGGCCACCAATATCCACTTGGATCATTCCTCCCCCATTAGGAAGAAATGGTCCCCATTGCGTTGAGTTCCTACATGAGATGAGGAAACTTCTGCTGAACGTGGTCCCTGGTGAACCACTTTTCTTGGTGTAGGAGTTGTCCAAATTTGGCAACCCGATACAGTTGGATCTTATGCTGGCGAGTGTTCTTGATTTGAATGTCCATGATACAATATTTGGTGGCATGTTGCATGTAGTATGGGTTTAACTCTATTTGTGTGAGTTGTTTTGCAATGTCAGATGTGTCAAGTAGAGGTGGGAAGTAGGGTCGAAGGTGGTCCAAATTGAATATTTGTGTAGACCAAGGAATGGTAGAATACTAAGCTCGAAAGAATTGGTCCCTACATCCTTGGTGATGGTGTACGACCCATATCATAATAGGAAAAGCTTTCGGTGGGGCCCAGTGAGGTGCTCCTTCTTCAAATGTAGGCACACTTTGTCGCCCACCTGGAAGTTGTGTGGCTCCTGATGTTGATCATGTCGTTGCTTGTACTTAGCATTGGCTATGTTCACTATGTCATGAACCTGTTGGTGGATGTGCCGAATGCACTCAATGAAGTTGTTCGCTTTGTTAGCGTCAGATTAGAAATGAGTCAAATTGGCTTGAGTAGCCGCAAATGGCATGGATACGTCAATGGTACATAGTGTCTGGAATCCCAAGCCCACCTAAAAGGGGTTATGGTTGGTTGAGTTGTGGAGAGACCAATTATAACTGTGTTGTACATAGGGAAGGATCTCATCCCATGCACATGGATGCTTTGAATTGTACATGCGTGGAATGTGTACAATCATCCTATTCATGACCTCTTTCTGCCCACAAGTTTGTAGATGGAAAGTTGTGGACATGGTGATTTTGGTGTCCAGCATTGGCCAGAGGCTGGACCAAAATATTACTAGACATTTGTAAAGGGATTATCAGAGTTGGCAGCGCCCCTTAACAATATGACAAAGAAAGGGGCATTTACATGGATAGCTACAACGCAAGAGTATTTTGAGTGCCTCAAGCAGGTTACGAGTAGTTGCCACATGCTAGCACTTCCCGATTTCACTCAACCTTTTATTTTGGAGTGTGATGCATGAGCAGAAGGAAAGGGGGTTGTCTTGATGCAAGGAGGGCACCCCATAGCTTTAGAGAGTCGAAATATACTACCTCATGGGAGGTTTTACCCCATCTACGACAAGGATATGCTATCCATTATGCATGCGCTAGCTATGTTCAGGCAATGCTTAGTGGGGATAGGTTTCAAGTGAGGAATGATCACAATAGCCTCGGGTTCTTTTTAGAGCAGAAGAAGCTACATGAGGGGAAACATAAATGGGTGAGCAAGCTCCAATAATATGAATTTGATATAGGTTATGTCAAGGGGAAGCATAAAATAGTGGCAGATGTGATTTCTAGGAGGCCAAAGTCCTCTTCTTTAAAGAGAATTTCTCCAGATTGGAGAGCCTATTGGTGGAGTATTTCAAGGACCGGTTTGCATGTGAGGTCCTTCATGGGATGGTGATCGATGATAGATACTAGGTGATGAATGAGGTGATCTATTACAGAGACTAGATCTACTTGGGAGCCAACTCCAAATTGTGGGAGAATATACTGCGGGTTGCCCATGATCACCACTAGCAGGACATTAGGGGTACACCAAGACATACACGGCCATTCAAGAGCAATTTGCGTCGAAGGGCCTCAAGGATGATGTTCTCTGACATATCAGGGAGTGTGAGACATGCCAGTGGAACAAGTGTGAGCAGTCACACCTAACAAGCTTATTGTAACCTCTTCCTATTCTTGAGGGGAAATGGGAGACAATCTTGATGGACTTCATTACTGGGTTGGTCACAGTACAAGGCGACGACTACATCTATGTGGCGGTGGATCACCTAACAAAGTTTACACACTTATTCACCATCTCAGCCTGGTACATGGTCTCACGGGTGGCTGAGTGGTTCTTCAAGGAGATTTTCTAGCTACATGGGCTTCTAAAGACCATTATTAGTGACCGGGATAGTTGTTTCATGGGAGGATTTCAGCAAGAATTGTTTTTCCTGGTGGGCACAGAGCTCACACCGAGCACGAGTTATCACCCGTAGACAGACAAGAAAGTTGATATAGTTAACAAGAGGTTGGAGGTCTACTTACATAACTATGTGAATGGGTAGCAACAGGCATGGATATTGTGGTTTCATATGGGTGAGTACTGCTACAACACCAGATACCAAATTTCCATAAGTATGTATCATTTTCGTGCACTGTATGGATATGATGCTTTATCTTTTGCTAGTGTTATTTTGGAGACAGCAAGGCCTCAAGGGCCAAACACTAGATACAGGAGAGCCAATACATTTTGAGGGTTCTTAGAGACAACATGAGGATGGCCCAAAATGAGCAGAAAATGTATGCATACCGAGGTTGAGTTGAGAGATAGTTTGAAGTCAGGGACATTGTTTTCCTTAGAATTCCATCATACAGGTAGTCTACGTTGAAGCAGGTGAGGGGCAAGAAGCTCAAGCCTCACTTTTATGGGCCATATCAAGTCACTCAGAAGGTTGGGAAGGCAGCCTACGAGTTGGAGCTACCTCCGAGGAGCTCGGTGCACAACATTTCCCATGTGTCTTGCATGAAAAATGTGTTGGGATAAAATGTTACAAAAGCCACTAAGTTACCCCCTATGGATGATGAGGGGCATTTGGTGCTACAACCAGAGGCCATATTGGATTCCAGGGAAAGATACTTGAGGAACAGGGTGATCAAGGAATTCTTAATCAGATGGAGGAACTTACTACATGAGGATGCTACTTGGGAAGGGGAGCAGATACTTCAACATCCCTCATTATAGTTGCTTAAGGACAAACAACATCTTGGAATGGAAAACTGCAATATTTCTGTTTCGCAATTTTTCTAAGTAGAATATTAATTTTTTCCATTATGTTAATATTACGATCTTAACATAGGAGAAGTGGGTTTGGAGGCCCCACAATTATACTTAGGCATATATGAGCTCGAAAACATTAGCCTAGGGCCAAATATTGTGTCATTAGTGAGGAATGGGGCCCATTTGGAGGAAACTGCGGCCCACATGGAACCTATGCAGTCATTGGAGAAAAATGGAGGCTAGATGTATGCATGGGGCCCACATGAACGTTGGAGGGACTTGGAAAAAAATAATGTGGGAGGCTAATTTACATCATTCGTTCTTAAAAAATTGTCTATTGACAGAGCATGCTTCAGTAGTGAGCCAAGGCTTCATGTGATGTTCAACACATGAGTGTTTCCCACCGTAGATCCCATACTTTGCTTAAGTGGACTTCGGGTGGCAACCCAAGGAAGGAATTCCATCTTGTTCTGATTAAGTTCAACAACAGAGAGCCCATACCTCAATGCAGAGGTTGCGTAGTCACTTGAGGGAGTCACTCTGGGAGATGAGGAGTGAAGGGAGATTTTGGAGGAGATTTAGTGGGAAGGCTTGGAAAGCCTTCTAACATGGTTCCTAGGAATTTTGGTGGCATCCAAGCCCAAGAGGGCCGATTTTCGGGTTCAAGATTTTGCCAAACCCTTTATGGGTTATTCTAGGTTTGAGGAGTATAGGTCGAGATTAATTTCTTGAAATTTTCTGAGCAGTGTAGCAGGCCCTAGAAACATATCATTCCAAGTAGCAACACCATTTCTATTCATTTCCAATGCAGAGCTACAACCACGTAGAGAAAAGAGATAGATGGTGTACAACATCACATTTTTGGGCTTCTCTAGCTTGTCTTGAGCAAGCTGAGGTGCATTCCTTCTAGTTCCAAATTTTTACACCTTCTCATATTAATAAAATGGTTCAACAACTTATTTTTCATGGTTTGATGGTGTTCTGATATGTGTGTTTATTTTTTGTGCATTTTTATGTTTATGTATGTCTATTAATTGATGTAAATTATCCTTAGGGATATTGCACGAGTTGGTGAATGGACAATTTTTAGCTAAACTTCTAGTTGAGTGAACTTGTAAGATGCTTGGTATCAATACTGTCAAGAAATTTTAGGTGAGAAGAATCCACAAGAACCTTCTCAGATTTTAGATGAGAAGAATCCACAAGAACCTTCTCATATTTTGGATGAGAATAATCCACAAGCACCTTCTTCCAGTGAAGATCTCATTCCTCTTCCTTTACATATTGATGAGAAATGTGGACTTTCAGATTGGTATAAAGACATAGTTCATTTTCTTCATGATTTTGAGTATCCTCTTGAATTCATAAAGATCAATGAAAATCTATGAGACTCAAAGGCATGAAGTATTGTATCATAAATGCAAATTGAATTTGAATGATCCTTTGAATATCCTCTTCTTATCTTTGACTGAGAGTGAAACTGAAGGAATAATTACGCAGTTTCATGAAGGAATTTGTGGAGGACATTATGCTTGGAAGGAAACTACATATAAAATTTAGTATTTCAAAATTCATAATTCAATATTCAACATTAGTATTTCAAAATTCAACATTTTTTAAATTACATTTTTTGGTTCAAAATTTTCACTTTTGAAATTGAAAAACATAGTTTTGAAAGCCAATATGGAGACTTTTCCAACTAAATTTTGCATTTTACAAAGACTCATATTGGCACTTCCAAAATCTAATTTCATAGCACTTTTTAGTGCATATTTTGCATAATCAACCCAAATTTAATAAAATAGCAGTGAGCTAGAATCTATAGCCATAGAGCATATCACAAATCAAAAAAAATCTATGGCCATAGAAGATATCACAACTCAAAAAAAAATTGACAACTAAGAAGAGTTTTGAATGAGTTACACATTCTTATTTGAAACATGTAGTGATTGTGCTCCTCCTTAATGCTCCTTAATGTTGATCATTTTGTTTTAATATCTTTGAAAACTTTAAGTATTTAGTAATACATAATATTATATTTCTTATCCTTAATTAAACTAACTAGTTTAATACAATTTAAAAGCATTTTTAATACTTAAAAACATATATTTCTCTTTAAAATATTGTAAATTCAAATAAAAATAAAAATAAAATATATACCTCAATATAAATTTTAGTAATTAAATAAATATGAGAAAGCTTAACTACCTAGCAATAAATATTTCCTTGCACCATAGAATCCAAATCTTTTAAACACCATTATTTCTATTCAAAAATAATTGACAAAATCCTTTATTTTTCCCTATTTTAGGGTGTCTTTAAACAAGTGCTACATGGTAGCTACTCTGTCCTGCTTAGTTTAAGTATAGCCAAATAAGGTAAAAAAACAAGAGCAAGATTCAATTATAGTATATGACATCTTGATAAACTTATAATGAGTATATCCTTTATAATTGTTTGGAGTAGTTGTCTAAAATTTTTTCAAGTACTTGTAAAAATTAGATAAAAATTATTTATTTATTATTTATCAATCCCTTGGTTACTCATGGTTGTCAATATTTAACCATATATGAATATGGTTGGTCATGATAACCATGGTCGAGCATTGTGTCCATTGTTAACCATTGTTGAGGTGGCTTAAGCATGGATGAATATGTTTGTGTGTTTGCCCATAATTCGCCATAATTGAGTTTATTTGACCATGGTTGATTATGGATGAACATGGTTGGCCAAGGGTAACTATGGGCTAATGTGGTGGAACATAGTTATTAATGTTTAACTATAGATGAATACAGTTGACAATATTGACTATAGTTACCATTATTGAGGTGAATTTATCATAGTAGACCATTTTATAGTTTGACCATTATTGAGCTTGTTTGACCATGGTTGCCAACATGAATGTATATGGTTGACCATATTGCCTATAATTAATTGTGTTGTCCATATGAACCATGAATAACCATGGTTGAATAGAACGTAATGTGTTAACTATATTATCGTATAATTATGATCTCATTGATTTAAGCTACATAAATTCTATTAATATAACTAGAATGAATTGATTTAGGTTTTGAAAAGATCTTTATTTTTTATAAAATAAAACTTAATACAATTCTAAATTTAATTATATCATATTTAAAATTTAATAATATGAAAATTTATATTAAGATAACTTTAAACTATTATCTTATATTAAAAATATATTAGTAAAATGAATTATTATTATCTTATATTAAAAATATATTAATAAAATAAATTATTAAAATTATATAAAAATGAAATAAGTGCAGTAATTATTATTATTAAGTTTTTCCTAATAAAATGATCATTATTAAATCATTATAATTATTAAACATATATTTTATAATAAAAATATATATAATATTAGAATTATATTAAACAATATTTTGTAAAAGTTATATTACTAAAGTATTTAAATTATTACCCTGCCATGAGTTTTGCAAACAAAGTAATTATTAAATAAATATATAAAGCGTGGAATTAAATGCATCCACTTCCCTGCCAAAGTATTTTTTTCGGTTGTGCCATATTTGGACCCTAAGCTTCAGGCCCTGACTTAATTTCAAGCTCCAGTTTTGGATAACGTAACTAGTAGGAGAAGCTACTGTAGCAAGAATCTGATATTGTTGGAAATTTTAGGAAGAATAGTTCAACTATGGGGAACTAGTATTGTCGTTTAGCGCATCGAGAATGCAATGATGCAGGGAGTCGTGACCATCCTTCTCATTTGTGAAAGAGTTGTATACATCACTACCAATGTGTTCACAGCCTTGAATGCAATCTTCCGCTGCTTGCTTTGGTTTAAGCTCCCGTCTGCTCTCACCATAATTATAGAGTCACGAAAAATCCTCTCTCAAAAAGAAAAAATAAAAATTAATATTAAAAAAGAAATTAATATAATTACATTTATCATCATTTTTAATATAGTTCCTTTATAATATAAAAAATAATTATTTATAACACATATACTTACAAAATAAAATAAAACAATGAAATTTGTTATTTATTATTTTATTTTATTTTATTGCAAGTTTCAAAATAAAATAATTTTAAATTCACATTTTTAATAATATTTACTATTAAATTAATATTTTAAATTTCTTTATCTCTTTGAGCCAAGCTTGATAATCCTTTTGAACATATTATTTGTTTTTTTTCTTATATTTTTTCCTAACATTTAAAGTCTCAACAAAGAGGTTGATCATGATCATTATTTGATATTCAAATATTGAAGATATATTTATTCTTTTTCTTTTTTTACTTTTTTTTTACTTCAATTAAAATTTAAATTTTTCAAAAAATATTTATTTTTAAAAAATTTTCATGTAACACTTTTGGTAAATATGGTGAAAAAATATATAAGATTATAATTTTTTATGGAATTTATTATCCTGTAATATTTTGAGTTATTCTCCTCGTTGGGCTGTCCAATCATTTGGACAAGTGGGTGGGGGGCAGTTAAAGCTTGCCCGACCCCAAGCCACGCACCCATCGACTCACCATGCTTGCACGAGCAAGTGGTAAAGAGTCTTGGGGCAGGAAAAATCTCGATAGGGTGGTCATGTTAAGAGGAAGGAAGGACACTCTATGGCTCATTTATGTTCTGTGGGAAATGGTGAAGGTGGGAGCAGAGGCTTGTGCTGACGATCACCTGCTGGCTCTCAAGCCCTGGCTTGAGCTCTGCTGACTTGGACAGAGCAGAGGAACAGACCCGTCGGGAAGTAAAGGCGACCAGTGGGAAGGAGGAAGGTATCCCAACAACATCTCTGGCACGCGAGAGGTGCGCTAGGAGGAAGACGAGGGAGGAGGTAAGGAATTTAGAACGACGGATGTGTTCTTGACCGGGAGAACTCGTCTCGTCGCCTGGGTGCCGACTCCAATTCTGCGACTGGCATATCAGCAGCCCCTCAACGTCGCATCTCTTGGGTGGTTCTGCCTCGGATTAGAGGAGAAATCTAGCCTACCAACAGTGTTAATTTGTGGGTGGTGGAACCTCTACACCTCCCTTGGCGATAGCGACAAGAGCAGGGGTGGTTGTGTGTATCTCATCTACGACACCCAGGAGACACAGGTCGAGGTTTGAGCCAACGTCAACTAAAGGTTAGGTGACAGAATTGGGAGCCCCGGAAGGGAAATTTGGAAACAACTTGGAGTGCTCGAGCAGCCAACAGTGAGGCAGAGCGGGCAGTCTGAATGCCGTGAGAATGCGGAAGGGCTCGTCCTGGTGGTTTCGGCCGAGGAATGGATCTCAGAGTGGCTCCTGAAGACCCCAGTTCTCACTCGGAGTCAACAAAGAGCCCTCACTCAACAACGGCCATAGTTGTCTCCCAAACTCAATCCCTTAGCGACATTGAGGCGCTAGTCACCCTTGACGCCATACCCACCCAGCTACACCAGATTCAACTCAACTTGGACACCCTTCGTGAGCAGAGGTACAAGGATCAGAATGAAATTGAGGCTTACATTCACGTTGTTCAAAGCCTGCAGAGAGAGACGATTGAGGCCCTGGAGAGTTTGTGCCACATCCTGAGGTACTCTCAAGACCACATCCGTGCCCTAGAGTCTCAAATGGTTCACATCAGCTACCACCTACACCACCAGGATCATCTCTTTGTGGCTGCTCCACCAAGTCCCCTGCATTCTCCTCCTTGATGATAGCTTCTGTTTTGTTTTTTTAATTTTGCAACTAATAACCAAGTGCTTCGAATGCCTTGGCTAACACTCCAGATCCATGGGCACTATATGCTATTGAGGGTGATTGAATGTAATCGAGCCACAATGGCTCCTCTTGTAAATTATGTTTTAAAGATGATAATATAATACGAGTTTTTGATCGACAAAAAAAATTATTTTGAGTTATTTATTTCATATTATCTTAATATCTATTATATTAAAACTTCATTATTACATAGATTAACTTTAGAAATGGTATCTATTATATTAAATTTTGATCATTACATGGAGTAACTTTAGAAATGGAATTTCAAGTCACATGACATTACCACTATTGTGGCAATAAATTAACATAAGTTTCTTGTCGTAAACTTAAATCATTATCATGGTAATTTTACTTTCGCTAGTTATTCACATATTTAAGAATGTAAATACTAACGTCACGTAAGGAAGTAACATTATTAGCATGAAAAATTAGGAAAACACATCATTGGAGAAAAACACATCATTGGAAACTAATATACCATAGAAACCATGTAAGGAAAAACAAACAAACTTTTAACTTTATTAAACATCTCGTGAGGGTGTTCACTCCTCACGCAATAACTGCAAGGGATTCCATCTCTTGACCATTGTCATAAAATATAACAAAGAATATCATTTTAAAATACAACATAACTAGCTAGAATTAATTACATTAATAATGATATCATTTACCCACAAATCCTCGCGCATTATGTCTTTGTGGAATGGTTCTTTCCATAACTGGATTATCCTACAAATGACATTCCTTCAATGTGCATTGACGACTAGTTCTTTGTCTTCCATAATATTAAATATGTATATTCCTTCGCATGAGTTACAATCATTTCCTGCAATTAGTACTATTAGCAAACTATGGCATCCAAATAATAATTCTTCACTAGTTGACCTCCGTGCCTCTTCTTCATGTGCATAAATGAAAAACATACAAATTAATGAGACATGTCTCTTTATTAACTCTGTATATGCATAATTAAAAGTACATAACTACCAAAACATCTTTATTTATCTTTAAACATGTATGGTTATGACACATGTTGGTCCATCCATAACTGATCCATATTTATGAAGGAACGAAATGAAATAAAGAAACACAAAGATACAACGAAAATATAACTTTAATTCATTAATAATGAAGTACAATTTTTTTACATGGAGAATAGAAATTAACTAGCTCAGATGATGGTATCTTATCTCTGAGAAGAGATCTGGCAGCTACATGGCTTCTAAATTGTGTCACAATGATGCTCGAAAGCCTATTATTGTGAAACAATGAAAAACCCTAAATATCTAAAAAAAAACGCTACGAGATGAAGTGCCAAAAGTATGTGGGTCTCATAGGGTTAAATTGGTACATCAACTTCTTGGGGTCGTAAATTTGGCATACAATCTCTATTTGACATGTACGATACCTTGTTAGAAAGATTTATCTGAGGAATAAAAATTTCAACTACAAACCCTTGTCATAGGCTATGAGTTTGCTTATTTTCCAAAAAAAGGTCGTCTAGGTCCTCAAAACGGCTCTAAAAGTTCAAGACCCAAAAAACTGCAAAAAATGGTAAATTGTGCTACAATTAAAGAAACTAAAAGAAACAATAGTGGGGGTCCAAGTGGAATAGCTAGGTGGCCATCGATATCCACTTGGATCTGTCTTCCCCCCTTGGAATGTAATGGCTCGCATTGTGTTGAGTTCCTCCATGAGATGGGGAAACTTCTATTGAAATTGGTCCCTGGTGAGCCACTTCCCTTGGTGTAGGAGATGCAAATATTTGACAACCCAATATAGTTGCATATTCTGCTGGTGAGTGTTCTTGATTTGTGTGTCCATGATATTATCAATTGTGGCATGTTCCATGTAGTCTGGGTTTAGCTCTATTGGTTTGAGTTTTTCTGCAATGTTTGATGTGTACAATAATGGTGGAAAGAATGGTTGAAGCCTGTCGACATTAAACATTGGGTGCAATATAAAGAATGGGTGAAAGTTGATCTCAAAAAAATTATCTCCCATAGCCTTGGTGATGGTTTAAGGCCCATATGAGAGTGGTCTGAGCTTTCGATGGGCTCTGATAAAGTTTTCTTTATGAAAATGTAACCAAACCTTATCAGCCACCTGAAACTTGTGTGGCACTTGATGTTGATGCTTATACTTGGCATTGGAATTATCCAATATGTCATGCACCTGCTAGAAGATGTGTTGGATGCATTTAGTAAACCAGATTCCTTTATCAGCCTCAGTCTGTACATGTGTGGATTCTATTTGTGTAGTCGCATGAGATATGGAAACATAAATCAAACAAAATCGTTGAAAACCCAGACCCACTTGAAAAGGGTTGTGCCCAGTCGAGATATGGAAAGCTCTATTATAATTGTGTTGCAAATAAGGAAGGATATGATCCCAGGTTTGTGGATGCTTTGAGTTATGCATGCATAATATGTGCACTAACACCATGTTGAAGACATTTTTCCAGCCATTAGTTTGGGGATGGAATGCAGTCGACTTGGTGAGCTTAGTGTCCAATAATTTCCAGAGGCTCGACTAGAATGTGCTCAGGAACCTATTATCCCGATCTAATATAATGGTCTACGAGATTCCAAAATGTACACATACTCGTGAAAAGAATAGTTTGGGAGTGTTCTATGTTGTGATAGTCTTCTTACAAGTCACTAATATAGGCATCTTAGAGAATATGTCCATGACCACAAATACACAGTCATTACCATTCTTGGTAGAAGGGAGGCTCGATAGATAGTCCATGGAGATAGATTCCCAAGACTGACTGGGAGTAGACACCGGAGTGTACAAGCCTTGCTTCTTGATGGTTTACTTGGAAATGGCACATGTAGTGTAGGATATGATATATTTTCCAACATCCTTTCGTACTTTTGGCCAATAAAAATTCTTCTATAGTATGATTGCAGTTTTATCCACACCAAAGTGTCCTACAACCTAACTATAATGTGCCTCCCGAATCAACTTGTTTTGAGGGAAAAGTTATGTAAGGCAATGGTTGAAAACCTCAATAGAGAAAGATAAAAAAATCAACAAAGAACAATCATTAAAGATTTCCAAACATTCAAATTATCAAAGTTGGACTTAGAGACGTACCCAAGGGTCCTACGTTTGAACATGTTCCCGTGGGGTCCAAACACTATGTTTTATCCAAGATGTGAAAACATGAAAATCAATCACAGAAGCATATACAAAATAGATAATTCAACATGCATGCATGAAAATATGTTAGAACATCATATATATAAATTATGACTATCATTCATAAGATGACAACATATATCAAGAACAAGAAATTAACTTCTTTATTGATGAATATTAGTAAGTATGGTAGAGATACAACCTGATCAATGCCAAAGAAACTGATGAAGCATTCCAACCAGAGCCACACAGACAAATTGTTTAGTAAGTGCAAGCGTCTGCTAGATAAGGAGAATGCGCATATTTTCAAAGGAAACAAGGAATTTCCTAGAGACTGGGAGTGCAAGAGACATGGGAAAAGCATACTTGATCTTGGGGAAATCGAGTATAACGTCGATATCAATATTATATTATGAATTAGGCCTGCCCAAGGTTTGTATATATACCACCTCAAATTGGTTATTTTAGTTAGGCCATGGGCTCCTATAGGTGGGCTTTCAGTAAAACCTTTAAACTCCACCCGAAAAATAGCATTTTATTGTATTTTCTCATATTTAAAAATGTATACACGGGTACAGTGTTCTGGGACTCACATATATATGTGTTTTTGTGTGGTAAGAGTGACATATAGATTTTTAAATATAGTTTTTTAATGTAAAATCAAGTATGCATGGGTAAAGGGAATTCCTAGGGCAATAAAAGAGCATAAAGTCTACATGAGTGTTGAATGATGCTATAGAAACTTGGCATGCTCACTTGAAGGAAAACAAAGGTGGCCTAGGTAGCATAATAATGTGTCCTAGTGGTGTAAGTATGGAACTTGATTTCCATACACTAGCATCTGGTATGTGGTGGGGATCTATTGATCATTTTTTTACAATTACATCCATATGAAGGTCTCAGGGCCACAAGACTTGAGAATAGTAGTCAATGCTGAAACTTGAGGAAGACTAGGGAAATCTGGAACATGATTGGTGATGCTCTTCTTCTAACTAATGTTAAAGTGAAATTATTGGAGAAATGTAGACCACTTATGATGTTGATCATTCTGAAATTTCCCTTATGTCTGAATAAACTGAAGAGGTTGGTGATCTATGTGAATGACCATCTCCTTCCCTAGAAGTAATGTTTCCAATGTCGGCATGAATACATGATGGAATAAATATCTTTATCATAGGTGAGGCATTTATGAATTACATCAGAAAGTGTCTCACTATGATAGGCCATCAGATGCCCTTATTGGCTGAGAACTGCACCAATAGCATAGTCGAAGGCGTCTTTCTCAATTTCAAATGGTTGTTGCAAGTCTGGAAATGTTAGTATAGGTGCATAGAAGAGGCAGTGCTTTAGATAAAAAAAAAGCCTTCTATTAGGACTAAGGCCATGAAAAATTTTCTTTCTCTCAAAGCTTGGTAGCCTAACTTAGAGGATAAGTGATATGAGATAATCCAAACATGAACACCCAATAAAATTTGGCAAGGATCAAAAAGCTATGAAGCTGTGTTAGAGTGTTTGGGGTTGGATAATATCGAATGAATTGGATCTTATCCGGATCCACATGCATGCCTTTCTCATCAATGATGTACCTCAGGTATTAGACTTGGCTCCTACTAAATATGCATTTCTCCAAGTTCGCACATAGTTTGTGTTGTTGTAGGATTTGAAGGACCTAACGAATGTGTTGTAGGTTCTCTTCCAAAATATTATTGATGATAAGGATGTTGTTCGGATATACAACCACAAATGAGTTGGTGAAGGACCACAAGATGTCATCCATCAAACTCATGAAAGTTGTAGGGGAAATTTTCAAACCAAAATCCATAAGCAACCACTCTAAAATTCCCTCCTTGGATTGGAAAGAGGTATTCCATACATCTTTCGATTCTATTAGCACCTGGCGATATCTAGACTTCAATTTGGTCTTGCTGAAATACTTGGTCCCCTTGAGCTAGTCGAAAAGGTCATCAATCCATGGGATTGCGTACCTGTTCCCGACAATGATTTTTTTTAGTGCCTGATAATCAATGTAGAGTCTCCAAGTTTGATATTTCTTATGTACAAGCACAATTAGGGTCCCACAAGGTGAGGAACTTGGTTGGATGTGCCCCTTTTGTAGTAAATCCTAGATACATTACTTGTTTTATTAATTTTCAGTAATGGAGTGTTGGTATATCGTCCCATATTGTAGAGGTGATTTGGGAGTTAGATTGATCAAATTTTTGACCAAACAATGCAACAGTACCCCTGTGGGTGAGGATAATATGTCCCTATATTCTTCCATGACCTTATCCACCTTTTTCTACTGCATTGAGGAACCCTTCCTAGGGGCGATGAATTTGGACACTATCATCCCCTTTCTTTGTGAGTGAATCAGAAAGAAAACAATTTTCTCAGTATGGGGGATTATCTTGCTTCATTTCTTACCAAAGATCAAATAGATGGTAGTAGATGGGGCTACCTTTGGTATCATGTATAAATTATTCCCCAAAGTAATAATAACATTGTGAGGCCTAAACTCATACATAGCATTATGCTTCCACACGTATAGTTGGCCTAGTAACACATCTAAAACTTCAAGAGGAGAAGGATGACACAATACCTCACCCATGAAGGGCTTGATGCTATAGGGAAGGCAACACTGTTGGACGACGTGAAGATCTCATCCTTGATGAAGCCACCCAATGGTGTATGATTGCGGGTGTGGCATGGTTGGTAGGCCCAACTGTTTCATGACCTCTTCTAAAATGAGGTTCTTTTGGCTTCTGATGTCGACAATTAACTACAGAAGACAACCCTTCACCCACATCTGTGAGTGGACGAGACAATCCACCTCCTCTGGATCTTCAAGCTCAATATTTTGGGCCTTGGTGGTGGCAACAATGACACTAGGTTTTGTTTTAATAATCTACTTTCCCTTACCTTTCACCTTGTTGGGTTCTATCTCAAAATCAGGACATGCACCAGACTCTGAATCTTTCAGCTTGGCCACCACTGGCTACTTGATGTGACACTCACTTGTGTTGTGAGTGGGGCCCTTGTGGAACTCGCACCACTCCCTTATGTCCTCCTTCGTATTTGTGGTGCCATTCTTTGCTTGTGGCTTCGATGGGTTGTCCTAGGTCGCTCCACCTTGGATATGTCCTTTGTTTTTCCATTTGAGGGTGCTCTTTCCCTACTTTTGATTCATATATCCAAAGTCGTGCTTTAAAAAAAGAAAAATCTTGTTCAATCTTAGCAGCATATCAATATGCAAGTACACCAAGCCAAGAGATGCCTGAGAACTCCATTTCATCCTTAATTTATTTGTGTATACAATCGTGGTACTTGAACACCATATGTAGCTCAAAGTATTTGGTACTCAACTTTGTGCGTAGAGTATGAAAAATATTTGTCAGCTCATGCACATCTTAGTCCCTTTGTTGTCATATTGTAGTCCATTGTGTGTACTTGTCTTCACATCTCCCCATGGTCAAGAGTTCATAAATTTTGCTCAAAATTCAAAGTTGCACGATTGGATTGAAACTAGGATGGTTGCGTAGATCTCTTCTTCCTGATTTCGGCACCGTGAACGGTTCGAAAAACCAATGTCATATGAGGAAGATATTGCGTTCTGATCAAATATGGCAGAAACGGGAGTATCGAGACGTGATTCTATTGAGGATAAACAAGTTGTGTGTAGGTGGAACGGATGGCCATGATCCAGTCAAAAACGAGGGATAAACGAACCGAATCACATCGCATCAACGATTGTTATATTTACAAGTTAAGATGTCGCAAGCTAAATGATATAAGTTGCGATGCGAAGTGGCTACGTGTCGGGGTGGGTCTGAGTACTGTCACACTTCACAGGTGATGTGGTTTAGTCTTTAATGGTGTATACTTAAACCTACAAGAGGCCGATATGCGATAAGTAGAAGCTGCGATGTTGCGATGCAACATTGCCATCGCAACTTCGCATCGACAGATTTATTGTTTACCGTTTAAAGTTGTTTGTTAAATATTGTGACTTGCCATAAAGGTTTCGGCAATCTACGAAGTTATAAAGTATGAGATTTGTTTGAATATGCGATATTATGACATTTCCTGGGTTCTAAGTATTATGGCCAGTGTGCGTTAAAGGGTTTATATGGGAATGTTGAAGATTGCAACAAGAAACAATGAAATTGACATCTAGAAACATCATTCCTTGATCTTAGAGAAAAATAAGCACCTACACTAGGTGGGGCTCACACAAGCTATTTTTAGGTGATATGTCTATTTTTAGAATTTGAATCAAAGTCTATTTTTAGCAGTAATCTATTTATAGATGGTTGAGAAAATTATATGGATGGATGGGCACCTAAGTTTGTAATGCATGTGCGAAGTTGTTTCGCGGAATGCATGTCTAAAATTAGAATGCATGTCGATTTTTGTTAAGCCCTTAACAAAAATTAGAAAATAAATAATTGTCTATTTTCAATGAGCACTTGGAACTAGTTAACTGAAGTGGAAAATAAATTATCTAAATGGATTTCAATTTGAGGTGGTTGGTTGGTGGACCATGCAGTGGATTTCGTTGTAACTGAGTGATACAAAGTTGTAATAGAGTTGGATGTGTAGTTATGTGAGTTGTTATTTGGTTTAACTCAGTTAAGTGAGTTAAACTTAGTTGTGCTAGTTGTAACTAAATATACACTAGTGAGAGATCATTGACTGAAATATTAAATTAATTCGCATGGAGTGATCTCACTTGCAACTGAAGAAATACTACTGTTAACTACATGCATGTCAGGTCCAGTGGAGACCCAGTTGAGAGATAGGTGAAAGGCTCTGGTTGATTATCAGTTGTGACTATAGTGGTGCACTCAATGCATCAACACACACATTGGAGATGATTATGAGGATTGCGCATTCAAGGCTGGCCATATCGAAATCATTCAGAGGTTCTTGACCATCAGGGATTGCATAGTGGAGGCAGGTTGTCAGCAGGTAGTAAATTCATGCATGTGTGAACCAATTTTTGTATGACAGTGTGAGACAATTGTATATTATACTAAAAGCTCATGGAGTAGAGTTTTGTATGATATTGTTTCATGATCCATGATATACATAATATATCATAGTTGGGGTTTTTAGCTTTAATCTTTCTCGGTAAAAACATCTTTTTATGTGCGATTGTTTTTTCTTCATGTGTTTGCAATTGGCGATTTAATTTCCGCAAAGAATTAAGTAGAAGGATTATGTATTTTAATAGTGGATTTAATTGTTAGATCAAGAGAGTCTGGTAATACATCATTGTATTTTTTATAAATTTATACATGGTATCAGAGCATAAAATATTGCAATATTGAAGTAGTAGCTGAGTTTTGTTGGTGGAATAATTCGAATTTGCGGCAAGAATTTCTTGGTGTGACAGTTGAGTAAACATCAAAATGGATTTCAATGGTTTGCGGTTAGAGTATGCACTTGAGGGCAGCTCGAACTACATTACATGGAAGGATATGATGGATGCAGTGCTTGAAGATAATGGGTTGAAGGAATTCATCAACAATGATGTTCCTAAGCCTACTTCGACAGATGTTGCATTACTTGATGCATGGCAAAAGAAAGTAGCAAGGGAGAGGAGGATTCTATTGGAAGGTGTGAGAGACCATATTGTCTCAAGACTTCATGGGAAAGAAACTCCATATGCTATGTGGAAGGATTTGACGAATCTTTTTCAAAGCAGCAGTGACCATAGGAAATTGGCGCTGAAGGATAAACTCAGAAAGATCAAGATGGAAAAGAACGACGCTATTCTGGTATACTAAACAAAGTTTGTCCAATGTAGGGATGAGATTGGGACTGTATGAGTAAATGTTGTTGATGATGATTTAGTGAGCTTGGCTCTCTTGGGACTTCCTAAGAGTTGACACAGTTATCAAGACTCTGTCAATGGATGAGAAAAACTGTCGGATTAGGAATGATTGTGGTCAGATCTAGTGCAGGAGGAGTTCAGGAAGAACACCAAGGATATATATATATATATAATCAAATCCATAGGTAGTCTTGAAATAGGTAAAAATATTAGATTCGTACGATAGGTAAATTCAAAAATCTGTATTTATGTGTGTCACCTTTGCCCAGGGCTATGCTAGTTTTCTTTATATTACTAGTCCACTGAATAATAATAATAATAATAATAATATTTGTATTACTGGTCATATAAATCTTTATTAATTATCATATATATTTTTGTATAATTGATTTACAGAAAAAGAATAATATATTAATGTTTTGTATTTACGGATACTTTGATTATGTTTATATCCACAATTGTTGTGATCGTTGGCATCTTAATTGTTACACATATAATTTTTATATTCAGATAGAGTGGTTAGATTATGAAAATAAATTTTAGAATATTTTGAAAATTCAATGAATATTAGAAAATTAGTTAATTTATTTATATTAAATATATTTTTTAAATATTTTAAAAATTTCTTTCAAAATAAAATTAAGAGTATATATTAGTGTTGAGAGTATATATATATATATATATATATATATATATATATATATATATATATATATAATGGGCTATGGATATTTGTTTATTATATAGTTAGAAGTGTTTTAGTCGTGGATTTTTGTCTTCATTTACTAAACTATTATAAATAATGACACCGATACTCGAATGATGATATTATAAATTAGTGTAGATTCATCTTAAGTACAGATCTAACATGACCCGAGAGAGGTCAAATTTCTTCAGGTTCAAACTTCTTGAGAGTGCAAAATACAATGTGTTATTTTTCATTGTTTATATTATAATTTTGAATGCTAAATATAATATATTTAGGACCAAATAGAATGATTATATTATAAATTAGTATATATCAATCTTAAGTACAGATCTAATGAGTGAGGTCAAATTTCTTCAGGTGCAAACTTCTTGAGAGTGCAAAATACAATGTGTTATTTTTCATTGTTTATATATTTTTGAATGCTAAATATAATATATATAGGACCAAATAAATGTTTTGACCATAAATATTTGTTTTCATGATTAGGTGGTTGTAACAAAATTATGCGGGTAAAGAAACAATATTAATGTAGGTAGTTGTACCGAAATTGCGTGGGCAAAGATGGAATTCTATTATCCATAGTTCCATTAAGTATATTTTAATGAGTTAATGGATGATCATCTTATCTAATTTTGATTTTATATTAGTGTACTGCATTTAAAAATGATATTAGCACCTATTGTTGTAACCAAATTATATATTATATAATAAAATTAGTGTGGAGAAAGATAAAGTTTGTTATCCATAATTCCATAAGCATATTGCATTTAAAAATGATATTAACATATGTAGTTGTAACCAAATTATATATATATATATTTGAAAACAACTGTTATTAATCAATTACAAAAATAATCAAATAAGGAAAATCATAGGATAATTGTAATATTCCAACTTGCACATTCAGTATTTCCACCCTTTTAACTTAAAGACTTCCTTTCATCTTCTTAGAAGAAACAAAATAGTATATTATCTAACAAGATAATTTGGAAATGGTATTAAAGGATGTTGTTTGTAACAAAATTAGATATTATGTAAAGAAAATAGTGTCAACAATGATGAAAGTTTATTATCAATGGTTTCATTAAGCCTAATCATTCCAACTGAGTGATTTTATATCGATGTATTGCATGTAAAAATGGTATCAATGTAGGTGGTTGTAACGAAATTGTGCGGGCAAAGAATTAATGTAGGTAGTTGTAATGAAATTGTGTTGGCAAAGATGGAATTCTATTATCCATAGTTCCATTAAGCATATTTTGATGAGTTAATGGATGATCATTTTATATTATTTTGATTTTATATTAGCTTATTCCATTTAGAAATGATATTAACATATGTAGTTGTAACCAAATTTCCAACTTGCACATCAGTATTTCCACCCTTTAACTTACACACTTCTTATCCTCTTCTTAGATGCAAGTGGTAAAAACGGTAGGATAATTGTAGTAGTCCAACTTGCACATTCAGTATTTCCACCCTTTTGACTTACGGTTATAGATGGAATTCATTTCATCTTCTTAGATGAAAGTGGTAAATTAGTTTAACGTTATAACACTAAATTCAACAATGAGTGGCCTAATTATTTTGTCAATTCTATAGACTTACAACATTGTAATAGATAGGTTCTATCAGTTGGATATAAATGTAACTGAATAGCTCAATTGTGCATCATTCATGTGAGAGTAGTTACTTTTAAGTTAAATATTCAATTAAATCACATAGCATATCACATATTTTTTCCTCTATACTACTCATTTCCTCTATACTGCTCTTTCCTATGTTACTACTTTATAGTGTTTCCTTTGCAACATATGGTGCAATTGCTAGTTTAACTTGGTTGATCATAATTTTGAACACATTATAGTCTTTTTTATATTTGCATCAAACATTTTAAGCCTTTCCAAAAGATGTTAATCATGATTATTATTTAAGCCTTTCCAAGAGAGGTTAATCTTGATTATTATTTAAATATCAAATATCAAAGAAATTATTATACTTTATTAGAAATATAAATATGTTTATTTATTTTTGGTTAAAATTAGAATCTTAATTTATGACGACAAGTCTAATATTTTTTTATATTCTTATCAAATAATTTAGATATTTCTTAGTGATGTTGAATATGATGATATTTTTTGTTTGTTTATTGAGTTATATGTAATTGTATGGGTTTGATCTTTGGCATGACAGGCCATGACCTATGGGCATCTAAAAGTTACCTCGAGATGGGCCTGGGCCACACCATCCCTTTTGTTGATTGGACCTTTTAGCATGTCTCCTTCCCTAACATAGGGATTATCATGTCTCCTCCCCTAGCACAGGGCACAACCACAGCTCGTGAGATTTGATCTTGGGTCACCTTGCCGAGGAGGCCCATCATCAACTAGTTATGCTAGTAGGTCTTAATATTGAATATAAAAATTAATTAAATAATAAAATTGAAAATATTTTCATATTTTTATTATTATATAAATATATTATTTTTTTAATTTAATATTGATTAAAATCGGAATCTTAATTTATATTAAGATGCATATCCTGATTTGACTTTTCACTTAGTATAAGGAAATGACTCGAGAGATTTAAAGTACATCAAGAATTTCTTTCTTAAGTTTCCATTGAGTAATGGAAAATCAAAAATCCTGTAAATCTAATTTTATAATCAGTACTCTGAATCAAATTTTTGTTGTGTTAAGTTTATATGGAGTAATGTGAATCAAAATTGTTTCTTGAGTCTATATTGAATGGTAAAAATGTGTGTTACTAATCCCATCACTTCGATAATGAATTTACCATTCAAAAATCCCTTTCCCCACAAAAATTAAACGAATAATGTACAAAGTCAACATTAGGGAACACAATTAATTTATTTTTTTTCAGCTTTTGAATTTTATTTATTTAAATTATGATTAGTTGAGAGGGTTGAGTCTTATTTAGCAATAAGGACTTTCTCCGCTAGATTGTACATTATCTCTTCTATTTATTAGTCCCTTCCATCTCGGCATGGGACTATTGTAATTGAATTTAGCATTTCACATTAGTACTCTATGAATTAACCTAAAGTTTTTCATACCTTTTTATGAAATATGGTCGGTCATCTCATCATTCAACCAATGAAATAGATTAACCATTTTAAAAACCAATAAGATTTTTGATGATCTTATTGGCCTCTTCCCGAGGCAAATAGAGAATATTTCTCATTGATTTCTTGGTTATATTTCATTCTTATCATTAGTATTTTTTTGAAGGAAACCAATATTCATTGGCATTAATTGTTTTCAAATGTTTTCTTTGCGAATATTTGCTTTGTATTTTTCTCTTATGCAATAATATTTTTCTTCTACAATACATATGTCTTGTAAGCACACAACGTAGCTATTGCAACCCACACCAAACCTGTGTCCCAAACCACACCAAACTTGTGAATGATGTGGCTTAGTGCCTTCTATTTAGGGACCCTTCTTTGTTATAAGGTATAAATTTCAGAGAGTTCTTTCGAATAGTTTTTTTATCTCCAGGGAGACTTAACTAGACTTCCAAATAGTTTGTAAACTCCAAGGAGACTTAACCAGACTTCCAAACTTCCAAAGACTATATTACAACCGAGCTCCATGAGATTTTAACATTGGATGTATAACCATGCTGACAGATTCATCTGAATCTCGTAAATTCTCTCATGATTATTCAAATCCTCATTCACCCATGCCCTCGCTAGCTTTGCCATGGAAAAAGCCATATCCAATGGATACTCATTCTTCAATGCTGGATCCATTAAACCCTTGAGCTTCTCCTTGGGATTTGAACCCTCAACCAAAGCCTCAATTGTAGTTGACAACATAACTTCCTTGTTCACATCTCCATTCTTCTGAAAATCGCGGGTTTCCCAGAGAGAAGCTCAGCATGATGACACGAAAGGAAAATATGTTGAGCTTCATCATGGTGAGACCCTGGCCGAGATATTCTAGTGACATCTATTCTGAACCCTAGCTTGCAGATTTCACCATATCGAAATTGGAAATCTTGGTGCAGAAATTCTTGTCCAGCAAACAATTGCTTCTCTTTATCTCCTTGTGGACGTAAGTCGAAACGGAAAAATTGTGAAGATAAGCAAGCCTATTTTCAAAATCCAAATAAATTTCCAGTCTTTGCCACCAGCTCAGAATAGACACCGAATTTCTCTGTAAATATTCGGCGGGCGAGCCATTATCGACATACTCTTTTCTTTTCTTTTTTTGTAAGTCAGCAGTAATATATTAAGCAAATAAACTGAGGTTACATAGGTATACAAAATGGCCTGAGACCTTTAGAAAACCATAGAGGTTCCCAGGCATGCTCATCTGCATGCTCCTAGATAGTGTAGCTTTAAACCTGGCTCCTGCAGAAGGCATAAGCCAGAGAAAACAGCCCCCAGGCCAACCACGTAGGGTTGCCTATGGTGGCAAAGGATCTGATGAAAAGAGCCTACTAATGGCATCATAATGTCCGTGTACACACTGTTTAAAAACTATTGACAAACAAGAATTAAACCATAAAGAGAAAGCAGACATCACGGAACAGGATTCAAAGCTCCAGATTGACCAGTAGTGATTGGACTAGCCTCCTCAGCACCCTTCGGCTAGATCCATGGCTTGAAGTGTCAAATTATGGTGGTGTGCGAGTCATCAGCTGGAATTTCAATAGAAACATTGGGGACATGGCAAAGATACAGATCGAAGCGGCGAATGAAGTTGTCCAGGGCTTTGGCCTGCATGCGAAGCTCTTCTGTTAAGGAATTGAGGGAGATCTCAAGCTTGTCCAGTCTCACTGTGTTTCTGGCAGAGGCCATGGATATTGTAGCGAAGATCTCCTTGACCGCCGCTCCCTGCATTTCTATGGCCTTTGCAAGCAATGTTTTCATCTGCCAAGCAACTACCTGGGTTTGTAGAAATTGGGTGGTCCACGCAGATGGTGTTCCCAGGTTGACCAGCCAGTCAACCTCCTCATTGATGGCACTGTCATCCACCTGGGCTTGGGACCTATCCACCTTCTCCTACAACAGGTCAATCGTCTGCTTTACTTTCTTGGAGACAGAGGTCTCGTAGCAGTCCTTGACTCGCTTAAGGGTTTGCGAAGCCTTGACATTGCGGAGGTTATGATCCGCCATTGAATGTAGACAGAAGAGAACTGTGAGCTTGCCGAAAATCAAATGAATGAGCTTCAATTCAAAGCATGGAAACCTCAGAGCTTGGTCGGAAATGAGAATGGGAGAGAAATTGTTCCAATAAATAGAAATGTGGGTCATAGGGGATGATATGCTGATTGAAAGCCATTTAATGCCATAATGCTCGGCAACATGCTGGCTGAACCAACCACCAATGTTAGAGCAACGAGCAGAGATCTCCTTCTCAAGGGCAATCGTCTCGCATGCTCGAAGGCTCCAAATTAACTGCCATAAGGAACAGTTGTACCTTCAGCCATCCTTTTGGACGATGGGCCGCCATTCCCAAGATCTTCGTTGTGATATTTTTGGGCTGTGCCACCTAACGTAATTAACCAAATTGGGTAACTTCATAAGCTATTCATGATTGATATACTGTCGGCTGTCCTCCGTGGTCATACCGGCAGTAATGTCTTTACTGGATATGATGTCACACTGATCCCAAAGCTCACCTTGCATTAAATCCTGCCAGCACGTGTCAAGGATTTTTGCTGGAAGATCTACCGCATAGTTAGCTAGATGATCGGCTAGCACATTAGCTTTTCTGTGCACAGACTGAAGGATAATACCACTTAGGGATGTTAGGTGTTGCGCAATAAGATTAGTTACAGTAGCTAGGCGCCAATGCTTCGTGGCCTTGATGGGCTTCGTCCAATTTTGTAACTTTCGGATGGCAGTGATGGCAAGCTGGGAATCACCTTCTACTATGGCTAAGCCTTACCGACCCGAATTAGGACTCGAAGCCCATGCTCCAAAGTGACAAATTCCACTTCGTTATTTGTGGTCTCACCCAATTCCTTGAAAGATATATGAATAATTTCTCCCTTCTCGTCGTGCAGGACCCCTCCCAACCCAGCAGACCCAGGGTTGCCTCTTGATGCCCTGTCAAAGTTTAGCTTGCAATAGCCCAGGGAAGGAGCTTGCTAGATTGCAGGAGATGGAGTAGGCTGAAGGTGGGTTCCTTGTGCATAGAGCTCCACTGCTCTCGAAATTCCAAACATCGCAAGGATTTGGACGTCATTTGGAGATAACGAGTCCGCTTTATTGGTCTGGCAACAGGTAAGGACCGTTTCTTTCAAACCCTGCATAATGATAGTTTTTATTTCCTCGAGCTACCTAAAGCCCTGTTTCTGAAATATGCGATTATTCCTTTCTTTCCAAACCGTCCAGACCAGGAAACCAGGGCTCGGCCTCCATAAATTATTAACCATGCTGCTATTGGAATAATTCAGTCACCAATTGGTAATGGTGTCGTGAATGTAACTTCTGATCTGATCAGTTTTCTTGAATATGATTTTTATCCAGTCCCATAGATTTCCGGTCCAGACGGATTCATTGAACAAGTGGTTTATTGTCTCCTCCTGCTCCTCACAAAAGGGGCATCGGGATGGTCCAGTGAACCCTCTCTTCACTAGATTTTCCCAAGTTAGAATCTTCCGGTTCATAAGGAGCCATAGAAACGTTTTGATCTTAGGCCATAGGTTGCAGTTCCATACATTTTTGAACCAGGCTACCTTGTCCTCATTGTCCCTATTTTCTAGGTAATTTTGGGCCTCTTTGAGATTAAAGGTTCCCCCATTGAGCTTTCCCCAGCATAGGATATCCTGCCCTTGTGTGGCCCTTATTAGTATTTTCCTTAAAATGGTATCGAGGGCGTGAAGGAGGTCCAATAATTGCTCATCCGGTGGGAGAGGGATTAGACTCCATTTTCTCCAGTGCTGATGATCCACATCATTTTCCCAGTACTGATGCACTTTCATCTTACCATTGTCCTGAAACCATTGTTGCAGTGGTTGAAGATCAGGACTTTCAAGTTTTGGGAGCTTTTTCCAGGCATCCTCCTAAAACAAGGCGTTATTACCATTCCTAAGCTCCCAAAAGCAGTGAGCCTGTCTTATATTCCGGTTGGCCCGGGCTAGATTCTAGATCGGTGAGCCTACAGGGGCTTCAATCATTCTAACGATCTCCTCATGCCTCCATTGCTCTACATATTTGTCTTTCCATGTTCTCACCCAAGGAGTGTGGGGCTCCAAGAGCCATCTCCACCAGAGTTTTGCTCCGCATGCCTTGTTGACCGTCCCTGGATCCTGCAGCCCCAGACATTCGAGGCTCTTAGTTCTTCATAGCTGATCCCATGCCACCAGTGCCCACTTTGGTTTTTTCGAATTGCCGGACCATAGAAAGTTCCGTTGAATGCATCTTATTTTTTGAAGGACTCCCTTAGGAGCAGGAAGAATCGAGAGCATGTAATGTGCGATGGCTTGGAGGATTGCCTTTGTCATAACCAATCGGCCAGCCAAATTGAGGACTCGATTGGTCCAGTGATTGCACTTATCCTCTAGCCTGGATAGTAGTTTCTCCCAGTGAAGCCTTTGTAGGTTTTAACCCCGAACATAAATTATCTACACATGAATTTTATAACAGAAAATAAACAATAGCGAGAGCATAAAACATAAAACAGATAAACACATAGATTTTCCCCTAGATCCCAAATCGGGACAACCAGCTTGATTTTTCATTATATTCCTTTTAGTGTTACAACACATATATATACATGCCGAAGGATACATAAAACCCAATCCATTAACCCTAGATTATAACATAACCGTAGTTCCCTTAACCGGATCTACAAAATACTAGGGGATGAAAACCATTGTACCCAAAAACCATGTGCAAAATCATGCACAAAACATGGGTGGGTCTTCTTATGAGTGGGACAGCATACCAAAAAAAAATTTGTCGGAGTGCTGCCCCGGACCTCGACAGGGGGGGATGCCACCCCCCCTGTGATCCCCCTACTACGCCCGGCGCAATGTACAGTGCGTGGAGATAGTCATGGAAAGAATATAACACAGACCCAACATTCTCCCACTTGTTGTTTTATTTCCATAGGGGGCCACAGGAGAGCTTAGTCATTGGGCCAATTCTTCAACACCAATTGTTTCTCTACACAAAGAGAACTTCTGAGTGCTCACAGACTTCGTCAATGCATCTACAACATTCTTCAAAGTGTCCACCTTTACCAGCAACACCCTTTTAGTCTCAACCATATCTCTAACAAAGTGATATTGAACATCAATGTGCTTTGTCTTTGAATGATAAGTAGGGTTCTTAGCCAAGAAAATTGCACTTTGGCTATCGCAGTCTATCCTTATAGCTTTCTGTACCAACCCCATACTTGAACACAATCTCTGCAACCAAACTGCTTGCTTGCTTGCATGAGTGGCTGCTATGTATTCTGCCTCTGTAGTTGAAAGAACCACTACAGACTGTCTTTTACTCATCCAACTGACTGCACCTCCAAATAGGCTAAACACATACCCACTTGTAGATCTTCTTTGGTCCAGATCTCCAGCCTAGTCTGCATCAACAAAACCACGAATGTCCAACATTATTTTCAATCCTGGTCTTCCCTGGTAACACAAGCCATAATCACTAGTGCCACGTAAATATCTGAAAACCCGCTTCACTGTTGTCCAATGCTCCTTCCCTAGGTTTTACATAAACCTGCTCAATACTCCCACTGCATGTGCAATGTCTAGTCTAGTACAGACCATTGCATACATCAGGCTACCCACTGCACTTGCATATGTAACATGGGACATATCCTCCTCTTCTTCTTGTGTCTTGGGACACTGTTCAGCAGATAGATTTGCACCTACAGGAATAGGAACTTTCACCGGTTTAATATCCTGCATATTGAACCTCTGCAATATAGTCTCGACATACTTCCTCTGGTTTAACTAGAGCTTCCTCTTTGCCCAATCTCTCTTAATTTCCATGCCCAAAATATAGTTTGCAGCACCAAGATCCTTCATGTAGAATTTGGAGAACAGTTGGGTCTTCAAATCTTGGATAATTTCTTTGTCATTTCCAATCAACAACATATCATCCACATACAAGACCAAATAAATAACACGGTCACCAATTAATTTAAAATAAACACAGTGATCCTCCTTGCTTGTGGTGAAGCCAAGTCCCTGTATATAGGTATCAAATTTCTGATACCACATCCTTGGTGACTGTTTTAACCCATACAGAGACTTCTTCAACCTGCATACTAGTTCTTTCTTACCCTTCACCATAAAGCCTTCAGGTTGCTTCATGTAGATCTCCTCTTCTAGATCCCCATGAAGAAATGATGTCTTCACATCCATATGTTCTATCTCAAAATCAAATGCAGCAGCAACAGATAAAAGTAATCTAATAGAAGTAACCTTGGCAACAGGAGAAAAAAAATCACCAAAATCAATTCCCGGCACCTGGGAATAACCTTTTGCTACCAACCAAGCTTTGTATTTCTCCACCTTTACTTCTACATTCATCTTCTTTTTAAACACCCATTTTCTCCTGATGGGCTTCCTTCCAGCCGGAAACTCCACCAGATCCCATGCCTCATTTTTGTGCAAGGATGCCATTTCATCAACCATGGCCTCCTTCCAGAGTTTTCCATCCTTTGAATCTATTGCCTCCCTGACAGTTCTGGGATCATCATCAGTTATAGTTAAGGAAAAATTTGAACAGAAAGCAGATGGACTATACCTTTCTGGTTGTCTTCTTTCCCGAGCTGATCTTCTCAAAGCTAGAGTTTGTGGCTCTTCCTCTTCTTAGTCTTCTTCTCTTGTAGAGTATGATTCATCCTCCTTTAGCTCAAACTCTATCTTCTCAGGTTCCTTTGGTAGGACTTCATGTGTAACAACATCTTTCACCTCTCTAAACACCACATCTCGGCTGTACACAACCTTCCTTGTTTCTGGGTTCCAAAGCTTGTAACCCTTTAAACCATCCTTATA
The DNA here is from genome assembly GCA_034641835.2 of Pinus albicaulis. Lineage (NCBI taxonomy): Eukaryota > Viridiplantae > Streptophyta > Pinopsida > Pinales > Pinaceae > Pinus > Pinus albicaulis. Next base: position 769,911,898 of record CM076578.1, read on the forward strand.
CCCAATAAAGATGCACCTTTCAGATTTATTATCCAACATGGTCCTTTTCTCCTTTGGAACATGTACATATGCATCACATCCAAATACCCTTAGATGTGAAAGAGAGGGTTTCTTACCAGTCCATATCTCATGTGGAGTCTTATCCTCCAACACTGATGAAGGTGATCTGTTAACCAGATAGCATGCAGTCTCCACTGCCTCTGCCCAGAATTCTTGTCCTAACCTGATACCACTGAGCATGCTTCTTGCCTTTTCCATCAGTGTTCTGTTCATTCTTTCTGCAACTCCATTTTGCTGAGGTGTGTATGGAGTAGTCTTTTGTCGTGCTATACCACACTTCTTACAGAACTCTTCAAATTCCTTCTTGCAGAACTCCCCACCATTATCTGTCCTCAGCGCCTTTATCTTCTTCTCTGTCTGGTTTTCCACCAGAGCCTTAAATTCTTTAAATTTGTCAAAGACTTGAGATTTATTCCTCAAGAAATATATCCATGTATTCCTTGAGAAGTCATCTATGAATGAAACATAGTACACAGACTTTCCCAGTGATGGAACTGACACAGGTCCAAACACATCACTGTGCACAAGTTCTAATATATTGTTCGCCCTCTTAGCACCAGAAGGAAAACTCACCCGATTCTACTTCCCATATACACAATGTTCACAGAAATCGAAATCCAGAGAGCAATTAGACATACCTTCTACCATACCATTTCTATGCAGTATCCGAAGGCCCTTCTCTCCAATATGTCCAAGCCTTTGATGCCATAGCATGGTCTTTTCTCAAGAGACAACTAGGCTTTCCGATCCTCTTTCAAGAACCACAGAACTGTTACACCCATCAATAACAGTGCTACCTTGTATCTTGTACAGAGTTCCAATCCAAACTTCCCGCATTAATACCAGTTCTCCCCGAACCATCTTGCAGGCATCGTTCTCGAACACTATTTTTACACCTGCATCATCCATATTGCTTATAGAAATCAGATTTTTGGCCAATGCAGGAATACGTAGAACACCAGGAAGTGTTCTAATCCTTCCAACTTGTAGCTTCATCTTGACCTTTCCGCGTCCGATGATTTTGGCCTTCCTGTCATCCCCTAAGAAGATATCACCACCATCATATTTCTCATACTCGTAGAACCACTCCCTATGGGGAGTGAAGTGAAAAGATGCACTTGATTCAATCAACCATGACTCATGATCTACACGTGTATTTTAAGAAGAAGCCAAATACACATCCCCACCTTCATCCGAGGTGGTTTTTGCCTCTGTAGAAGGAGCATCATCATATCCCTTTCCTTTCTAAGGAGCTTTAGATCTGCATTCCTTTCTGTAGTGTCCTTTGTTTTCGCAATTCCAGCACACCTTTACAAAATTTCCAAGAGTTTTAGATCTCCCTCTAGATTTAGATCTCCCACTCGAAACCTTATTCTTGTTTCTGTTTTCGGACCTTCCTCATATAGATAAGGCATCTCCATTTTGACCCTCCATATTTCTTCGCCTCATTTCCTCTGACAGCAAGGCTAAGATAATGTCATCAAAATTCAAGGTAGTTGTATTGCTACCTATTGCAATAACCAAACTGTCCCACGAGTCTGGTAGAGAACACAACAAACTGATGCACTTATCTTCATCTGAGATTTTAATATCAATAGATGATAGCTGACTTACCACAGTATTGAAGGCATTCATATGCTCTGTCACTGAGTCTACATCCTTCATCCTCAGGTTATACAACTTTTTCCGTAGGAACAAATTATTCACCAGAGACTTAGATTGGTACAAAGTCCCAAGTTTTCCCACAAATTCTTTGTTGTAGCTTCCCCAGATACATTCAACAATACTGAATCTGAGACACACAACTGTATTGTGCTCTTAGCCTTCCGATCCAGTTTCTTCCAGTATTCATCTGACATTGTTGTTGGTTTAGTACCTGGATCTACCGCGATCCACTGATATTTATCGACCAGAAGATCCTCCATCTTGAGCTTCCACAACTCAAAACTCTGACCATTAAATTTCTCGATCTCTTTCTTTCTGTCGCTCGCCATCTTCTTTCATAGCAAGAATCGATCCCGCAGATCTCCCACTGAACAGGGTCTACCTCAGGCCCAAGCAAAAAACCCTCAGCAGCAAAGCGTCCCCTTGAAGCCGAAACAGATCTGATACCAAATGTATGTTTTAACCCTAAAAAAAATTATCTACACACGAATATTATAACAGAAAATAAACAATAGAGAGAGCATAAAACATAAAACAGATAAACACAGAGATTTTCCCCTGGATCCCAAATCGGGACGACTAGCTTGATATTTCATTATATTCCTTTTATTGTTACGACACATATATATACATGTTGAAGCATACATAAACCCCAATCCATTAACCTTGGATTAGAACATAACCATAGTTCCCTTGACCAGATCTACAAAATACCAGGGGCTGAAAACCATCGTACCCCAAAACCATGTGAAAACTCATGCACAAAACATGGGTGGGTCCGCCTATGAGTGGGACCACATACAAATTTTTTTTTTTCCGTGGCACTGCCCTGGACCCTGACAGGGGGGGCTGCCTCCCCCCCCCCTGTGACCCCCCTGCTGTGCCTGGTGCAACATACAGTGTGTGGGGCTAATCGTGGAAAGAATATAACACATACCCAACAAACTTTTCCATGCCCTGTCTGTGAGGGGTATGCCCAGATATTTGGAAGGTAAATTGCTTCTTTTGAAACCTAGGATATCTGTCAAATTCTTCTGAATTGATAAGTGCGTATTAAAGAAGAAAATATAGGACTTTATCAAAGTTAAAGTCCATACCAAAGGCTAGACTGAAAAGGTTTAAGATAGATTTGAAACCTTTGGCTTCCTTCACAGTGGGGGTGTCATGCAGCATAGTGTCATCAACAAACTGTAGATGAGTAGTTGCCAGGATATTGCCCAGGGGCTGGAGACCTTTTATAATGTTCTTTTCTTGGCCGATATGATAATTCAACTTAGACCTTCCATAAGTATAACAAAGAGAAATGGCGAGATGGGATCCCCTTGCCGAATGCCCCATGAGGGAAAGAAGGGCTCCGATGGGGCTCCATTAACAAGAATGAAGTAGCTAGGATATTTTACCATAGCTAGGATCCATGCAATCCATCTTAGACTAAAACCGAAAGTGCCAGGTACAACTTCTAGATAACTCCAACTGACCTTTTCATAAGCTTTTGAGAGGTCGAATTGTATGATCATGCCAGCTTTCCTTTGGGATTGCAGAGTGTGGACCATTTCATGAGCTAGAAGGACATTGTCCATAATTTTCCTTCCCTCCACATAGCGTTATTGTTCTTCAGATATTATCAGAGGAAGTATGGGCTTTAATCTATTGGCCATGACCTTTGATATAATCTTGTACATTAAATTACAAAGTGCTATGGGCATAAATTTGGAAGGGGTGCAAGCCCCCTCCTCCTTGGGAATGAGTACAATAAAGGTGGACTTTAGGGATTTGAGAATGGAAGAGGAGGGTCTAGAGTCCTCAACCACCTCCCAAATATCCTTCTTAACCACATCCCATCAAGCTTTGAAAAAATCAATGGTGAATCCATCTGGGCCTGGGGCTTTCCTGTTGGCCATCTCTTTAACTGCCTCTTCCACCTCCAGAAGGGAGACTGGCTGGTCCAAAGCCCTGTTTTGTTCTTCTGTTATGAGCTTAGGGATGGAAGAGGTAACTTCACTGATGACCTCCTGTCTGTCAGAGTCTGGTTCTGTTGCAATGAGTTTGGAATGATTTCTCATAATGGAGGTGATATCTTGGTGTGAATGGAAGACATTCCCATGCTCATCCTTAATCCTGGTGATTTTATTATTACATCTGTAATCCATGGCACATCTATGGAAGAATTTTGCGTTTGTCTCGCCTTCTTTTAGCCACTGAATGTGAGATTTTTGTTTCCATAGGATTTCTTCCTGACTACATCTTTCATTCCACTTTTGCATCAATTCCTTCTATGTGTCAATTGAGTCCTGCGAGATGGTTCCTTGAATCCAGCTGTTGTGAATGGCTTCCATTTGTTGCTCCAGGTTTTGTTTGTCCTCAAAGATTTTACCAAAAACTTCGTGATTCCAAGTTTTCAGCTTGGTTTTTATATATTTCAGTCGGGCTTATAGCCTGAACATCTTTGTTCCTCCTACATCAAGGGGTTCCTTCCACCACTTCTTAATATTTCCAGAGAAATCCTGGTGAGTAAGCCAAAATATTTCAAAGCGGAAAGGCCTATTTTTTGGAGTTCCCAGGATAGAGGCATTTAGCGTGATAGGCCAGTGATCTGAGCCCCCATAGGGGAGGATATCAAAATCAATAGTTACCCCTTCCATAAGTATGCTGTCAGAGACTAGAAAGCGGTCAAGCCTGGAAGCGATATGTTTATCTCCCTCTCTTTTGTTGGTCCAGGTAAATATGCCATTTCGACGAGGAATATCCACCAGGTTGGCAGATCTAATGAAAGAAATGAAGGCCATGGCATCACTATTGAGTGAACGCAGACCTCCCTTCTTTTCATCGAGAGATGTTATCATATTAAAATCCCCCCCATAGATGGCTTTGGATTTGGGGTGTCTATGATGTAACTTGGTTAGATCTTCCAACATCAATATATTTTCCTCGAGTCACTGAGGACTATATATATTAGTGAACAGAAAGGTGCCTTTTTCCCCTATGATCTGCATCTCAAGGGAAATAAAGGACTTGGTTGCTTCGGCATTGAGAAGATGAAGAGTTCCAGGAGTCTAGAAGATGGCTAGACCTCCACCAGTACCATTTCCTTCCACTGCTAGGTGCTCTAGGTGTTTACCTAGGCGTTTACCTAGTTCTTCTAACTTTTTTCGGGAACATTTGGTTTCCTGGAGGAAAACCAAGTCCAGTTTTTCTTGAGTGAATTTATTTCTCAGGGGCCTATGTTTCCTTAGGCTACCCAGCCCTCTTGCATTCCATGAGAATACTTTCATAGTTAAACAATTCTTAGGATGAGAAAGAGAAAGCCTCAAGGGCTTTCATTTTACCTGAGTTAATTAGCATCTGACCCAGTTCGTGAAGTGCATCATTGTTGGATCATCTGCCCCTTTTCTTCCTATGCTTGAGACTAGCTTGTGTGTGGTGGAGATTTTGTGCCTTAATACCCAGGCCTTTGGTTGCTCCTCGACTTCGTTTCATACCTTTTAATACTGCATCCTGTCTTGTGAGGAATAGATAGTTGACCCTGTTGATTTCTTCCTCTGGTATTTGGTTGATTCCTTTCTGTTTCCATTGCTCAACTATGGAGTTAAGATCTAACCCTTCTTTTTCAAGGATGTCCCCTAATTCCTGATCCTCCGTGCCGATTTGACTAAGGGTCATTTCCTCATCTCACTCCTCATATTTTTCACAGGTGACCTCTAAGATCGGTTCATGAGTTGTGGTTGGCTTCCTTGGTTGGGTGAGTTGCTCTACTATTCCAGTGGTTTCCTGCTCCGCAGCTGGGATCTGAGCTAGCTTTTCCGATTGAGGATCTTCTCCAAGCACCTCGAAGGTGTTCAGTGTTCTGGTGAACTAATCATTCCCTTTGGGTGGGGTTTTGCAGTTGGCCCAGTGTTTACCAATAGGTCAGATGAAACCATCCAAAACCTGATTGGGTTTCTCCTTGGCTTTCTCAGCAATTTTTTTCTGAGGGCACTCCAGAATTAAATGGCCACGTTCATGACATTTTCGGCATCTAAAGGGTATTTTCTCATAGTCTATGGTTTGAAAATAGACCTCATCCCTATATTCCAACCACAAACCCTCATGCAAAGCCCCAGATACATCCATTTCAACACAGATGCAAGCATAAGAAGTGTACCTTTTTTGGATAGTGGCTTCAGAAGCTCGAACAAAGGTTCCTAGAGTGTTACCAATCTGCTCCAGTGCTGCCGGTCTCCAATAGTCAATTGGCAGGGAGAACAAACGGATCCAAACTGGGACTTGTGTGAAATTCTCCTGCTCCAGGGTGAAGTTGGGTTTCGAGGGCCTCATATAGAGACCAGTGGAGGCATAAAAATAAGTTCCTCCCTCATAGATCTGATCCTTGTCTTCCAGATTAGCGAAAACCACCGTGAAGAAACCCTTGGATCCCTGGTGTAACTGCACATCCCCCCTTGGCTTCCAGACTTTCTTGATCCATTGACAGAGGGCTTTTTCATTGGGCCAAAAGCCCATGAATTTGCAGATCACTGCATGAATGGTCATGTGATCTCTGTAGGCTTGCATATCCAGGTCATTAATGATCACCCTGAGACTTTCCTTGGTCTTCAGCTTGCACCGGCCTTGGTTTTTCTGTTATATCTCATCGTCAGCTAACCCTTTCGAAGCCAATCTGCTTAGAGCAGGGTTTCCATTTGCTTCCTTTTCTTGGGTTGTAGCTTCCTCTTCTGGAGGATCCGTTTCCTACGTGGTATGCGAATTAACAAACTCCTGTACCCTTGTGATACCTTTTGGCTGGTTTGGAGGTTGGTTTGCCGTGACATTGCCGCTCTCCTTCGTCCTATTCCCTGCAGACGTAGAGCCTGCAATTCTGACACCTTCCATCAGTCATTTTTCCTTGTCAATCGTAACCTGTTTGAAATTAGGGGCCCTTGGGGCTCCCGGCCTTCCCATTCACTGGGCCAGAGCTAGCCCTCTTTGCCGCAGATCTTGGCGCAGGGCTCTGCTCCCTGCCTGTGTCCTGGCCAGAGTTTAGTCTGCACTACAAAAACTACCAATAATTAGTCAATAACAAATATATTAACCAAATTATCTTGTTTTAGTTGGTGTCTCGAGCCATTATCGACATACTCGAATACCAAATATGAATGGATTTCCTTCACATAGATGCATTCCATGCATGCCTGTACTTAGTTCAAGCACTTAATTTATTACTAGTTCTGACCCCTTACATGAGATAGCTAGATTAAAGGAGTAATACCAAGGAAATAAGCACAACCCACCTTGGAAACAAAGAGACAATGAAAGACTATGGGGGATGTTGCGTAGGTCTTGGGCCTATGATCGGTGGTGGGTATTGTTACCGGGTAGCAGGATAAAATTATAACAATGGAAAAATAAGTTAAAATATTTGGCTTTAATGGATTCACATATGCTTATAAAACCATCTTTATGATATTAGGCTACAAGTGTAATACATTCAGATTATATGAGAAAACAATATATGTTCAGTGTTACTCATATTTTTTATGGATACCACGCCAGAGGAATGTTATTTGTTTAGAGAAATTCCATAATTCACCGAGTTCCCTAAAGAAAAATTTAAGTTCCATTAATATACATTGTTTTAAAGCAAGGATCACTTTGAAACTCGGCAAAAATCCTTTCATGCACCATTATAACTTTTGAATGTCAGTAGAACTGTTCAAAGCCATTTTATTTTCTGAATTGTTGTTTTAAAGTTTTTTAATTGCTTCCCTTACCAAGAAAATTATTTATAGTCATTTTAATTGTTGATTTACCCTTTTATGTACAAAATATTTGATGACAGTCCAATGGGTAGAACATTCTTTGGATGGAAAAGCATTAGAAGCCTCACTAATTTGTAGATTTTCATTGGCAACCCTTAAAAACTAACATTGTTGAGAAAAACAATGTTCAAGTAAATTATTTGAACCTTTATTGTAGGGAAATACAAACAATTGGAAAATAATTTGATTTTTTTTTGGTAGTATTATGCAAAAGATGATTGCCATATAAAGCATCATTTTCAGCGTTCTAATGGAGATTATGTCTTGTGCAGTTGTTATATACCCTTCCTTACTGTAACTTCAAGGACATATAACAAGATAATTTTCCCTAGTTTCAAGGTTAGGCATATTTTTATGAGACAGGAGAACTGGAAATTTTGACATATTTATAATTAATGTGGTGAGTGGCTCTTACTGTGTTTTGCAGGCATGCACGATCATAATCATGCCTTTTTTGCAGGGATATGCTGAAAAGAGGTGAATTCAACTTGGTTGTATTACTAAATCACAATGGTATCCAATGCTTATATTAATCCAAAGCACACACATGGAAATGTGTTTCCAAGTGAACCACATGATTTGTCGAGTGTAAAATTAAAATTCATTGAGTCATTAATACAACTTTGTTTTTGCAGTTGACTGGATTTTCTACCAGAACTACTACTGGATGTTGCAAATTAAATTCTCCTTGTTACGACATGCACTTCTTGAACTATGGAGAATAACTCATTTGGTTCACAACTACTCTATTGTTTCCTCCAAAACTTTCTTTTGCGGACATCCAAGATAGGCTTCAGGTTTCACCTAACTATCAATTGCTTTAGACACAACACCTTTATCTATTTCCAATTCCGTAACACCTTTATCAATATCCAATTCTGTAACAAAATTTTCTCGTGCCATCATGCTCTTGGGCAGGGACTAGTTGCTCTACAATCCTCCTTGTTATCTATGATAACAAACAATGTTGTGCATAATTTCATACATGATTTGGAAATTAGGATCACAAAAGAATTTAATATTTATGAGTATTTACACAAAAATTCTATGTGTTTCCTTTTTTTGTGTTATCAAAATTGAATAAATAATTTTCTTCAAATACATGCCAAGGGTTGGGTTAATCTATTTTCATGTGCAGGCCATGGTGACCTTGGACAAGTAGAGACCGAGTTTGGACAAGTAGAGACGGAGTTTTAATTTCGTCCATAAACTCAACTCTATTCCTCCATTATTTGACAATCTTAGAAATCTTACTACAACAATATGGGTTTATATAAATACACATTATAATAAAATAATGACATTTTCTCATTAAAATTCACACATTTGTAATCAAAATTAAAACGTTTTTATTTCAAAATTCAACATTTTTGAAATCGTATTTTTTTAGTTTCAAAATTATTCAAAATTCTTACTTTTGAAATTGAAGAACATAGTTTTTAAAATGAACATTTTCACTTTATAAAACCTAATATTGGCACTTCCAAAGTCTAAATTCCCAACACTTTTCACTTTATAAAATCTAATATTAACTTTTTGAAAATCTAATTTCCTAGCACTTTTAGTGTATATTTTGCATAACTAATTCAAATTTAATCTAATAAAAGTGACCTAGAATCCATAGCCATACCGCATATGACAGTTCAATAATGAATTGACACAACTAAGAAGAATATTGAATGAGTTGCACATTCTTGTTGGTAACGTGCACTGATTGTACACATTTTTATTTGGAATGTGTGATAATGTAACTCTTTAATATATAATCATTTTAATATATTATCAATAACATTTTATCTATTTAATGAATATTTAATATTATATTTATTATTTTAAAATAATTTAAAAATATATAACTATAATAATTCAAAACAAAATATTTAATACTATATTTTTTATTCTAAAACAATTTACAAGTATATGACTATCATAGTTCAAAACATATCTCTTTTAAAAATGTTACAAATTCAAAATTAAAAATACCGAAGTCTAATAATTAAAAAGAAGTTATTCTATTTAAAATGTTACAAATTTATGTTTAAAAAAATATATATATACAACTAAATAAAATTTAATAATTAATTAAATATGAAAAAACTTAACTATTCCGTAATAAATATTTCCTCAAACCCTAGAATTGAACCATTTTAAACACCATTACTTTTATACAAAAATAAACAACAAAATCCTCTATTTCGGTCTATTTTGTTCTGTCTTTAAACCACAAATTTTAATTAAAATTCATAAAGTTCCAGTTGATCGACCTATATTACATTTAGATATTACTTTAAAATTTACACAATCGTGCCAATGATGGAGAAGATTCCATGAATCTACCCTAATAATCTCTAATTTTAAAATAGTGATGAATGTACCCCCACTAAATTTATGATTTTTGTCTTTTATTAAGATTTTTGGAGAAGGGTAAGATATCTACGGTAAAGGTATCTGATATTAGCGAAAATTGTAGGACGAAAAGTTCAACCATGAGGAACTCGTGTTGTCGTTTCGCCCATCGAGAGTGCAATGATTCCATCCTTCACAAAGGTGAAAGAGTATTAGCTCACCACCAATGTGTTCACAGCATTGAATTCAATCTGCTTCTGCCTCTCGGATTTTACGATCTGCTTGCTTTGGTTTAAGTCCCCTCTTGTCTCTCCATAATTATGTCGTCGTCGTCGTCTTCGCTAATCGTTTTTGAGGTTCCTGGTTTTATCAGAGTCCATGAAGATGGGACGGTTGAACTCTTGCGTGACAGGGGAACTGTTCCCCCTAATTCACAGGATCATAATTTGGACGAGAAAGTGGCATCCAAGGATGTGGTGTTGGATCCTCAGACAGGCGTCTTTGTTCGGCTCTATCTCCCTCCTCTGGAGCTCACGGATGTAAAACGTCAAAAAGTCCCGCTACTTGTGTACTTTCACGGAGGGGGTTTCTGCGTTGAATCCGCTGCATCACCTGTGTATCACAGCTATCTCAATAAAGTGGCTGCAGAGGCCAAGGTGATTTGTGTGTCTGTGGAGTACCGGAGAGCCCCTGAGTATCGCCTCCCTGCGGCTTATGACGATTGTTTTGGTGTTCTTGAATGGCTTGACCGTGAAGCAATGGCAGTGGAAGGAGTGTCTGTGGATCCGTGGCTCGCTTCCCATGCAGAGTTCAGGAAGGTTTTCTTGGGTGGAGACAGTGCCGGGGCCAACATCGTGCACCAGGTGGGTATTCGTGCGAGTGAAAGGAATTGGGATGGGGTGTGTTTACAAGGGGCCATTCTGGTCCATCCCTTTTTCGGCGGAGAAGAACGAATTGAGTGCGAATTGGGGCCGGGGCCGGTGGTGGAGGGTTTTCTAAAGGGCGCGGATGAAGTTTGGAGCATCTCTCTCCCTGTGGGAGCGGACAGAGACCACCCTTTTTGCAACCCAGATGGACCCCGTTCTCCGACTCTGTCGACTCTGGTGTATCCTCAAACGCTGATATTCGTGGCAGAGCAGGATTTCTTGAGAGATCGGGGTATATTGTATTACGAGGCGTTAAAAAAGGCGGGCAAAGATGTGGAGCTCGTTGTGACGGAAGGGGAAAACCACGTCTTTCATCTCCTGAATCCGAAGTCTGAGAATGAGCCGTTGATGATGAAACGCATTTTGGATTTCATGGACTCCTCCTCCGATCACTAAAACAACTGAGTCAGCTGTGAGTTGCATTACAGTATATTATTAATACAACAACAGCATGTATCTGTGTGAACAGGGATTTAAATAGCGATCTAGTGTAGAAAGTTTAGAGGGCAATAGCTTTTATATTCCGTTTATTTTGGTAAGAGGAGTGACAGTTTAATGAAAATGCATGAAATTGGAAGTTTGTGATTATATATATGAAATAGGGTGGGTTTTCTGATTACTCGATTTCTGCTGCATCGGATATAAGCAAGGACCAGGCGGCCGATGTGTTCTTTCGACAGGACATTGCATTTCCATTCGATCCTGGATCTGTAGGGCATGCCGGTCATGGTAGGAAGTTGTAGGGTGCCCGATCTCCGGATCGAGCTGGGGAGCCGGATCTTCCCCAATCATGGGGATCAGTCTCATCTTTTTTGGGAGCCATTTTGTTTTCAGGATTGTATTTCTTTCATCAAGCGAGCCTGTTTTTGGACTGCAGGGTTTTTGTTTTTGTCCAGGGCTGGTTTTCTTCTTCAAACGAACCTGACAATATTCATCAAGCCAGCCGGATTTCTATATGTCAAGCATGCATGATGATTTACAAGGTAGCCAGTTCTATTATAAAAGGGTTTGGGCACACCATATGGGATATCAAAGTCGCTCTATGTTTTCAAGTGTGCCTGATTTGGTGTTTGCGCAAGCGAGACTGCCTCTTATCAGTCATGGAAGACACTATGGAACACACCTTTTTGTTTGCCTTCTTTCATTTCAGTTATCTTTATTTTCTCATTGTCATAAATATGATGCTTCTGTATTTTCTCTGAATGTTCTTTTCAATGTATACAGGGATGATCTCGTGGGTCTGTTTTATACTACCCGTTATATTGTTGGCCATGAACATCGAATCACTTCTCTTCAGAAGTGTATTCTAAATGTATTTGGTATATGATGTACTGTCATATATTTCTTTTAATATACAGCGTTTTTTTCTTCGGAAAAAAAAATATATGAAATAGGGTAACACATTGTAGTTAGCGTATTTCTGCTTCGCTTTTATAGTTCATTACCTGTTTCCTGATAGACATACGAGTGGTAAATCTTTGGAAGATGGCCTGGAAATTAAATGCGAAGGAAATGGTTACAATTTAATTCGAATGGTTACATTTTAATTCGAAACTTTAAGATTGGACAGAATGGTTGTCTCAGAAAAGCAATCATTTCTCTTTCATAAATTATAAATATAATTTAGTTTTCAATTTTTTTTAAATGGAAATCATTCCAATTTAAGAGCAAGAGTGAGTATTAATATTTTTTTTAATAAATAATTTAATATAATTATTATTTTTATTTGTTATTTTATATCTTAAAGCTACGTTTTTTTTTATAAATATATGTCAAAGTTATTAAGCAAATTTTTCAATATGTGAAGGTTTTTTTTTTAATTATTAGATATTTTTGTAGGAATTTGGTTTTTTTAATTTTTGTCAAACCTAAATTTGTGATTCTAACACATTTTTATTAGATTTTGGGTAAATTTAACCAGAAAAAATGCAAGAAAATTCACCAAAAATTTAACAAATATTCTTTCAATATGTGAAGAACTTTGTTTAATTATTAGATGTTTTAGAAATTTTGATAAAAAATTGGTTTTTTGTTTGGCAAACTTAATTTTTTGATTCCAACAAATTTTTATTAAATTCTGAACAATTTTTACCAAAAAGTTATGAAAAAAACTCACCAAAAAAGTTCAACAAATACTCTACAATAGAGAAGATTCACCAATTTTGATTGGTTACTGTGAGTGAGATTATTCAATTGATGAAGATAACCTCCTATTTGTACATTCTTGATTAAATTGAAGATTAATTTATATTATTGTAAAAGATATTCTTGATTAAATTGAAGATTAATTTATATTATTCTTGATATTCTTGATTAATATTACTTATCACTTATTCATCACAATTTTTATGTATGTTTTCATTTTTGTTAAATTTTATAAAATTGATTTGCAAACTATTAAATAACATAAAAACATGGAAGCCTTTCTGGAGAATACTTTTAATGAGTTCCTTTATGATACGAAACATAATTATTTATAAACCATATTCCTTATATAAAATAAAACAATGAAAACCTTATACAAAATAAAATAAAACAATGAAATTGCAAATTTCAAATTAAAATAATCTTAAATTCACATTTTAACCATATTTATTATCAATTTAATATTTTTAACTCCTTGTAACGAAGGTTGATCATAATTTTGAACCCATCATCGGTTTTTTATATTTTCATCAAACATTTAAAGCCTTTCCAAGAGAGGTTAATCCTGATTATTATTTAAATATTAAAGATCGAAGAAATTATTATAGTTTATTTTCTATATAAATATAATTTTTTAAATTTATTTATTTTTTATTAAAATTAGAATCTTGATTTATGACTAGAAGCTTAATATTTTTTTTATATTTTTATTAAGTAATTTAGATTTTTGGCTTGAGGAGTCATAATTTAGGGGCATTTAAAAGTTATCCAAGGAATGTATATTGGACCTTTGACCTTTTTGCATGTCTCTTCCTCTATCACAGAACATGTTTTCCCTTTTAGTATAGAGCACAACCATAACCAATGAAATTTGATCTTGGGTCACTTTGCTAAGAAAACCCAATATCAACCAATTGTGTTAATAAAGCTTAACAATATTAAATATAAAAATTAAAAATATTCATACTAAGAAGCATATCCTGACTTTTCACTTAGTATAAAGAAATGACTGGAGAGATGTAAAGTAAATCAAGAATCTTTCTTTCTTAATTTTCCATTGAGTAATTGAAAATGACAAATCTTGTAAATCTAAGTTTATAATCAGTACTCTGAATCAAAGTTTTGTTGTGTTGAGTTTATACGGAGTAATCTGAAACGAGATTTTTCTTCAGTCTATATTTAACGGTAAAAATGTGTGTTCTTAACCCGGTCGCTTCGATAATGAATTGACCATTCAGAAATTCCGTGCCGCCCAAAAATTAAAGGAATAATGTGTAAAGTCAACAATAGGGAATAATTTTTTTTTTTTTGAATTTTTGAATTCTATTTATTTAAGTTATAATTAGTTGAGAGGGTTGGAGTCTTCTTCAGCAATAATGACTCACAGGTAGATTGTCCGTTTTCTCTTCTATTTATTATCTAAGATAACAAACAATGTTTTGCATAATTTCATACATGATTTGGAAATTAAGAGCACAAAACAATTTAATATTTTATAAATATTTACACAAAATCTATGTACTTCCTGTCTTCCTCTCTTTGTTTTATCAGAACTCAATAAATAATTTCCTTCAGATAAAGCGATACATGTCAGAATCGAGTTAATCTCTTTCCATGTGTCGGAAGTCAGGGTTACCTCCCTTTCACATGTTGTCAAACGAAAACAGGGTCTGACCTTCGACTAGGCGAGGTCGAGTTTTAATTTCGTCCATGAGCTCAACTCTACTTCTCCATTATAATTTCTGGCGCACTTACTGTTGTGTGAAAATTTTTAGATATGACAATTTTAGGAATCTTATTGTAACCATCTGAATTTACTTTTCTTATTATGTAAATTATATTTATATAATTAATTGAGCTCAATTTTATTTCTTCATTATAATTTCCAAGGCACTTTCTGTTGTGTGAAAATATTTAGATATGACAATTTTAGGAATCTTATTGCAATAATTGACAATCTGAGTTTACTTCTTCTATCAGGTAAATTATATTTATATAATTAATTCAAAATACACTATGAATTATTGAAATAAATTACTAACAGCTTGCACTTAATTAAATGTGATTTTGAAACAAAGAAACTAAGCAAGAAATTATAACAATTAGATAAGATACTGAAAATATAATTACACATTATAACAATTAGATAAACTAATAAATTCATATATTTGCACTCAAAATTGACACTTTAGTATTTCAAAATTCAACATTTTTGAAATTGTATTTTTTAAGATTCAAAATGATTCAAAATTCCTATTTTTGAAATTGAAAAACATAGTTTTGAAAATAAACATTTATTTATAAAAGCTAATATTAGCACTTCCAAAATCTAAATTCATAGCACTTTTCACTTTATAAAACCTAATATTGACACTTAGAAAATCTAATTTTCTAACACTTTTTAGTGAATATTTAGCATAACTAATCCAAATTTAATATAATAAGAGTGACCTAGAATCCATAGCCATACAACAACTCAATAATGAATTAACACAACTAAGAAAAATATTGAATGAGTTGCACATTCTTGTTAGATGTAGTGATTGTGCACATTTTTGTTTGGAACATGTAATTATTATGTAACTTTTAATATTTGAAAATTTTGATATATTATTAATAACAATTTAACTGTTTAATACTATATTTTTTATTTTAAAATAATTTAAAAGTATATGACTATAATAGTTTAAAACAAACCATTTAAAATAAATATTTAATATTATATTTGATGCTATGTGATTCATTTTATTAGTTTTAATCTTACTTCTTCAGCCCCGTGAGCATCACTAGATGCAATGAGTGTTAAGTAGATTATTCAAAAATTATGAGAAATTAGTCAGCTACTACTACCTCTCATAGAAATGGTCATAGATGAATGACTTACTTAAAGCAGTTGAATCCCAAAAATAATATCTGCTATATTTTTTATTTAAAACAATTTAAAAATATATCACTATAACAATTCAAAACAAAATATTTAATAAATATTTAATACTATATTTTTTATTTAAAACAATTTAAAAGTATGTGACTATAATGGTTCAAAACATATCTGCCTTTAAAATGTTACAAATTTAAATTTAAAAATACCAAAGTCTAATAATTAAAAATATGTTTTTTCTATTTTACAAATTTAAATTTAAAAAATAAAATATATACAATTATATAAAATTTAATAATTAAATAAATATGAAAAAAACTTAACCATTCAATAATAAATACCATTAGTTTTAAATAAAAATAATTAACAAAATCCTCTATTTCTCTCAATTTCTCTCTATTTTATCCTTTCTTTAAACCATAAACTTTAATTAAATTTCATAAAGTTGCAGGGGATCGTTTTCAGAGAGAATTTACATCAGAAAAAAAAACAGTACATAGATTGAGTGGAACAAAATATTAACGAGAATATTCGTGATATGAGACTCATCTCATAGTTTTAGAAAAAACCAAAAAGACATTTAAACCAAAAACAATTGGAACTAAAAACAGAGAGAGCTGATCGTGCGGATAAACAACGAAGAAGGTCAGCCATTCCAATAGCTGAATAGGCCGAATACAAGGAGACTGGGTTAGGAAGACCAATAGCCCAGAGATGTCGAAAGCAATATGTCTCCAAACCAAACAAACCAGGAGATAAAAACACGAGACAAAAGCCCGAAAGAGATAAAACGTAAGTCCGGACCCCATAAAAGACCTTGTTTAGCAGGCTCGCTTGATGGAAGCACTTCGTTGATGGGGAGCAGGAACACAAAAGAGGAGATAGAGAGAGCCTAAAAACAAAATGGAGAAAACTAGGTTGAGGACGGCCAGAGCAGATGAAGAGCAATAGTAGGAGAACCTAGGCCGAAAACATACAGTTAGGGAATAGGAACAACGAAAAGACTAAGTGATTTCATTTAGGTGGAAACCTTTGATTGAATACGGCCAAAAGGTTCAAGGGGCCCCTTTGACAAACCATCAGCGCTAGTGTTTACTTCTTGGAAAATGTGATGGAGAGATGAAACCCGAATCCACTGCATAAGGAAGGAAATACGTCTTATCCAATTTTGAAGCGGAGGTGGATTAAAATCACATAAGCCACTAATTTCATCGATAACGACCTTGAAGTCCTCCTAGAGATGAAGATTAGGCAATTGAAGATTATGGCGAAGCCAAAAAAAACACTCCATAGAGCAAGGAGCTCCACTTTTGTGTTTGACCCCTAGCCACCGTTGCAGAAGAAAGAAAAACGATCACCATTTTCCAATTTGATCCAACCACATAGCCACAGGTCCCCTGCTGTTTGGCACCATAAAAAAAACCGGCAAGGAGGGAGACATGGTGAGCTTGAAGATGACGAGAAAGGTCAACGATGCTCGGATTAGAGGCATCCTGAAGGTCCGTCCATCCCATAATGGCCCCGAAGATCTTATGAGAGACGAAAAAGGCATCCTAAAAAATAATCCTGTTTCTGGCCAACCATACTTCCCACAAAAAGAAATAAAAAAGAGATATGAATTTCTGATTCGAAGGAGTTCAAGAGAGTATAGAATGAAAGAGGTAAAAAAGGTGCCAACTGTGATCCCGCAGAAGATAAAAAAACCAATGCCAAACACCAAAAATCATAGTGCACTGAAAAAAAAATCAGAAACAGTCTCAGCTTCCCGTTTGCAGAAAGAGCATAGTCCTGGACCCTCGAAGCCTCTCTTCATGAGATTATCCCAGGATTCTGTTACATCAATATAGCAAGATTATCGACCTGCATTACATTTACATATTAGTTTGAAATTTACACAATCGTGCCAATGATCGAGAAGATTCCATGAATCTACCCTAAAAATTTCTAATTTGAAAAGGGCGATGAATGTACCCCAGTAAATTTATTATTTTAGTGGAAATTAAAAGGAAAATGTATCCACCCAAAGAAATTTTGTGTTGTCAAGAAGGAAATCGCCCACATGTTGGCAGTTGGTTTGATTTTTCCTCTGGATGAGTCTAAATGGAATAACCCCATAGTGATTCAACGCAAGAAAGATACAAACAATATCAGGGTTTGCATTGATTTCCATAGCCTTAATGAAACTTGCATTCATGACCCTTTCCCTACTCCTTTAAGTGACGAGGTATTGGACTAGGTAGCAGGGAAGGAAGGATACTCTTTTACTACTGGGTTTTCAAGGTATCATCAAGTTAGAATTGTGGAAGAAGATAGAAGGAAGATTACTTTCACAACTAAGTGGGGTTATTTTGCCTATAATGTAATGTTGTTTGGACCCAAGACTGCTCGTGCAATCTTTTCAATAATTGTGATAGCTACCTTCAAAGAATTTAGAAACCAATTTTTAGAAGTTGACATGGATGACTGGAAACTTTTAAGATTTTTGGAGAAGGGAAAAATATACATGGTAAAGGTATCTGATATTAACGAAAATTTTAGGAAGAAAAATTTTACATTTCTGCTTGTTAGGGTCCTATATTTCATAGGATCTCAAGGTGACTGAATTTATTCTATCTGTCGAATTTATTTTGTAAATGATTTCCAATCTGCAAATAATTTTCAAAATAAAAAAATCAGATAACATAAAAAATCAAAAGAGGGTATATGCTATAAATAAAAAAAATATAGGATGTGAACCCCATCAAAAAGAAGAAAAACAAGAAATTCTGAAAGTGTTGAACCTTCAAATGCCACTACTCTTAGTTTAGCTTATTTTCTGAAAATAAATTGTGTGTAGCTTGTTTAAAATGCCACAATAGTTCAATAAAATTCAATCATATAATTTAAGTGTGATTTGTAGGAATTTACAAGGTAAGTTCCGTAGATCAAGAACCAATGGTCACCGCTCACAAAAATATCACAAATCATTACACCAGTATAATCACGTGGTTAAAACCCTCAAAGAGGGAAACAGTCCACGCCCTGAGCCAACGCGGCCACTTCAGGGAATTTATTAATATAAAAGGAAAAGTTACATGCGTTTATCTCAAAAACGATTACTGGACAAATGACCCTCCATGCTCTTTAAATAGAGATCATGGACCAATCGGGTATTAAGCCACGGATCAAGTGCCGTAAGCCACGGATCAAGTGCCGTTAATACTGAGGTGAGAAATAACCGTCGGATCACTACAAATCGTGACCCTCGGATTATAAGTTACAAATGTACATGGTAAAGAAACACACTTTACCTAACTCTACACTAGACTAAGTTATTCTTAACTATTTCATATGTATTGGAATATCCTAACATCTCCCCTTAAGAACAACTTGGGATAGGATTGAAGGATTTACAGAGGTGACACAAAAGGAGCCTATTTCCTATGTGTCAAAATATCTTAACATCCCCCCCAAGAACAAATTGGGATAGGATTGAGGGATTTACAAAAGTGACACAATAGGAGAAGGAAGGAGGCATTAGAGCCTATCCCCCCTTAATGACAACTTTCCTAAACTCCAAGCATGGATCGAAGTTTGGTAAACTTCACTTCCGTGAGAGCCTTTGTAAAGATATTGGCTACTTGATCATTGGTTGGACAGTACTGCACTTCAAGAACACGATCATGAATGAGCTTTCTGATGAAGTGTATGTGGAGTTCAATGTGTTTCATACGCTAATGCTAAACTGGATCTTTACATAACTGAATGGCACTCTGATTATCACACCAAAGTGTAGTTGGATGCTACTGATGAAGACCAAATTCAGACAGGATCTGACGAAGACACATGGCTTCCTTGTTGGCTTCAACTGCAACACCATACTCTGCTTCTGCTGAAGAAAGGGAGATGGCACTTTGTTTCTTACAATACCAAGTAATAGGTCTTGAACCAAGAGTGAATACATATCCCACAGTGGACTTTCGATCATTAGGGTCACTAGCCCAATCAGAATCAGTGAAACCAATCAACAAGGGATATTCTCCTGCACTGTAATGAATCCCAAACTAAACTGTACCTCGAATATATCGAAGTATTCTTTTATCTTCTTTCCAGTGACTTTCATGAGGTTGGTGCATAAAACGAGCGACAAGACCAATGGCAAAATAAAGGTCAGGATGGGTATGGGTTGGATACAAAATTTTACCAACAAGTTCATGGTATAAGGTAGCATCAACTTCAGGGGTAGTACAGTTCACTAAAAGCTTGACTCCAGACTGAAAGGGAGAAGGGGCAGGCTTACAGTGTTCCATGTGAAAGTGGTGTAGAAGATCACAGGCATATTTGGACTGAGAGAGGGTAATGCCTTCCTTGGATTGTAAGACTTGAAGACCAAGGAAATAATGCAAGTGTCCTTTGTCATTTCAAACTTCTTTTTGAGGCTAGAATTCACATGGTTTATATGGTTTGGATCACTACCAGTAAGGATAAGATCATCAACATAAAGAACAAGGATGGTGAAGGAATTACCTACTTTCTTGGTGTAGACAGTGTTGTCAGAATGACACCTAGAAAAGCCATTATCTAAGAGAAATATATCCATTTTAGCATACCAAGCCCGAGGAGCTTGTTTGAGACCATAGAGAGACTTCTTAAGGCGACAAACAAGGCTGGAGTCTTTTTGGATAAAGCCAGGGGGTTGTTCCATGTAGATTTCTTCATGCAAATCTCCATGTAAGAAGGCGGATTTAACATCCATCTGATGGACTTCCCATTTAAAGGAGGCAACAAGGGAAAGAACAAGGTAGATAGAATTCATTTTGGCAATAGGGGAGAAGGTTTCAGTATAGTCAATGCCTTCAACTTGTGAAAAACCTTTAGCGACAAGACGAGCTTTGTGTCTATCCACTTTTCGATCTGGTCCAAACTTTGTTTTGTAAACCCATCTGCATCTAACAAGTTTTCTTCCTTTTGGAAGAGGAACAAGATCCCACGTATTGTTTACCAATAAGGAACGATACTCTTCATTCATAGCTTCATCCCAATCTGGATGACCAGAGGCTTCTTCAAAGGTTTATGGATCAATTTTTCCTAGAACTTGAGCTAATAACGAAGAGGCTCTTTCGAACTGAGAACGTGTATGTCATCGATCGGCAGGATCACCTGCAAGAGAACCCGCTACATCCCGAGTAGAGCGAACCCATCTTGGAAGCGGTGGAGTATAAGGAACAATTTCACGGGCCGGAGGAGGATTGTCATCCCCACTGTCATCATCTGAACTAGAAGGAATGCTATTAAAAATAGAAGAGAGAGAGAGGTGGCACATATGCCGAATCAGGCTCGCAGTTCAAAGGTGGCACACCTGCCGAACTAGGCTCATAGGCCGATATATTTTCATCAAACTTTACATCTCTTCTATTGATTATATTTTTGGATTTTGGCTGAAGAAGTATATATCCTTTGACATCTTCAGAATATCCAACAAAAATACATTTTTCACTCTTAGGTTCTAAGGCTTTATGTTTCACATCTGGAATATGGGCCCAATCATCACTTCCAAAAACACGAAAGTGACTTACATCTGGTTTGATTTAGCTCCAAGCTTCTTCTGGAGTTATATTTTTTAAAACCTTAGTAGGAGTGCGATTTACTATGTAATTTGCACAGTTAATGGCTTCTGCCCAAAAATTGAGACCAAGTCCTTTAGTTTGAAGCATACAATTAGCCATTTCTTTTAAGGCGCGATTATTCCTTTCAACTACACCATTTTTTTGTGGAGTATATGGAATAGTATGTTGCAATTGAATGCCATGCTCAATGCATAAGTTGATAAATTTGTTGTTAACATATTCTCTTCCATTGTCTGATCTTAACTTAAGAATTTGATGTCTAGATTGTTTCTCAACAAAGGCCTTAAAGGCCAAGAACATGTTAAAAAATTCACTCTTGATTTTTAAGAAATATAACCAAGTGTGTTTGGAAAAATCATCAATGAAAGTTAAGAATTACTTGCAACCAGAGAAAGAAACAACAGGAAGTGGACCACATAAATCACTGTGCACAAGCTGTAAGGGGGCTAAAGCATGCCAAAAGGCATGTTTGTCCAAACTATCCCAATGATGTTTTTGGAGTACACATCCGGAGCAAACACCATCTCGGCAAGATACAATAGGAAGACCTGTCACCATATTTTCCTTACATAGATTTTGAAGAGAGTGATAGTTTATGTGACCAAATCGCTCATGCCAATTTTTTCTCACATCATCATTATGAGCAACAAAAACCAAGGGAAGAGATGATGAAACAAAGTTTTCAAACTTATACAACCTTGTGGAATCATCAGCAATGCCAGTAGCTAAAATATTTTTAGGATCTCTGAGTTCCTTGATTACAACATCATGAGTTGAGAATTCTACTATTTTCCCTTCACTTGAAAGAGTTATCTGATAAACAGATAGAATTTTGCATGACAAGGTCGGAACACATAATACATCATTAAACTGACCATTATCTAGATGAATGGTTCCAGATCCTACAACACTAAGAGATCTGTCATCACCAACGTAAATATGTTTGGTGTTAAAATCATTTAAAGAAGAAAACATGGATTTATTTTTAGCCATGTGGTAAGAAGCTCCAGAATCAATGAGCCACTCATGAGAAGGAGAAGAAGAAGATACATTTTGTCAAACCAGGAGGTAACTCCTCAAATCAGAATGTGTATTAGCTGAAGAATGTACATGCCTTTATAGATGGGAGGTGAGGCTATTGGGATTCATCTCCCAATGACTCTTGGCCTTCCTTATTTCCTAATATTAAATAATATACAAAAATACAAATGCACACCCATCCATAGGATTAGGTGTCAACATTCTTCCCTTTAATCCGAAGGGATGTTGGTGAGTCCAAGCATCGATCTGAACTTTTCAAACTTTTCTCTTCCAAGTGCTTTGGTGAAGATGTCAGCAGTTTGCTCATTTGTGGAACAATGATGTAGATGGATGGTTTTGGCATGAACATGATGTCGAATGAGATGGTACTTTGTATTGATGTGCTTTGTTCGATCATGGAACTTCGGGTTCTTGGCCAACTTTATTGCAGAAGTGTTGTCGATCATGAGTGGAGTGGAATACATTTGTTTCATCTGCAAATCTTCCAGGATTTTCCGGAGCCACACAATTTCCTTTGTTGCTTCAGCTGCTGCCACATATTCTGCCTCGGTCGTGGAATCTGTTGGAACTGACTGTTTGCGTGATCTCCATGAGACAACTCCTGATCCAAGACTCATGGTGTAACCTGTAGTAGACACCCCTGTTTCTTTGTCGCCATCAAAGTCTGAATCAGAGTATCCGGTCAAGATGAAGTCGCCTACCTGTGTATATTTGAGTCCAAAGTCTTGAGTCCCCTTCAAGTACCTTAGCACTCTTTTTGCAGCAGACCAATGTCCTTCACAAGGTTTTTGCATGAACCTTGAGAGGATTCCAACAGCAAATGAAATGTCAGGTCTGGTGGTGGTCAGATAGATAAGACTTCCTACAAGCCGTCTATACTTAGTTGCATCCTCAAATTCCTTCCCTTCAATAGATGTGAGCTTCAAGTTTTGTTCCATTGGAGTGCTTAAGGTTTTACAGTCATCCATGCCAAATTTGTTCAAGAGATCTCCAATGTACTTCTTCTGAGAAAGAAATATGAATTTAGGATGTTGAATTACTTCAATACCCAAATAGTAATGAACATGACCCAAATCAGTCATTTCAAAACCTTTCTTCAACTTTTTCTTCATGGATGCAATATAGCTCTCATTGTTTCCTGTTATCAAAAGATCATCTACATATACCACAAGATATACAACTGTTTTTCCAACTTTCTTAACAAACAAAGTTGCATCATCAAGATCAAAGTGTTTAAAATCAAGTTTCAGAAGATGCTCGGTCAATTTCTCATACCAGGCTCGTGGTGCTTGCTTGAGGCCATACAAGGATTTTACAAGTTTGCAAACTTTGTGTTCTTGACCCTTTATCACAAATCCTTCTGGCTGGGACATATAAACTTTCTCCTTCAGATCTCCATTCAAGAAGGCTGTTTTTACATCCATCTGATGGAATTTCCATCCACTCTGAGCTGCTAAGGCAAAGAGAGTCCGGATGGTGGTCCATTTTGCTGTGGGAGAAAAAGTTTCTTCATAATCGACTCCTTCTTTCTGTGCGAATCCTTTTTCCACAAGCCTAGCCTTGTGCTTGTCAAGTGAGTCGTCTGCTTTGTACTTGTTCTTGTAGACCCACTTACAGCCAATTGGTTTCGTTCCCAAAGGTGGATCAACCACCTTCCAAGTGCCATTCTTTATCAAGGCATCATACTCCTTCTGCATCGCTTCTTTCCATTCATCATGAGAAGCGGCTTCTTTGAAGGAAGTTGGTTCATGATTTGTAGACAAACTCAATTCACAGTTATAAGCAATATCCATATCAACAGGGGAATCATAATTATCTACATCACCTTCGATTTCTTGAGTGGAACTTCTTGTTCCTGTTTTTCCAACC
This sequence comes from Pinus albicaulis, assembly GCA_034641835.2. Classification (NCBI taxonomy): domain Eukaryota; kingdom Viridiplantae; phylum Streptophyta; class Pinopsida; order Pinales; family Pinaceae; genus Pinus; species Pinus albicaulis. The sequence continues at coordinate 769,936,229 of CM076578.1, forward strand.
TCATCAGGATGAACATCCTCCAGTGTCTTTGTCAGCCATTTGGGGGGACCTTTCTGAGATGGCCCACGCTGGTCACTTGACTGAGTTGGGATTGATTCAAGATTCAATCTCCCAATTCTGTCAATCACATCATCCAATGTGTCATCCGTGGTTGTTTCTTCATGTGGGGGAGAGAGTGCTTCAGGACATGATTCCACAGTTTGATTCAATATCGGAATCCCCCTTCAAGATGTGGAATCACATTATCAAATTCTTGGAAGGACTTTGCATGTGTGAATCTATCCAGGCGATCAAGTTGCCGCTCAACAACCTTGTCACTCTTGGAAGATTCAAGAAATATGACATCTCTTGCTATCACAAACTTCTTATTTTCTTCATCATAGAGACGATATCCTTTGGAGGTATTGGAGTACCCCAAGAAGATACATTTTTTGCTTCTAGCAACAAGTTTGTTCCTTTGACCCTTGGGTATCAAGGCATAACAGGTGGACCCAAAGACCCTGAAATGCTTTACCGAAGGAATGTGGCCATGCCACATTTCAAAAGGAGTTTTGTTTCTAATTGAACTTGAAGGACACCTATTCTTTATGTAAATAGCACATAGAACCGCATCAGCCCAAAACATCAATTTTACATTCTTGAAAAATAACATGGAGCGGACCATATTTAAAATGGTTCTGTTCATTCTTTCAGCTACACAGTTCTGTTGTGGATTATATGGCACAGTGGTTTGATGTTTGATTCCATGTTGACGAAGATAATTTTTAAATTCGTTTGAGGTGTATTCTTTTCCATTATCAGTACGTAGAGAGCCAATATGTGTTTGTGCATCATTTTCAATCCATGCATGAAAATTCTTGAAAGTTTGAAAAGCATCAGACTTATTCTTCAGTAAGTAAATCCAACACATTCTCGTGTAGTCATCAATAAATGTCATCATGTATTTGTTTCCATTTGCAGAAGCAATAGGCATAGGGCCACATAAATCTGAATGAACAAGTTCAAGTTTCCTATGTGCTCTTGAGTGTGAATCATGAAATGGCTATTTTCTATGCTTTCCTAGAATACAAGCATCACATTCCTTAGGTTTTCTAGGAATTGTAGGCAGTCCATCAACACCATTTTTCTTCAACAAACGAAGGTTGTCATAATTTAAGTGTCCAAATCTAGCATGCCATAAAAGACTTGATGGAAATGTACCTTCATAATGATGTGAACTGAATGCAAAGTTTTGAGCATGAGCAGATGAACCTTTCAGCTTCAAGAGTCTCCCTTCTTCTATTCCCTCCATGACAAGTGAGTGATCTGATGCTGATCTGACCTCTACCTTGCCATCAAACAAGTGAACTGAGTGTCCTTGCTGCCGGATTTCGATCAGGGACAACAAGTTTCTCTTCAACTCTGGGAGGTATAGAACCTCATGTAGGATATGATCAGGAAGACCAGGCAGTTTAAGCCTGACTGTGCCAAGCCCCGATGGCTTGAGTTTGGATTTATCTGCGAAATATACTGCTCCATCAACTTTGTCAGTGAATTCTTCAAAAAAATCTTTTCTAAATGTCATGTGACATGTTGCTCCCGAATCTAGCAACCAATCATCTCTCCATGAAGTAAATGAAACATCAAATAGGTTTTCAGTTACTCCATTGTTACAATGTGCTAGAACAGAATGAGCTGATTCAGCTGGTTTACCTTTGTCTTTGTCATCAGTTTTACCTCTGTCTTGATTTGTTTGCTGCTGAGCTTTAGATTGTCCGCCCCCCTTTTCTCTGAAGTTTCTTCTTCGTCTTCTGCCTTCTCTTCCTCCGGATGGACCTGAAGCGTGTCTCTTTTCTCTCTGTGCCAAGTAGGCAGCCTCTTTAGAAGATGAAGGGACTGTCATCTTCTTTTGAAGGAGGAGAGAAAAAAACTTTGCTGGAAAATGTACTCAGTTTAAAAGGACAGAAACTCTTTTGCTGGAAAATAATTCTGCTCAAAAACTCTTGCTGAAGACTGAATTTAAAAAAAAAAAAAATACTCTTTGCTATAAACTGATTCTGCATAAAAGAAAATATAATTTTTTTTTTTTGTTTGGGAAAAAAATGTATATGAAAAGGTGGAATGGTATGAATGGGAGGGGGCAGAATTATGAAAGGGGAAAGAAGGGGCGGAATGGAGGGATATGGGGATTGGGAAATGGTATTAAAAATGGAGGCGGTATGGACTATTAAAAGTGGAAGGGGCAGTGTGTTATAATATGGGAGGGGCGCATACCATGACAACAAATAACAAAAACACAGCGTATGGTCGACGGTAATATGACTGCGTTTTTAAGCAATAGTAGTAAAACATGTTAATATATATCAACGTGGTATTAAATATTGAACAGTGGTACAACGTGATATATAAATGACAGCGTGATATATGTAAACAGCGTGATATATGTAATGACAACGTGGTATATAATATGAAGGGGTGTGGACATATGACATCGACTTGCGTATTAAAATGGTGATCCGATACATATATAAACAGTGGAGGCAGCGTATAAATGACAGGCGGACAGACCAAGTCAAACGAGCATATAGCCACCTTTATCACTGAGACCACATCGTATTAAAATTTGAAAGGGCGGACTGTGTATATATGCAGAGGAGTTGTATGACATATGGCGTTGTATGTAAAACTGGAGTTGACTGTAAACACCTGGAATTGAAAAACTGGAGCGATATGTGGGAATATATGACAGCCTTTAAATATGATGCGTGGGAATGTATGACAGAGGGTGATATATCATGAACAAAACGCTGTATTATATATGGAAAAGCATTGAAATACCATTGAATGAGGGCGCAGGTCGATGAGAGATGGGTGAGGGTATGGAGGAATGGGAATGCAGGCAGGGAGAGGAGTGAATGGGAGAAGGGAGGTGAGTGAATGGAGCGCTTGGTTGATGGAGAATGAAAGAGGCCCAAAAGGGCGTTACATAAATTTTTTTTGAAATTGAATCTGCAGAAGACAGAGTTGTAGGACTGCTGGACTTGCAGAATGGCAGAGCCTGCAATTTGCAGAATGACAGAGCCTGCAGTTTTCAGGAGCTGGAGCTGCAAATGTCAGTACTATATAGGGAAAAAAAATGCAGAATAACAGTCTAGCAATTAAGAGCAGCAGAAAACTTTTAAAAAATATGACTGAGCAAAGGATAGGGAGTTACACCATAGAGAAGAAATGCCAATTGTGGGGCTGGCTCTGATACCATGTCAAACCAGGAGGTAACTCCTCAAATCAGAATGTGTATTAGCTGAATAATGTACATGCCTTTATAGATGGGAGGTGAGGCTATTGGGATTCATCTCCCAATGACTCTTAGCCTTCCTTATTTCCTAATATTAAATAATATACAAAAATACAAATGCACACCCATCCATAGGATTAGGTGTCAACACATTTAATGCATAACTAGATCTTCATGCTTGACAACCAGAAGTAGAAAGTGCCATGCATGAAGATGAAGGTGAAGAGTGCTCCAAATTTATGTTGTGCTTCTTCATTGCTGCTTTTAAGGCTTCCTATTCTTAAAAAAATTGGACTCTATATGGCCATCCTGATTGCAAAAGTTGCAATGTCTATGTGCCTTCTTCCCTTTGTTTTGATTTGCCTTATTATTTTGGTGATTTGATTTTTCAGTTTGTGGTTGAAATTGCTTAGGGCCCTTGTTTGTTTTAGGACCATATTTTTTAGGATACTGCTTCCTGGGATTCTTTTGATATGGTTTTTGTTGGGCTACTAATACTTTCTTAGAAGCGTTTCCAGTAGTGATAAGACCAACGTGTAAAAGTTTTTCTTGTTCTCTTATCAAAGAATCATAAAAGGCATCAAAAGAGGGATTATTGTAGGTGGTTCCTAAAGAAATGATGGCTTCTCTGGTGGAATGGAAGGCAGAAACAAATACAAAGTATGCAGGACCATGCTTGGCAAGAATGCAATATATGAGGCTACCATCTTTCTTTTTGACCTTAGACCCTTCTAAAAGAAGTCTAAGGGTCTTGAGTTTAGACAAAAAGTCTTCAATAGAGGAGAAATTATTAGGGTCCAAAGTAAGCAACTCATTTTCAAGCTGGTGGGCCCTGATTTGATTTCGAATGCCAAAAACATTATTTAGCTTTTCTAAGGCTTTATCAAGGGTGTCAATGTCAAGGATGTGAAATCGAAGATCTTGAGCAATGGAAATTCCTATCAACCCTCGTGCTTGATCTTGTTTATTTTCCCATTTAGGAACTTTATCATCATCGGAGGGTTTGGTTTCTTGACCTGTGGCTATTCTATAAAGCCATTTACTTCTAAGTATATCTACCATGTGAGGTATCCATTGGAAATAATTGGTGTTGTTAAGAATAACTGGGCATGCATTTTCCATTTTTTTCAAAAACACTGAAGCTGAGAAAAGCTGAAACTAACTACTCCAATGGAAAGATATTGAAAAATTTGGCCGTTTAAAAAAAAAGGGCTCGAAAAAAGGCTTCCGGATGAAGAAGTTATGCCTTTTGGAAAATCTAAGTTGTAGATGTCGAATAGTTACGGGAATGGGATGAAGTGCAGCTTTTTAAAAAAAATTCTGCCCCTTTGAACAAATTGTTTTTACAAAAGAAGATTCAGAAGGAGACTTGAACCCAAGACCTCTATTCTCATAAACTAACCCCTCATCAAGTGAGATAGTAAAAGGATCACGTTATTGTATGAAAGGAGGAAGGGTTTTTTTTCTTTTCTTTTCTTTTCTTAACAAATCTTCGATGTGCGTGCCTTTTCAAGCACAAAAAAACACAAAAAATGAGAAAAAAAAAATTATATGCAAAGCCTTCTGGCAGAATGTTATATTTTCGGTTAGCCTTACAGGAAACTATCACTTTTTTCACTATTTCTAATTTCCCGAGATCTCACAAAGACGCGGGGAAAGAGCATACGTAGAAAAAAAATCCCTTTTTCCTGTTTCTGATTTGCCGAGATCGCACGGAGCGCACAACAAAGAGCATAAACAGAGAAGAGGGTATAGATCCGACAAATAAATAAAACCTTAATACCGAAAATAAACAGAAAAAAACCGAAATAAGCAGAACTATTAACAAATATAACTGCAAAATAGATGCTTTATACCTCCAGATCTAAACTGACATAACTTGGGCAGTCGGAAACCTTTTCGCATGAAACAAAAGGCATTTATCACTGTAAAAGATGCTTCGGACACAACCGAGTAGTTATCCAAGCCCAAAAATGTATAGAAATAGTAGATCTACAAAACGGAATTCACATGTAGTCAAACTGGCTTCAGATTTTGATCAACAACGGACGCGGCCCTCAAAATAGCTTCGATACCATGTAGGAATTTACAGGGTAAGTTTCGTAGATCAAGAACCAAAGGTCACCGCTCACAAACAGATCACAAACCAGTACACCAATATAATCACGTGGTTAAAACCCTCGAAGAACGAAACAGTCCACGCCTTGAGCCAACACGACCACTTCATGGAATTTATTAATATAAAAGGAAAAGTTACATATGTTTCTCTCATAAACGTTTACCGGAAAAATGACCCTCCATTCTCTTTAAATAGAGATCATGGACCAATCAGGTGTTAAGCCACGGATCAAGTGCCGTTAATACCGAGGTGAGAGATAACCGTTGGATCACTACAAATCGTGACCGTCGGATTATAAGTTACAAATGTACATGGTAAAGAAACACACTTTACCTAACTCTACACTAGACTAAGTTATTCTTAACTATTTCCTATGTGTCGGAATATCCTAACATGATTGAATTAAGTTTAAATTGCTTATTAATAGGTAGTGAAAATTAATTTGTCAAATTGTTTAATATTGACCGCTCAATAGTTTGTAAGAAAATAAAAATTGGTTCAATAATTTAACCTGAACCAAGGGAGGTGTTGTAACGTTATTTATTTTTTATAAATTAGCATAAGTAGTTAAATATTTTTGAAAATGTTAAGGTAGGATATGGATGCAAGAGAATGAAAAATAAAGAAATGTTAGGAAAATTATTATTTTTGTAGGCATCGATGTCAATAAAATGTTAGGTGTTAGATGCTGTAAATAAAGAAGTTAAAATAAAATGATAGGTGTTAGATGCTCTAAATAAAAAAGGCAAAATAAAATGTTAGGGAAGCAAGAAAGAAAAATAAAGCTTCATTTTGTTTTAAAGGATTTGATTGGTTGCTAGTCTAAATGCGCCTATGGAAAAAGTTGTTTATATGGTTTAAATCCCAATTATAAATTCATATTATAATTTTTAAACCATAGAAATATATCTCCGCCATACATTCATTTCATTCCATTTCCCCTAAATCATTAAACCATACCATTTATCCCTTTTCATTTTCATTTTCTCTAATTCATTCCTTTTTATTTTTATTTTCATTACCACACACTCAAATTGATTTTTGCATCGGCTAATCCCAAAATCCTTTAATTTATGTCTCCTACAAACCTTTCGAAATGTGATGCGCAATGAAGTGGGACCCATTCACCCGCCGCGTACAGATAAACCTTACCCGTTTCCACCTTTCCACTTTATCTTTCTACTTTAACTTTTTCATTGCTATATCACTGTTTCCACTTCCATCCATCGTCCTGATTCCCCGATTGCGATTGAGGTGGGGCCATTTCCCCCTGAAAAATCACCCTCTCCCCCACCATCCATCGCACATCGCAAAATATACCACTTCGCATATCGAAAAAAATAACTTATTCCTCACCAACCGTTAAAACTTGCAATCGCCGATGTGTGATATGTATTGCATCACACATATTTTAACTTTTCGCTGATCACATTTCTCAAAATTTAAAGTTTAACCATATTCCCAAAACCTATCTGGTCTCGATTGTGATTTGCGATGCGATTTTCCACACCATAATACTCTACTCACCGTTATACGTCATTCCTTCACTACCATTCCCATTCCATTGATACACATCATCGAAACTATCACCCTCCCTCCACATCACCTATGCACTTAGCATCACATCGCCGATTCCATTCTCATTTCATAAACTATAGAAAATGCGATGTGCGATTTCTTTATGGATTAGATAAAGTTCAGAACTAAAGCCTATAGGATTTCAAGTCCAGGTATATGTTTTTTTTTACGTTGTTTTGTTTAAAAAGGGTTAAACACGACAGAAAGGAATCAGGTATAAAATAGACACCATGGGTCAAGACAGGAAAAGGGAATTCATACAACATATTTCGTGAGCACAACACTCAGTTTTCCAGCACAATACTAAAAAGGTGGTGAAAAAACAATAGTATTCCAGTAGAACAGGGCCATAAATGTAGATGCACTCCTTTTAGATTGATTTCTTTCCTTTTAGTTCATTTTGACAAATTATATATTGCCTTGTCACACAAGCATTGATTGTAATCTATTTTTATTTTTATACAAGTACTTCAGTTTTGGAAGTATCAAGGGTCGATTGATTGAGATCAGAACTATTTTTTTCTATTTAAGCACTGTAATATTTTTCAAAGCACTAGAGCATCAATAATAATCAAACCATTCATAGGATTCTTGTGGCTTAAATACCAGTGATATTTTTATTTTATTATTATCTTTCATTGTTATCTTCCAATGTAATCATCTGAATTCCAATTGTAAAGCGGAAAGCGTGATAAATAGGATTTACTTTTGAGTACCTTATTCTGGCTACATTTACAATCATAATGTTTTTCACTAAAGGACAAACAAAAGAATTCATAATTATTGTTTAGTTCTGCTGAATTTTTTTCATATTTCTATCAAGATCCATTTATAAATTCGAAAGATCCAGTAAATATTCCTAGCTTGCCTTGTGTTTACTCTATGAAAAGTTGATACAACTATCCAGTTATATTTTGACTCCATTGCCCAATAGACATTAATAAATTGAATACAATCAATTTTCCAAAATCCAAAATAAAACTCAAAACCCAAGTACAATCATAACTAGCCTAACAATTATCCAAACAAAGTTAAATCTTAAAGAGAGACCCTCTCTGAAACTGGCATGGTTAGATCGCAGTTTCCAAAGTTGGTTTGATGTTGGCCTATGTGATTACTTCTCACAATCTCTAGTGAATTACAGAACACTAACATATTGGCGACCATACTGGGGACATAATTTAAATCAATCCTAATTTCTTTCAAATTCATCTCTAGTTAAATAATCATTATATAAAATATTTCTTAGAGATTGCTATATTTTTATTTTTGTAAATACTGTGTGCAATTTCAAATTCAAAAGGTTGGTGTGAGTTACAGTTTATCGTGTGTGTTTTGATTTTCAAAGTTGGCTTCCAAGAGACCTTATACAAGATCCCACCCTGAACCCAAACCTCCTGAAATATTGGAAAAAGAGCTAAGGATACTTCACAGAAATCTGTCAAACATATCAGTTCATCTGAAAGCCAGGGAAGTAATAATCCTCTCCCTAGAGCACAATCCTGTCCTAAGAAGGTTGAAACCTTACAAGATATCGACTTTTACTTGAAGTTTGAGCAAAGCTTGTTTAGAATAAAATCCCAAAATTGGGCAGATACATTATTTATTGATCAATCTATTATGCATCCAAATTCACTTAAAATTCTTCCTTCTTTAACAAAATATGATCAAGAAATTTTCCAGGATTTTGAGATCCTCAACGGTTTGGTATCAAACTTCACTTTAGCAGTTACTGATGCCTATCTCCAATAATGAGTAAAATTTTCTGCATTAAATATTGTTGCTTCATCCATTGCATCCAAAACAATTAAACAAAGATATGTGAGTCTAGCCTCTTTTGAAAATTCTACTACTTATCCTCTCATAAAAACTCAAAAACCTTCATCTCCATCACTTCATCCATCATCTCCTTCACATATAGTTCATCCTATTCCACCTCCTCCACCATCTATTAATCCACCACTTATTAATCCACAACTTGTTATTGTCAACCCTCCACCTCTAATCATGGTTACACATTATGCTCCTTTGGTTCTTCGACAAAATCTAGGGGCTATGCCCCAAGATTACCAATTCAAAATACCCAAGTTTGATAACACCCAACCCATTATTGCTCAGCATCATGTAGACAAAATGAATTATTTCTTTGATCTCCATGAGATCGATGATGATGATGTTATGATGACGTTATTCATTCACACCCTTGGAGGTGAGGTCAGGAAATGGTTTAGATATTTACCAGCTGCTACCATTAATTCACTAATAGTCCTACAATGTCAGTTTCTAGATAGAGGGCAAGTTAAAAAGAAGCCCCTCCAAATTCTATCAGAATATGAAAATATCAAAAGAGATTATGGAGAGAGTGTGCAGGATTATTGTGTTAGATTCAACTCTATTTATAATTACATTCCTGCTCACATAAAACCACCCTAAGGAATAGTGCTGATTACGTTTCGAGATGGTTTTGAACCAGATATATAGCTTATCAGTTAAGAGAGAGGAATCCTGGCACCTTGGAAGAAATGTAAAGCATATTAGTCAGTGTAGAGGCTAATTTGTTGGCCAAAAGAGCTAGAATGAGGGCTGAGAAGAGAGTTACCATAAAATAAGAAGTATCAACCTCTAGCACTAATTCCAAGATAGATTCTTTAGTGAGGGAAATGGAAAGAATGATGGTTGATAGAAAAATCACTAGGGAGAATCAAAACCCTCCCCAAAATTGCAATCAAAACAATAGAAGAAATCAACCACATATTAAACAAAGGGGACCTAACCAAAAATTAGACCCCCTTTTTAGGAAAATTATGTTGATGAATATGGAGAGATCCCTGAAGATGAAGAAGACAACCAAATAAATTTGTTGGGTTTACATGATAATGACACTATTTTTCTCACAGAAGAAGAAAAACAACTATTTTCATTAGCCCAGACAGAGCTTGAGTCAGAAGAATTTGAAGGATATAAATAGGGATTTGAAAATGCCATTATGGAGGTTCATAAAAAATATAATCTTAGGAGTAGAAAAAATTCTGACAATACTGCTAAGAAGAACACTGATCATCCTGCCAAAATTACCTCTGATTCATACCCTAAGAAAACAGTAGAAAAGTCTTCTAAGAAATCTAGTGAAACTCCTGGAAAGAAACCTTTAGAGATTTCTACTAAAATGGCAGTCGATTTTGTTTCTAAACCAACTCAAACTGATGTTCCAACCACGAGTTAGCCAACCCTACTTAAATATAAAGAAACTGTTGATGTACATGACATTCCCAATATTGTAAAGATTCAATCATCATTTAATCTTGAAAATGAACTAGCCAAAGTCAAAATTCCCATCCCTTTGACAAAGCTAATGAAAAAACAAGCACACAAAACTCAGGTAATGGAAGTACTGAGGATAGGGGAAACTACTGACACTCTCAGCCTTAATGATGATCAACCTGAATTGTTGTTTGGGCTAGAAGTAGATGGTAATTTTCAAGAAGGAGCAGTCAATCCTTTCTATGTCATCTTAAACGTACATGATAAAATCATACATAAGTCTATGCTGGATTCAGGTGCTTCACACAACTTAATGCCCAAATATGTAATGGAAAAGTTAGGTCTTGACATCACTAGGCCCTAAAAAGATCTCTACTCATTTGATTCAAGTAAACTAAAGTGTTTAGGTCTCATCAAGGACCTCTGTGTAACTTTGTCTCAAATCCCAGCCAAAAGCCTAGTTATGGACATTGTCATAACAGACATTCCTCCTAAATATGGCATGCTTTTATCACATTCTTAGGGAAAAAGTTACAAGGAAATCTTCCACTAGATATGACCTATGCTACAATACCAGTATTTGGTCAGCAGAGAAGGTTGCATAGGGAAACTCTCATGAAGTATATGGTAAGCAGTCAAGAAAACCCTCATAATTACCCTCTATATCCTGTTCACACTGATTTGGATTCATCCATATTATTCAATGATACTGAAATTGAAGCACAATTTGGAAATAACGTTGATACACTTGAAAATTCAGCTCAAATACATCAATTATATCCTCCTCTAGAACTCTTTTGCAATATGAGCTTTGATGGAGCCTATAGTAAAGAAGGTTTTGGAGTAGGAATCTGGTTATCTAATCCATCTAATAATCATTGTGAAGGGAATTCCTATAAAATTAATTTTCAGTGCACCAATAATATTGTATAATATGAAGCTATGGCTTGTAGATACTTAAGAAATTAGGTGCCAAAATAACTATCATGCATGGAGATTCATAATTAATCATCAAACAAATAAAAGGAGAATATGCTGCTAAAAAACCTAGATTAAGAGCCTATAGAAATACAGTGCTCGATTTATTAGATACTTTTGTGGAATATGATCTAGCAGTAATTCCAAGAAGTCAAAATGTCATAGTTGATAGCCTTGCTGACTCTGCAAGAACTTGCAAAATACCTCACCTGAATAAACCACACACAATTGAAATAAAACATCGACCTACAATACCAGATAACATGCGATACTGGCAGGTTTTCAGAAATGAAAAACAGATTGAAAATTTATTACTGTCAAAAGATGAGTTTGAGGAAACTTAGTTATATTTGGATAATCAGGAACAAAATCAAATAGTTTTATATAATCCTTTGGTAAACCAGTGTGATAGATTAGATGTCAATAATCATTTAAATGAAAGTGTCCCTAAATTAGAAATTCATGAAATAGATCCTGAAAAAAGAATATTTTGAAATGATTCAACTAAAAGATAATGTTTTTTCCAGGGATTATCTCCATTAGAAGACCTTTTTGAATTCAATGATGTAGCAAAGAAGCCTAAAATTGAGCCCATAGGAGCAGAAGTTGAGGAATGCAACATAGGTACTGAATAAAACCCAAAGATGATTAAACTGTCAAAAAAATTACCTACTATCACTAAACAAAGATATATAGCCCTATTCAAAGAATATATTGATGTTTTCTCTTGGAATTATGAAGACCTGAAGGTTTATGATTCCAACATTATACAACACAAAATTCCAATTAAAGAAAAAAAAAAACCTTTAAAACAAAAACTTCGGAGGATAAATCCAGTTTTGTTACCTTTAGTTAAGAAAGAAGTTAAACGAATGTATGATGCTAAAATAATTATTCCTCTTAGATGTTCCAAATGGGTATCAAACATAGTACCAACCAGAAAGAAAACTAGAGAAATCGGGTTGTGCACTGATTTCAGAAATATAAATAAGGTTTCTCTGAAAGATAACCATCCCTTACCCAAAATGGACCATATCATACAAAACATGATAGGATCAAGTTGGATATCTTTACTACATGGTTTCTCCGGCTATAACCAAGTTTTGGTTGATCCAGAAGATCAAGATAAAACAACTTTCACCACTCCATGGGGAACTTTCATGTATGTGAAAATGCCTTTTGGACTGATGAATGCTGGAGCCACGTTCCAAAGAGTAATGGATATTGATTTTTCAGAAGATATTGGACTCTTTATTGTAATATATTTGAATGATATAACTGCGTATTCAAAATCCAACGAAGAACACTTGAGACATTTGAAACGAGTCTTTAAGAAATGCAAAAAATTTGGCATATCTTTAAATCCTAAGAAAACGTTATTTGGCCTGGAAGAAGGAAAATTTTTAGGAAACATCATATCAAAATATGGAGTTAGAATTGACCCTAAGAGAATTGAAGAAAACCTAAATATCAATCCCCCAATAAACATTAAGGAACTTCAATCCTTCATAGGTAAAATAATTTTTTTGAGAAGATTTATTCCTAATCTCGCTGAACTTATTAGAAACATAACCAATATGCTCAAGAAATATTCTGAAATCAAATGGAGCATAGAGGCTAGGAAATATTTTGACATGATAAAACATGCATTAACTAAAGCACCAATTTTAATCAGTCCAGATTTTTCTAAAGATTTCATAATATTTTCTTTTGCTTCTAAGCACAATGTTGTAGTTGTTTTATTGCAGAAAAATGGTGAAGGTTTTGAGCAACCAATATCTTTCTTCAGAAAATCTTTAAGAGATGCTTATCTCAAGTACAAAATCATGGAAAAACATGCCTTTACACTAGTCAAAGCAATTAAAGATTTTAGAGTTTATATTTTTCATTCACATGTAATTGCTTATCTACCTAACTTTGTAGTAAAGGATATTTTAACACAGAATGGACCAGATGGAAAAAGAGGAAAATGGATTGCAGTTATTTTAGAGTATGATCTAGAGATAAAACCAACCAAAATGATTAAAGGACAAGGACTTTCTCAGCTTATGGCTGATTCCAATTTTCAAGCTCTAGACATAAACTTGGCGGCAACTTTGGATGATCAAGAGGATCTGGCGACTCCAGAAATCAATGAAGAATTTTTAAATTCTCCCTGGTATGCAGACCTGATTTATGTATTGTTCAATTTAAATGCTCCTCCTAGTCTTACAAAAACTAAAGCTAGATTTCCAAAATTAAAGGCAGTAAAATTTTGCAGCATTGATAATTTCCTTTATTGGAAATATTATGGTGTCCTAATACTCAAATGTTTGTTGAAGAATGATGCAGAAAAGATTATGCATGATTTTCATGAAGGATACTGTGGTGGCCACCTGTATTGGAGGACTAATTCTAATAAAATTCTCAGGGCTGGTTTTTACTAGCTCGCCCTTGTTTCTGATATCCATAAGAAAGTCACAACCTGCCACAAGTGTCAAATTTTTGAAGATAAAAATAAAATTCTACCCTTGCCACTAAAACCCATTTCTGTTGAAAGTCCATTCCAACAATGGGGTTTGTATTTCATAGGTGAAATCCATCCTCCTTCCTCTGCCCAACACAAGTGAATTTTAACAACCATAGATTACTTCACTAAGTGGATAGAGGCCGTCTCTTCTAAAAATGCCACTGATGTTGTTATTACAAAATTCCTTGAGACTAATATCCTGTCCAGATTTGGTTGGCCAAGGAAAATTGTCACTGAAAATGCAATAGCCTTTAAGTCCAAAAATATGATTGAATTTTGTGATAAATATCATATTTATTTAGGAAATTTAAAAAAATATTACCCACAAGTTAATGAAATGGTCGAATCATCCAATAAGAGTCTGGTAAAAATCATCAAGAAGTTATTAGAGAAGAATTGGCATAATAAGTTAATCAATGCACTTTGGGCTGATAGGCTTACTACCAAGAATTCCATTGGTATGCCACCATACCAACTTGTCTATGAGATGGATGTTGTTTTTCCATCTTCTCTAGCACTGCTAGTGATGAATATAATGCAAGAGTTACAATTGGAACCAAATTATGCACTCATAAGGACCCATCAAACCATTCAGTTATAGCAAACAGGAGAAGAGGTGTATAAGAGAACACAACTTATATATTTGACAAAAGGACCAAGAAAGCTGATTTTTCTATTGGTGACAAAGTTTTAAAATGGGATGCAAGGAGAGAAGATAAAGGGAAGCATAAAAAATTTGATAATATATGGATGGGACCATATATTATAAATGCTTTTAGAGGTGACCATGCATTTTTTCTCACAAATATAGATGGAACAGAGTTACCTGGTGGTCATGTAAATGGAAGGATGTTGAAGAATTATTTCTCCTAGTATAAAGATTATTTTACATCATTGTAAATATCATAGTCAACATAGATTGGATTGGATGTTTTGTTGATTAAGGTTGAAGCCCGCAGAGAAGGCCCTAAGCCATGGTCAACAGATCATCATAATATTTTTTGAAGTAGAAAAGGAATCAAATTACATATTTCTCAGATGTGCAGATGGATAAGGCTACTGATCACAGGTTCTTGACACTTCAATGCATGGAAGTGTCATCCCCAGCTCGAGCCACTGTTAGGGTCCTATATTTCATAGGATCTCAAGGTGACCGAGTTTATTCTATCTATCATATTTATTTTGTAAAATGATTTCCAATCTGCAAATAATTTTCAAAATTAAAAAAGGAGATAACGTAAAAAATCAAAAGAGGGTATATGTTATTAAATATATATATATATATATATATATAGGATGTGAAGCCCATCAAAAAGAAGAAAAATAATAAATTCTAAAAGTGTTGCACCTCCAAATGCCACTACTCTTAGTTTAGCTTATTTTTTGAAAATAAATTGTGTACAACTTGTTTAAAATGTCACAATAGTTCAATAAAATTTAATCATATACTTTAAACATGATTTAATTAGGTTTAAATTGCTTGTTAATAGGTAGTGAAAAATAATTTGTCAAAATGTTTAATCTTGAGAGATCAATAGTTACGTAGAAAATAAAAATTGGTTCAATAATTTAATCTGAACCAAGGGAGGTGTTGTAACGTTATTTATTTTTTATAAGTTAGCATAGGTAGTTAAATATTTTTGAAAATGTTGAGGTAGGATATGGATGCAAAAGAATGAAAAATTAAAAAAAGTTAGGAAAATTATTAATTTTGTAGGCATCCATGTCAATAAAATGTTAGGTATTAGATGATCTAAATAAATAAGGAAAAATAAAATGTTAGGTGTTAGATGCTCTAAATAAAGAAGGATAAATAAAATGTTAGGAAAGCATGAAAGAAAAATAAATCTTCATTATCTTTTAAAGGATTTGATTGGTTTCTAATCTAAATGCAGCTATGGAAAAATTTATTTGTATGGTTTAAATCCTTATTATAAATTCATATCCTAAAGTTTTAAACAATAAAAATATATCCCCGCCATACTTTCATTTCATTCCATTTCCCCTAAATCATTAAACCATACCATTTATCCCTTTTCATTTTCATTTTCCCTAAGTCATACCTTTTTTTTTTCATTACCACACACTCAAATTTCTTTTTGCATTGGCAAAATGCCAAAATCCTTTAATTTTCGTCTACTACAAACCTTTCGAAATGCGGTATGCAATGAAGTGGGACCCATTCACCTGACGTGTACAAATAAACCTTACCATTTTCTGCCTTTCCGCTTTATATTTCTACTTTACCTTTTTCATTGCTATATCATTGTTTCCACTTACCCTTGCCTTCCCAATTCCCCGATTGCGATAAAACTGGAGGCATTTCTCCCTGACACGTCACCATCTCCCCCACCATCCATCACACATCACAAAATATACCACTTCACAGATCGACAAAAATAACTTATTCCATTTCACCAACCATTAAAACTTGTGATCTCCGATGTGCGAGATGTATCACGTCACACATATTTTAACTTTCCGCTCGTCACATTTCTCAAGATTTAAAGCTTAACCATATTCCCAAAACCTATCCGGTCCCGATTGCGTTTTGCGACGCGGTTGGCCCCACCATAATACCACGCTCACCTCTATATGTCCTTCCTTCTCTACCATTCCCATTCCATTTCTGCACTTCATCGAAACTATCACCCTCCCTCCATGTCACCTTCGCACTTCGCATCGCATCACCGATTCCATTTCTCATATCATAAACTGCAAAACATGCGATGTGCGATATTTCTATGGATACGATAAAGTTCAGAACTAAAGCCTATAGGATTTCAAGTCTGGGTATATGCTTTCTTTTACGTTGTTTAAAAAAAAAAAGAGTTAAACATGACAGAAAGGACTCGTGTAGAAAATGGACACCATGGGTCAAGACTGGAAAAGGGCGTTCATACAACAGATTTTGCCAGAACAAAACTCAGTTTTCCAGCACAGTACTAAAAGGGTGGTGACTCAGCAACAGTATTCCAGTAGAACAGGGCCAGAAACGCAGATGCACTCCTTTTAGATCGATTTATTTTCTTTCAGTTCATTTTTAGAAATTACAGATTGCCTTGTCACACATGCATTAATTGTAATTTGCTTTTATTTTTATATAAATACTTCAGTTTTGGAATTATCAAGGGTCGATTGATTGAGATCAGAACTATTTTTTTCTATTGAAGTACTGTAAGATTTTTCAAAGCATTGGAGCATCAATAATAATCAGACCATTCACAAGATTCTTTTGGCTTAAATATTGGCAATGTTTTTCTTTTGTTATTATATTTCATTGTTATCTTCCATTGTAATCATATGAATTCCAATTGTAAAGCAGGAAGCCTAATGAATAGGATTTACTTTTGAGTACCTTATTTTGGTTGCATTTACAATCATAATTTTTTCCACTGAAAGCCAAACTAAATAATTATTAATTGCTCTTTAGTTCTGCTGATTTTTTTCATATTTATGTCATAATCCATTTATAAATTTGAAAGATCCAATAAATATTCCTAGCTTTCCCTGTGTTTACTCTGTGAAAAATAGATGCAACTATCTAGTTATATTTTGACTGCATTGCCTAATAGACATTAATAAATTGAATACAATCAATTTTCAAAAATCCAAAACAAAACTCAAAACCCAAGTACAATCATAACTAGCATAAAACTTATCCAAAAAAAAGTAAAACTTTAAAGAGAGAAAAATCTCTGAAACTGGCATGGCGAGATCCTAGTTTCCAAAGTGGGCTTGTTGTTGGCCTATGTGATTAGTTCTCACAATATCTAGTAAATTACAGAATGCTAACACTGCTTATCTTTAGGAAGAAAGTTTATCATATTTATGCCTCACTTTTGTAGTTCATTAGATTTTTCATGATAGACATATGACATACAAGTGATAAATCCTTGGAATATGTTCTGGAAATTAAATTTGAAGCGAATGGTTACAATTTAATTCGAATGGTTACATTTTAATTCGAAGATTTAAGATTGGACAGAATGGTTATATGTCTCACAAAAAGAATGATTTCTCTTTCATAAAATTATAAATCTAATTTAGTTTTCATTTTTTTAAAAATGGAAATCATGTTGTCTTCCAATTTAAGAGCAAGAGTGAGCATTAATATATATTTTTTAATAAATAATTTAATATAGCTATTATTTTTGTTTTATATATTAAAGTTATATGTTTTCTTTATAAATATATATCAAAGTTATTAAGTATATTTTTCAATATATGAAAGGGTTTGTTGTGTTTTAGATATTTTTGCAGGAATATAGTTTTTTTTGTCAAAATTAAACTTGCGATTACAACAAATTCTTATTAGATTTTGGGCAATTGTCACAGCTGGCCTAAGTGCAAACTAGTTGTTATGTTATTTATTTTTAAAGAGAATAAACATTCATTTATTTTGAGAAAAGGATTACATGATGAACATAAATTAATTATGTTTTGTTGGAAATAAAATTTAGTTATGGAATTGTGTTTCCATAAACTTAAAAGAATACTAATGATAAAAAGTATTCCAAGAACTTAGATTGGTTGAACATAAAACATTTAAAAACAGTTATCTTTCCTTTGGGGATAAAAGCACATCCCAGTGAGGAAAAGGGGTTATGCTCCGTGACTAAGGGAAAGAGGAAGAGAGTGAAAATTCCTCAGCTGGGGGTGACCAATGGAAAACACTCAGAGTTCTTGAATCCTGGAAAAGAAGAGTATTGGACTAGGGGTCCTGAGGTCTCTTTTGAGATATATGTCAACCTACTCTTCTTAGCTGTGGAGCACGAAGGGAGATGAGGACGTAATCACCTCTTTCATGGTAGGGAGGACATCATCAGTAGATTCTAGAGAGAGATAAGTATACAGGATACATGTTGTGAAACCAGCTCCAAAAAGATAACAAAAGATATATCAACGCCTTATAAATAAGCCACTTCGAGGGGGAAACATCCAATACATTACATGAATGAAAAATTCTTGGATGATACAAATTACAAAACCTCCTTTCTATATATAGGAGTCCATGGGAACACAATGTAATCCTAGTGGACCATAATGTAATCCTAGCCAACCTAACAATAATAATTTAAGGGCACAATAATAACAATATGGGGGTTACAGGGGTACAATAATAACAATAAGGGGGTTACACTAACAACAATAAGGGACTATACTAGTTATATAGGGACCTAACATGCCCCTCTCCTTCAAAAAAGTGTTGTCCTCAACGCTTGAGTAGCTCTGGATGCTTCTATATAAAATTATCATCCTCCCATGTAGAATCTTCTGTGGACAAGTTCTTCCACTTGATGAGATACTCTGAAATTGATTGATTCCGTAGCTGTCGAGTTCTTGTTTCCGTGACCTCTTCAGGTTCCATTTTGATTTTTCCTTCCTCATCAAGTTCTGGAAATATTGTTTGAACTGAAATATTTTCACCTATAACCTTCTTTAAGCATGAAACATGGAAAACTGGATGCACTTGTGAAGAAGCAGGAAGCTCCAATTTGTATGCCATAGTACCAATCTTTTGCAACACCTTGTAAGGACCATAATACTTTGGTGATAATTTATTATCCTTCTTATCTTGCTTGAGGGACATTTGTTTATATGGCTGTAGCGGTAAAAATACCCAGTCTCCTACATCAAAACTTCTCTCGCTGCGATGTTGATCTGCTTGTTGTTTCATTCGATTTTGTGCCAAATCCAGGTTAGCCTTTAAGAGTTGGAGAACTTCTTTTTGATGCTTGATGTTATCTTCCACTACTTGAACCTTCAAATTTTCTCTTAAATATGATGTGATGGACGGTGGATGATATCCATAAAGTGCCATAAATGGGGTCATTTTTGCTACAGTATGGAAGGAAGTGCTATACCACCATTCAGCGAGAGGTAACGACTCGACCCATTGTGTTTGTTTATCATATACAAAACAATGAATATATCCTTCCAAACATTTATTTACTATCTCAGTTTAACCATCGGATTGAGGATGATAAGATGAGCTATGAGCTAATTGAGTACCCAAACAAGAAAATAACTCCGTCCAAAAATTTCCAGTAAAAATGGGATCTCTGTCACTCACAATAACCTTTGGGTTTCCATGTAGCTTTTGAATTATTTCCATAAATGTAGTAGCAATTGTACTAGCTTTAAATGAATGAGATAATGCACAAAAGTTTCCATACTTGGTAAGTTTATCAAATACCACCATGATGACACTCTTTCCTTCAGACTTAGGTAAACTTGTGATAAAATCCTTTGAAATCTCCTCCCAATGTTGGCTTTGTAGAAATTTTCTATTTTCCCACCCCGATTTTCAGTTTCACCTTATTTCTCCAAATAGTTAAATGCCCTTTCCCATATCCTTACATTCAACAAACTGGAAAATAATTTTTTGCTAAAAACACAAATTCTGGAAAATTTACAGAATGCTGGAAAATGCAGAAATAAAAATCAGCAAGCTTAAAACAGTCATTCACACATTTTAACACAGATATTTTTGGTCAACATGACCCTGGAAAAACCCCCTACAACTCTTGGGGAAAACCGTTTGAGAGCTCCTTCTTATTTCTGAAAAATGCTTTTTACAGTGAGAGAAATATTCAGAAAAATCAGCAAGTAAACATATACAACTTATCTCGTTTTCTGTGGTTAACCACCGCCTCAGAAAATGTGCAAACAGTAAAACTGAACCAGCAATAAATGTTGTGCGTATTTCCTTGAAAAACGTGCCCTGAAATTACAGCATTAATTTATGCTGTACGGACTCCTCTTTTTGCATGCAGAACAACAATAAATGTTGTTGTACGATCTCCTTGGAATGCGTGCAATTGTATTAAATGCTTCTGTACAGAAATATGCCTCGATTTTTGTGCCAACAATCAGCTACAAGCTGTACGACTTGCCTAGAAAAGCGTGCAAAAAAAACAACAACCTCTCCCTCAAAATACGTGCCCAGAAAATGGTACGGCTACCTAGGAAAATGTGCCACAAGCTACTGTACGGATTCTGCCTTGGAAATTGTGCCAAATCTGCCTTAAACTTTGTGAAAAGTCTGTTGCACGGACTTGCTGAAATACTGCCTTGGAATGTGTGCCAAGCTGCTGCCTCCTTCTCCTCACTGCTCAGAAATCTCCCTTGCTCTCTTGCTCTCCTTCTCTTAATTTGCTCATGAAAGAATGAATGAACTTTTCCCTCCTTTTCCTCCTTTAACCTAACCCTAAGTGACTTTTGGGGAATCCATAAATCCAATGGTTGAAATAGATTGAGATCTAGGGCTGAGATTAAATGCTCATTTAAATCTCACTTTCTATTTTTTAATTCACCCCACTTTAATAAAGACCCACTTAGTCATTTATTTTCAAAGTCACTTTTCCTTTCTAATTTTACATTGACTTTATTAAAGTCACTTTAAAATTAGACTTTAGTAACTTTATCAATTCAAGTCTCTTTTAAATTAGACTTTAGTAACTTTATCACTTAAAGTCACTTTTAAATTAGATTTGACTTTATAAAAATTATAAAGTCACTTTAGGAGAAAAATTAAATTCTTTTTGGACACTTTTCCCTAGGCCAAAGATCAAAGCCTTAGGGAACCACCTGTCCTCCGGTAACCAAATTTCAACACTCCCTCTTACTGAGGAAGGTGTTCCTCACCACACCCATCTTGTCTCTGAAATAGACATGCTTGCCCCATGGTAAGGCTTTGGTAAGAATATCTGCAACCTGCTCATCAGTGGGAATATACTCAAGCTTCACAGCTCCTTTCTGAACATAGTCTCTAATGAAATGATATTTGATCTCGATATGCTTTGACCTGTCATGAAATACTGGATTCTCCGTGAGTTTAATGCAACTCTGATTATCACAGTAAATCACTGAAGGTCTCAACGGCTGACCAAATAAGCCAAACAACATCTTGCAAAGCCAGATGGCCTCACAACTAGCTAGACTGGCTGCCATATACTCTGCTTCCGCTGAACTCAATGCTACTGACTGCTGCTTTCGGCTGAACCATGACACCACTGCCGAACCCAACCCAAAACAACACTCTGAAGTGCTCTTCCTATCAGAAGCACAACCTGCCCAATCAGAATCAGTGTAACCTGCCAATCTCACTCCATCCCCCTGCTTGTAGTCCAGACCATAATCCACTGTCCCCCGCAAGTACCGCAAAATGTGTTTTGCAGCCACCCAGTGAACCTTCCTAGGCTCACACATAAACTGACTCATCGTGTTGACTGCAAAACAAATATCTGGTCTAGTGTTGACCAAATACATCAAGGAACCAATCAACTGTCTGTACAATGTGGGATCCACCAACTCGAAATCCGAAGCATGGAGCTTCTTCTAGTTGGTGATCATCGATTTCGACATGGGTTTACAGTCCTCCATGTGGAATCTGCCAAGGATGTCCACAATATACTTCCCCTGCCCTAGGAATAAATTCCCCTCCTCCTGCCACACCTCCAAACCCAAAAAGTAATGCATCAAGCCGATGTCCTTCATCTCAAACTCCGTTGCAAGATCTCTCTTGCAGTGCTCTATGAGTCTCTCTGCACCTGTAATGACTAAGTCATCCACATAAAACACCAGAATGAGAGGCTCCTCACCTATCACAATATAGTAAAGGTTCAGATTTTCCTCACTCTTTGTGAAACCCATCCCCTACAAGTATGTATCTATCCTAGAGTACCAAGCTCTAGGAGCTTTCTTCAGGCCATAAAGAGCCTTCTTCAGTCTGCACACATGGGACTCCTTCCCATGCACCTCAAAGCCCTGTGACTGCTCAATGTACACCTCCTCCTATATGAAGCCATTTAGAAATGCGGTCTTCACATCCATCTGGTGGATATTCCAACCCATCTCTGCTGCTATCGATATAATGGAGTGGATCGAAGTATATCAAGCCACGGGAGCAAAGGTCTCCTCATAATCAAGTCCCTCTACCTGGGAGAACCCTATAGCCACAAACCTCACTTTGAATTTCTCAATGCTGCCATATGCAACATGCTTTACCTTGTAAATCCATCTGGAAGTAACCACGGATTTTCCCTCAGGCCTCGGCACTACCTCCCAAACATCATTCTTTTTAATGAAGAAAAATCCTCCTGCATGGCCTCTTTCTAGACCTGCTGGCTAGTTGCCTCCTCATAGCTAGAAGGCTCAGAGTCAAGGATGCTGGTAGCCATTGCCGTATAGCTAAAAAACCTCTTAGGTGGTCTG
The DNA here is from genome assembly GCA_034641835.2 of Pinus albicaulis. Taxonomy (NCBI): domain Eukaryota; kingdom Viridiplantae; phylum Streptophyta; class Pinopsida; order Pinales; family Pinaceae; genus Pinus; species Pinus albicaulis. The sequence continues at coordinate 769,959,167 of CM076578.1, forward strand.
CTCTCTCTGACCGGCCTCTTAGGCCTAGCAACAGATGTGGCCTCTCTCAAGGTGTCCTGAAGCCACTTGGGCTTCCTCTTCCCTGAGCATACTTCTCCCATTGGAGAATGAAACTCCTCCTCCTCATCATCATCAGGAGCCTGAACTCCTAATTGTCTGTCTGTTGTCCTCCTGCCTGCACCTGAACCTGTAGAAGCTAAGGTACCGTGTGAACTGTCCATCAGTGGGCTCCCTAGTGAACTGCTCTGCGGACTGCTCTGCATGCTGCCCGAAGCACCACCCCTCTGAATCTGTGAGCCACTGCTCACTGACATACCTGACATCATCATAGATGTACCTCCGGATCCTCCTGATCCCTGCCCAATGGATCCCTGTGACTGACTCAGCCGCTACTGAGGGTCTGGCTGATCCAGATACTCTAACTCCCATGACCTCCTAAAGGCCCTATCCTCCTCGAACTTCACATCCCACCTGACAACAACTTTCCTCTATGTAGGAATGTAAATCCGAAAGGCCTTTGAGGTCTCACTATAGCCCACAAAGATACCCTTCTCTGCGGTGGGCTCTAGTTTGGTCCTCTTCTCCTTGGGTATGTAGGAGTATGTGATGCACCCAAAGATACGAAGATGAATAATATTAGGCTTCTTCCCAGAAAAAGCCTCCTCCGGAGTCATATGCCCCAAGGCACGATGCAGAATCTTGTTCTACAAATAAACAGCTATGTTGCAAGCCTCTGCCCACAAAAACAATGGAAACCCCTGATCATGTAACATGGCTTTGGCAGCCCCTCAGATGGATCTATTCTTCCTCTCCGCAACCCCGTTCTGCTGGGGGTTGTAAGGAACAGTGAACTCCCTCCTAATGCCTGCCTCCGCACGATAGTCAACAAACTCTCCAAGGGTGTACTCTCCATTTTCCGACCTTAAGGACTTGATCTTCCGACTTGTCTGTGTCTCCACAAGAGCTCTGGACTCCTAAAACTGCTTGAAGACCTCACTCTTGGTCTTCAAAAAATAAATCCAGGTCCTCCTGGAGTGATCATCAATGAATAAAACATAGTACTCACATCCACTCAAGGAAACATGAGACATCCGATCGCTCACATCGGAATGAATCAAATCAAGTATCACATTCGCTCTGCTGTCACTGCTGGGAAAAGGGGATTTGGCAAACTTGCCCATCGCACATCCTCTGCAAGTATCAAAGTGATCAGTACTGAAATCTGGCACACCTGTAGTGATCTCTCACAAAGTCTTCAAGCCTCCATGATACATGTGCCCCATCCTGCGGTGCCAAATCTCAAACAGCTCAGAACTGCTAGCTCTGCTGTCAGTACTACTGCTCAATGCCAAAAGGGGCTGAAATAAAAACTTGTACACCTTTTCATGGCGTACACCTATCACTCTAGCTGAATCAGCTGGAGTGCCCCTGTGATACATCAGCACCTGTCCACCCCTGAACAGTATCTCATATCCTCTATCCTCCAAAGCTGAGACAGATATGAGGTTCTTCCTCATACCTGGCACATAAATAACATTTGACACCTTCAAGGGAGGTTTAGACTCCCTCTGAAATGTCAGTGTTCCCACATCGACTACTCTAACAACTCTGTCATCACCGAGTACTACCTCTATATCAGTGCACTCTCTGAAAGCTCTGAGAAGTACTCACGGACTCCTGTCATATGACGTGAAGCCCCACTATCCACATACCATATACCCGAAGATGCTCTGCTAGTCGAGGGAAATGCATGCTCCCTCTGAACCTCTGTGGCAGGTAATCCTGCACTAGAGGACTCACACGCAATGAAACCAAACTCCCGGTCAAAGTGATCTGCAAAGTACTCAACCTCTGCTGATGTTGCCATGCTCTGGTTCTTCCCCTTCTTCTTCTTCTTCTCCGGACACGCAACTGCATAGTGTCCCATCTTCTGACAATTCCAACACTTCACCTTGGAATAGTACTTCTGTGTGTTACCCTGTTTACCTTTACCTTTACCTTTGCCCCCACCATTACTTGTGGAGGCTTGTTTCTTCCCTTTGCCTTTCTTGCCTCCTGCCAACAGTGCTACATCCTCATCCTGCTCAACTGGCTTGGCTGCCCCAAGCTAACCTTTCCTAATCTCTGTCTGAATGCAATCATCCCAAAAACTCTCCCATGTGGGAAGGGTCTCACATGCACAAACCCCATCAACAAAGTTCATCCATGAACTAGGGAGGCCATTCACTGCTATCCGCACCAACTCAGTGGGTTGAATGACCTCTCCAATTGCTGCCAAATCATCTCTCACATTAGTAATCTTTGTGAGATATCCATCTGCACTATCAGTCTTACCCATCTTAATGGTTTTTAGCTTCTCCTTCAGGACCATTTTCCGGTTCTCATTGGTACTCTGGTAGAGATTGGACAATGCTATCCACATCTCATGAGCATTTCTCTTTCCTCTCACATTAGGAATGCAATGGTCTTTGATTTCGTCTAGAATCAGTCTCTTACCCTTGTTGTTCTTTCTATTATATGCTGCCAACTGAACAACATCAGTAGGCACATTAACAGGTTGTTGTTGGGTATGAACCATGATATCCCAGACTTCTGCCTCCTCAAATATACTTTGCATTCTCTCCTTCCAAATGCTGTAATTGGTATGCCCATCTAACCTATCCTCCACCCTCAATCCCAATGACATCCTGCTGTCCTAAAACTGAAAAAATAGCACTGTTGTAGTAAAGATAAAAATTTTGTTTGTGAAAAATTAGCTTGATGGAATTTTCTGAGTGAAAAATCAGCAAACTGTATTTTTCTCCTTGCTGTCCCAAACTGCACTTTCAGCACTCAAGCTCTGATACCATGTAGAAATTTCCTGTTTTCCCACCCCAGTTTTCAGTTTCACCTTATTTCTCCAAATAGTTAAATGCCCTTTCCCATATCCTTACATTCAACAAACTGGAAAATAAATTTTTGCTAAAAACACAAATTCTAGAAAATTTACAGAATGCTGGAAAATGTAGAAATAAAAATCAGCAACCTTAAAACAGTGATTCACACATTTTAACACAAATATTTTTGGTCAACATGACCCTGGAAAAACCCCCTACAACTCTTGGGGAAAACCAGTTTCAGAGCTCCTTCTTATTTCTGAAAAATTCTTTTTACAGTGAGAGAAATATTCAGAAAAATCAACAAGTAAACTTATACAACTTATCTCGTTTTCCGTGCTTAACCACCGCCTCAGAAAATGTGCAAACAGTAAAACTGAACCAACAATAAATGATGTGCGTATTTCCTTGAAAAACGTGCCCATAAATTACAAAATTAATTTATGTTGTACAGCCTCCTCTTTTTGTGTGCAGAATAGCAATAAATGCTGCTGTACGGCCTCCTTGGAATGCGTGCAACTATATTAAATGTTGTTGTACGAAAATTGGCCTCGATTTTTGTACCAACAATAAGCTACAGGCTGTATGGCCTACCTGGAAAAGTGTGCAACAAAAAAAACAACCTCTCCCTCGAAATTTGTGCCCAGAAAATGGTACAACTGCCTAGGAAAATGTGCCACAAGCTGCTGTATGGATTCTACCTTGGAAATCGTGCCAAATATGCCTTGAACTGTGTGCAAAATCTGATATACGAATTTGCTGAAATACTTCCTTGGAATGTGTGCCAAGCTGATGCCTCCTTCTCCTCACTGCTCAGAAATCTCCCTTGCTCTCTTGCTCTCCTTCTCTCAATCTGCTCATGAAAGAATGAATGACCTTTTCCCTCCTTTTCCTCCTTTAACCTAACCCTAAGTGACTTTTGGGAATCCCTAAATCGAATGGCTGAAATAGATTGAGATCTAGGGCTGAGATTAAATGCTCATGTAAATCTCACTTTCTATTTTTTAATTCACCCCACTTTAATAAAGACCCACTTCGTCATTTATTTCCAAAGTCACTTTTCCTTTCTAATTTTACATTGACTTTATTAAAGTCACTTTAAAATTAGACTTTAGTAACTTTATCACTTAAAGTCACTTTTAAATTAGAATTTAGTAACTTTATCACTTAAAGTCACTTTTAAATTAGATTTGACTTTATAAAAATTATAAAGTCACTTTAGGAGAAAAATTAAATTCTTTTGGACACTTTTCCCTAGGCCAAAGATCAAAGCCTTAGGAACCACCTGTCCTCCGGTAACCAAATTTCAAATATAGTTCAAATGGACAAAGGTAGACCCAAGTTTTGTCTGTCTCAACTTTGTTCTACCGGCAAAACCAAACATTCCACCACAAACTTTTAATATCTGCATTTACAGCCATCCCCAAAAAATTTTTTCTTCACCTCGGGTAAGTTTTAAAATCCCAAGTGTCCTCCACAGGCGGCACCTGCAAAGAATATTTTGTTTTAGTTGGGAATTCTTACAAAGATATAAGCGATCTTTGTACCATAAGGAATCATTTTTCCAACTAAATGTATGAGATTTACTAGGATCTTGTTGCAACTTTTGAATGAGTGTCCACACTTTTTCATCATTCTTCCATTCATCCCTTGCTTCGGTTATCCAATCGGGTTGGATAATAGAAATGACATAAAGCAATGCTTCCACCTCTTCATTCTTTCTTGAGAGTGCATCCGCAACAACATTTAGCTTCTCTTTTTTGTAGATTATTTCAAATTCATAACCCAACATCTTTGTGACCCATTTTTGTTGCTCTTCTGAAGATAGTCTTTGTTCCAAAAAGTGTTTAAGACTATCATGATTAGTTTTTACTTTGAAGTGTCTTCCCATTAGGTAAGGTCACCATTTCTTTAGTGCATGAAGTATTGCTAGCATTTCCTTCTCATAAATAGCTTTCTGTAAATACTTTCCTTTGATTGGACGACTTTCAAAAGCAATGGGTCTTCCTTCTTGCATTAAAAAAACACGAATTCCATTTCCCGAGGCATCACATTCCACAAGAAAGGTTTTTGTGAAGTCTAGCATAGCTAAGACCACTGCTAGGCACATTGCCTCTTTAAGATGTTCAAAGGCCTTAGTTGCTTCAGGAGTCCATGAAAATGCATCTTTCTTCAATAATGTTGTTAGAGGTGCTGCTATTCTCCCATAATTTTTAACAAACTTGCGATAATACTCTGTTAACCTGAGAAATCCTCACAACTTCTTAATGGTTGTGGTGACTTTCCATTCCTTAATGGCTTTAATTTTTTTAGGGTCTACCTTAACCCCCTCGTGAGATACAATATGACCTATATATTCCACCTCTTGTACTCCAAAGAAACATTTGGATGTTTTTGCATACAATTGTTTCTGCTGCAATAGTTTGAGCACCCTGTCAACATGTTGAACATGATCCTTCCAAGACCTGCTGTAGATTAGTATATCATCAAAAAATACTAGCACAAATTTTCCAAGGAAGGGTTTGAAAATGGAATTAATCAATCCTTGAAATGTAGAAGGTGCATTGGGAAGGCCAAAAGGAATGACCAAAAATTCATAATTACCCTCATGAGTTCGAAATTCTATTTTCATAATATCTTCAGTCTTCATTCTAATTTGATGATATCCTGAATGAAGATCCAACTTGGTAAAATCAATTGCTCCATGTAATTCATCCAATAATTCATCAATCATAGGAATGGGACATTTATCTTTAATGGTGAGCTTATTGAGCTCCCTATAATCTAGACACATGCGCCATGATCCATCCTTCTTGTGTACCAATACTACCGAAGCAGAGAAAGAACTTTGACTAGGTTGAATTATACCAGCCTCTAACATTTCTGCAATCATACGTTCAATTTCACTCTTTTGGACATACGGATATCTATAAGGCCTTATGTTTGGAGGAACACTTCCAAGAATCAATTGAATAACATGATCATGATCATGAATAGGTGGGAGTCCTTTGGGAGTTTCAAACTCCTTGGAATGATTGTCCAAGACTTTTTGGAGATCTGTAGAAATAGATGATTTTGATGTTGGAACTTCTAGTGAGAATAATTGTGCAATTATGCCTCGTTGTTCTTTCTTTAGAAGCTTTGTCATGAAATTAGAGCTTATTATCTTTCCTGGCTTCCCTGCAATACCTCGTTATTCAACTTCCTTACCTTCTGAAAAAAATTTCAAGAAAAGTTATTGAAAATTAAAAGCTACCGTCCCCAAGGATTGTAACCATTGTACTCCTAGTACAACATCAACACCTCCCATAGGAATCGAAAGCATTGGACTATTCAATACATATTCCCGCATGGTTAGCCTGATATTATGGCATTTTCTAGAGAAATTTATAGTTCCTCCATTTGCAACCATCACTTGACATTCTGATGCTAGGTAGAGGAAACAATTCAATTCCTTGGCTACCTTACAATGAATAAAATTATGGGTACTACCTGAATCAATCAACACTATTACCTTTTTCTTCTTGATATGTCCTTCTATATTAAGAGTTTTAGGACTAGTAATTCCTGCCAATGCATTACATGATATGGTCGGACTCATTTGTTCCTCTTCTAGGGTTGGTTCCTAGTGTATACCCTCTTCTTTTGAAAATTCTTGTTCGTTTTCTTCTTCCTCTTCACAATCTCTGTAAAATAATTTCTTCTCAACACACTTATGACCTTTATTGTATTTTCTATCACAACTGTAGCAAAGCCCTTTTCTCTTTTTTCTTCCAATTGTTGTGGTGTCAACCTTGTAGGTTGTGGAAATCTAGAAGTAGCGACACTTCCCTCTTTATATAAGTGAGTGGTAGGCTTCCTTGTCGCCATAATTTTACATTCTATTTTTCTTGCCAACCTGAATGCCTTCTCCAATGAATCAGGTTCCAAAACACGAAATTCATGTTGGATGTTATCCTTTAAAGTACATATGAAGAGATCAATCATGTGTTCCTCTGGAATATCAGTTACCCTTATATTCAATTTTTGGAAGTCCTCAATGTGCTCCCCCGCTTGACACTTTTGTTTGAGATTTATCAATTGACTAAACATGGTGTTGCTATTTATATCCTCATAATGTGCTATCATTTCCTCCGTAAAAATTGACCAAGTGAAATTTTTTTTACGGGAGCAAAGCCATCGATACCATACAAATGTATTTTGTTCTAAATGTAAAGTTGCGATGCATACCTTTTGTGTGTTTTGCACGTTATTGAGATCAAAATATTGCTCCATCTGTAGTATCCATGTTACAGGGTCCTTTCCATCAAATTTCCTCATATCCATTTTTGGAATATGGTGGTTCTTCCTTCCAACATTAGAGTTTATGAAATCATGATTAACATTTATTTTTTTCTCATCATGAGTTTCATCTACTATCTTTTCACCATTAGGAAACATTTCCTGTATCAACTTTGTCAAACCTTCCATGTCAGCTTTTAGATCCTTCTTCATGTTTTCCATTTAATATCGATCTTAGCTTCCATGTCATCAATCTGAGATTCCATGCCAGCTTCCATGCCATCCATCTTAGCTTCCATGCCATACATGCCATTCTTAAAACCATCCATCTTAGATTCCATACCTTTCTTCAAACCATCCATATTAGTTTCCACACCTTTCTTCAAAACTTCCATGTCATTTTTTGTTGCTCTTTGCGAGAGCGAAATTGTTGCACTTGCTCTTGTAATTTTGATATGTCATGTTGCCATTATTTGTCTTCATGAGTCATAGTAGAGCCTTCTAAAGGCTTAATGGGTGTTGAATTATTTTTAGGGGCCATTTTAGAATCCAATACTGATATCTATTCTACAATATTCCCTTGGAATAAATTCAACTTGATTCTTAAAACAAGACTCATGCAATTCGGGAAAAAATAATACACACCTTTTACTTGCTTTTGAGGAGCTCGATATTGAAATTGAATTATATATTTAATTTTGGATCCTCAATATCTGAATTTGGCCTTGTAGTAGCCCTTTGAAGCTTCTTTCAAATGCCACAGGTCTGATATAATTTGGATTCTTCAAGTAAAATTTATGTCCAATCTCCCACAATGACCCAATTATGGATTGGTTCAGTAGAGCGAACTTGTACGACTTGCCACGTGTCACCGTTTCTTCCTTTGGCTCTGAAATTGATAGAAAAAAAACTACAGTCCATGTAATTACAGTCACTTTTTCCAGCATTCCAATCCGATGCCTAGAGAGATATTTATGAATATTTTCCCTTGATCACCTCTTTTAGATGAAATTCAGAAGCCTGAAAAAGCCCTAACTTCCACAGATCATATCTCCGCCAATATTACGAACCAAGATCTGAAATTTTACGATGATGTTCCTCAGGATTTCAGCTTTGCACTCTAAAAATTTCAGCTTCTGAACCTTCGTAGAACAAATTTTATAGAGAAAATTCCACGATGCCCTCTTTAGGTTAAATTCAGGAGTCTGCAAAATGACCTACCTTCCACAGATCATATCTACGAAAATTTTGTGACGATGTTCCTTAAGATTTTGGCTTCGCACCCTAAAATTTTTAGCTTCTAAACCTTCGTAGAAAAAACATTATAGCGAAAATTCCACGATGACCTGTTTGGAGCAGCGAAACCCTAGAATCCTAAAGCTCTGATACCAAATTTTGTGAAACTAGCTCCAAAAAGAGAAGAAAAGACATATCAATGCCTTAGAAATAAGCCACTTCAATGGGGCAACCTCCAATACATTACATGGATGAACAATTCTTGGATGATACAAATTAAAAACCTCCTTTCTATATATAGGAGTCCATGGGGCCACAATGTAATCCTAGCTGACCTAACAATAATAATTTAAGAGCATAACAATAACAATATGGGGGTTACAGGGGTACAATAATAACAATAAGGGGGTTACACTACCAACAATAAGGGACTATACTAGTAATATAGGGACCTAACACTACATAAATAGTAAGAACTAGAATTCGTTGTTTAGAAAGAATTCTTTTAAATGCAGAAAATGTTTTCTTGAAATTATGGAATGAAGAATTTTACACAGTGGATGTTGCTGAAAACTAATATCTGTAATTCTTGTAAAATAATTCAGATATTACAGTAATATATATATATATGTATGTATGTATGTATGTATGTATGTATGTGTAATATTCCAAAAATTTAGCCTTCATCTAAATGGAATATTATAGTTGGTTTTATCACTAGGTAGGTAAATAAATGGGTAGGGAGGCCCATTAACCTCCTTAGAAGGAATACTAACACTCCTAATGTGAAAGAAGGAATAATAAGAAGCTGAATTGAGCACCTTTGGGTGTGAACAAGGATTGGATCATGTTGATTCAGTCAACTTGGACCAAGTCAACAACGCTTTCTAGATACATTAAACCTCCTTGATGAACAACACAGTTTGAGTGAAGGACAACTTGCATGAACTTAGTGGAAAATATGAATGGGACCCAATGTGGAGAGGGTCACTTGCTATATATGGAGAGGATGGGAGCCTTTTTTAATCATGAATGAGATTATTATTTTGATATTGGTCTGTTTAGACTTGGCTTCCTCTTGTTGTTTAGCAGGGTTGCAGTGTTGTTTAGTACTAGGTGTTCCCGAGCGGGAATCCCACCTCTTCCCTTGAGAGGCCTCATGGGAGAGTTTTGTAATACATTTCTCCATATCTAGGCTTGAGGCCAAGAATTAGTATTCAGCTACAATGCTATTTCTGCAGAGAATAGTGTTTTGTTGCAGGGTGTTGCAGGGGAGGTCTGATAACACCACTTTTGAGTCTGTTTCTCAGTAGAGGGAGCCTTCCTTCTCTTGAGAGATCAGATAGGAATATTTCTGGGCTCATTTCACATCTTGGAATTTAGCAAAACTATTCCTCATCTCCTACAACACAGTCCCTTGTAGGAACTGCGTCATTTTCATAGAGCTGCAACAGGAGGGTTTAAGCCCTTGTTTTTAAGCTAGTTTCCTAGGGAAAGGGCCAACCCTTCCCCCAGAAAGCTAGAGGAAGGGATTCTCATCCCTCTATTGTATTATTCAAATATATTTATGTAATTTTGCAATAATAATGCATTATTTTAGAGCTGAATATTCATATCTTCTCTGTTTGTACTCAAGCTTTCAAGAAACCCTTGCCGGGTTGTCTTTATAATGTATTAAGAAGGTCAGATCTTTATTTTATTAGAATATTGTTCAATAAATTTCTAGATCTATGATTTTATATCCTATTTTTGTATAAGCCCTTGGAAAATAATTCTATCATTTGCTTTATAAATTCTGCATAGCGTAAGTCATGAGATTTGGCTATTTTTAAGTTGATTTGAGGCTGGGAGGTCTGTTTAACTTATCAAAAGAGATTTTTTTATGTTCCTGTTTTGTATGTGAGGGCCTAAATCTATATTCTAAGGGAAACAAGTGTTATTTCTTCCTGTTAAAATATAAATATCTGGAAATAATGTTTTTAGGTTTAAATTGCTGCATTTTCCCCACTTGGGAGGATGTAGAAGAGCTCCCTTTTGCTGTTGTTACATTCATTTGATGCAAATGTGTTTCTAAACACATTTTATGATTTAATTTCTCCATGCTATTCCAGTATTGTGCTTATGCACTTCTGCATTCCCAATTTGGAATAGTACAGTGGTATCAGAGTATGATCTTTGGCTCAGCCTGTGGAATCTCAACCAAGATGCTATCAAGAAGACAAGAATAAGAGAAGATGTATAGAAAAGAGAAGACTCCATTATGTGGAGGAAAGAAGGAGGAGAAGCTCTCAAATCTTCTTCCAAAATATATACAAAGAATTCAACGAGAACTGAAGAAAATGAGAAAGGAGATGGAATCTCCATAGGAGTTTGGATCTAGAGCCAAATATAGATTTGCACATGGTAAGTGTGAGCATGCAACGCTGCACACCATGATGCACAATGCAGTCAAATGCCTAGAGCTACTATGAAAAATATGAAAGAAGAGGAAATGCCTAGGAGGGAAACTCTTAGTGATTTCCTACAAAAATATGAATATCAAACTGAGAAGTTTAGAGATCATATCACTTTCCTAGAGCTTTGAAAAATCAAGGTGGAGAGGAGCGAGCGGCATGACAGGAGTAGATTTATCCTATCTTCTTTTGATGGATCACCAACATATTCAGCTAGAGCTTGGGTGGAGGAGTTTCACACCTATTTGCAGCAGCACCAAATTTCTGAAGATGAAGTCATCAAGGTTGCAGCACTACATTTTGAAGGTAAGGCTCATGCTTGGTGGATATTTGAGTATTTTTCATTAATAAATTCAAATACTTCTTCTTATGCAAAGTTTACTAAGAGAATAGTGGAAAGGTTTGATGTAAAAAATTCTGAAACATCATTGGTGGAGACAAACAAACCAAAACAAACAAAAATTTTGCATAGGTTGGAAGAACCTATAAACTAAAATCCATTTAAGAAAACTATTGAAGAAGCTCACATATTGTTGAAGGTAAGATATTTGTTTCATGTTTTTGAACCAGATGGGCATAAAGGTTCCTTTTCCAAAAGAGGATCCTCTTATTGAGCAAGTGCCACCCATTCATATTGAAGAGGAAGAGAAGGATGGGGGAAACAACGCTGTCACATCTAGAGCATATCCAGTACCTCATGTAGAGGAAGGAGGAGCACATGCTCCAACAAGAGGATTTCTTATATCATTGCAAGAAGTTCCCAGAGATCTCACAAATGGAGGTCAAGGCACAATCAATGGACAACGTGATTATGGAGCATTGCAAATGGAAGGAGAAGGTAGGGAGGAAAGTCAACATCACTTGATGAGGAGCACACACCCCTATCTATTTCAGAAATCTAATGCAAGGAAGAGGTAGACTGATTTGCGCTGTGAGGGCAAGGGCAAGGTTTCCCAACCATATGTACAGTCTACTCTTGACATTGATGTCTCACTACATGGAGGCATTCCACCCGGAAGGCCACCAGATTTGGAGTTGGTGAGAGACATCCTGCCATTTGGTTCACCCCTCTTGGATTCCGGAGAGGTTAAGACTTTGGAAGAGTCTAGTACAATGCAGAGAGTTTAGGATAGACTCAATGAGGAGGGAGACACTCTCCCATTTTTAGCACCACCCACTCTCACTAGATGTACTGCGTTGGAAGAAGTTGCTGCAGTGATGAAGGATGGCAACTTCATGGTGCAAGGGAGCTGTTCCATGGATTTGGAGAAATAGAGGGTGCTTCCTTTGAGGATGGAATCCTCCATACATTAGATTATATGGATGCCACTCATGCTTACATTGGCCAAGATTGGGAGATTCTTTTTGGATGGGAGCTTCTCATGCGAAGCCAAATTCCAAAGATCACTACTTCTTTTTTAGCATGAGAAGCTACATGATGGGCATGAAAGAAATTTGGAGGATGACTTTGGCATGAGAGATGTCAAAGGAAAAGACATAAACATGTGGGGGGCTTCACATTGTAGATCATCAACACTGTCTCTTGGGAGGATTGATCCATATTGGAGGTCTCAACTCTTGGTAGAGTACTCCATGGATCTTAGTGTTTGCATGATTCTTGATGACCCAGAGGGAGATGATAGATATATGGTGGATGATGTGGTCATATATTCTTATGGAAAAGTCTTCTTGTCTAGAGCTTCTGAGCTCAAGGAGAAGCTGCTACATGCAGCACATGAGGAATTATTTTCCATGCACTTTGATGCATATCGTTCCTTAGCAGAGGAGTTCATTTGGGATGGCATCCAACATGATATATTTCAGCATATGGAGAGATGCATAGCCCAAACGGTGATAGAGAGGATGTCACAGCCACTTCCCTACTCTTGGGAGGTGAGGGATAATTTTTGGTTGAGCCATTCCATCTCAAGGTCCCAAGTACATGGTGGAGAAAGTATAATTTCACATTATGTTTTGTACTTCTTTACTTTATTTGAGCAGCATGTTGTACCAAGGATGATTATCCCTTATTTCATATTATATGATAATGTACTTAAAGCCACTTGCATCATTGATATTGGCTATGTTAGCACTCAAATCTACCTCAGGCTAAAATGAGGTAAAACTCAAGGCTACATCAAACCACGCTCAGCCTCGTAGCTAGCCCTACGAGGACAGGAGAGGGTTCTCTCCGTCAATCTCGATAAAATGAGCAATAGGATGCGAGATGACTTTAATAGGGAACTGATTTTAGGCTAGTAAAGAGATAGGTATGTTTTATTTTTGATTTTTGGGTTTTTCGTTGGAGGAATGGGAAAACAAATTTTGGGTCCAGGGATAAGGTCAGACCTTTGCAGATTTCGAGTTGGGGCGAGGTAGGTGATTGTCTTGATGATTTTGATTTGATATACGGATAGATTAGACCGACGAGGAGCTGAAGAGGGAAAAGAATAACTTGGATCCTCTCCAAACAGTCGAAAACATATAGAACTAAATGAATTCAAAGGCAGAGCACGGTAAACAATGGATTCAACCTCATCTACTCATTCAATTTAGTTCAAAAGCATATGAAAGGAATGGCATACATTAAACATGAATAACTTACAGTAAACAGAGAGAAAACACCATCAAGAACAAAACACCACAAGGATCCCAACAAGTGCCGCAAAACCTCTGATCTTTCCTTAGCCAAAATATGAAAAATATGTACAATGGTGCCAAAAGTCTCCCAAGAGTCCAACCTCTCCAAAATCTGAAGATGATTGAGAAATCACATCATATAGAGCATCCTAACCCCTTCCCACACCTCTAGGGGTCGAAATCCTCCTTCTAGGAGCAGTTCCAACAAATTCTAATCAAGGAGCTAAAATCTAGGCAGCTAACAACTTACCTCTAAAATGGGTAAAAATAAGCCAAAGTTACATGCCAACCATCAATTTACATCATGAAAACCCAAAAATTTCATCCACAAGCAAAACTGGTCCAAACTGGCCGAAAAACTGAGCTGGAAGTTGAAAATTCAGCCAAAAATTTAAGTGGGTCGCGCGCCTTTCAGCCTGATTTGGAAGTAATTCCCGGCATCCAAATTGAGCTCATAATAGCTCGTTGGAAATCCCTGGATGTTGGCTATCCAACCCAAGTGGAATTTCGCAATTTGGAGCTCATTTGCCCCTCCAAAACTTCTTTCTCCCAGAAGTACTTCCTGCTGGTGCAAAAGGTGGCAGCAAGGTGGTTTTCATGGTGTTTTTGAGCTTTTTGACCATCCAGAATCTGATGAAATGCTTTGGAAATGCCTGAGGATGCATAAATTACCATGAAAAATCCAAAAATGCAAATATTTCCTTCAGCAAGTGTCCCAAAAAAAAAATGAGCATATGGGCGTGCTACCTGCTTAACTGAAAAACCTGTTTTTAGACCAAAAAAATTTCAAAATGACAAAATTTTCTCCGAATTTGCTCAAATTCGGAGCGAAGACCCTCCATCATGTATCTTGCCCAGCCAATGAAGCCTTGGCCAAAATCCAGAGTGGATCAGGCCCTTTCCGCCGTTTTAGTGCTTCGCTCAACCTCCTCTTCAGAATCTTCATTCTCGCTTTGCAGACATGCATGCGAGCCCAATAATGGCCTTTCATGTGACGAAGCATGTATTTATCTCTATTGGCCTTCGCCAGCAACTTCTCCAGATGGATTTTGACATGCATGAGAACAGAATCTCGATCGATTGGTGTCATGTCACCAGGTCTCTTTCGGGCCAACTGTCGATCCTCACGGATCTGCCTCAGCTCATAAAGTGTGTGCTCATCCTCAAGCTGTTTGTTGCGCTGATCCAGATAGTTTATCACCCACTGAGCTTTCTGCAATTGATCTTTCAGCGTGTCATTCTCGGCCCTCTGCTCCTGGATGATCTCCCTCAGTTTCGAGCTAGGAGAGCTCGCATCAACACCAATGATCGTGAAATCCGTGTCCCGGCCTCCTGATTGACCCTCATCATGCATGGGATTCTTGCCCCTGTCCTGTATCTGTACCTATGCTGAAGAAGAAGGCGAGACCCCTTCCACATCATGTGGAGATAATACTCGCTCTGCTGATGAAGTCGGCAAGACCCCTTCCACCCTGGGTGGAGATAATACTCGCTGTGTGGCTGTAAATAAGGCCCTGTGGCCTCGCTGATATGTCATAAACAATGGAGCACTGATCTGCCCAACCTCAGGAATGTCCGGCTGGTGTGAAGGCTCTCCCGCACCATAAACTACCTCGGGAGGCGGCTGTGACACTGTGAAAAAGTCACGGGAGATGAAATCCTCCCAAGTGATGCCCTGCTGTGCCAACTGATGTAACACTATGATCTTGATCAAGGCGTAATGATATATACTTCTATGCTGCTGTGCTGGGCTCTTCTTCTGTACAAAAATAATCATCCTCTCTATGTTGCGATACATGAAATATAGAATGTTCATCATACGTACCCTTGTGAAATGCATCAACAAACGAACATGGTACGCAAAGAGACGTGTGAATCTGCCCTCGCAACTGAAATACCGAATGATGAGTTTCATCAGCGGTGCAAACTCATCCCTCAGGAATCTGAAAGGAAAAACTCTGCCCAAGTGCCTCATATACTCAGGTTTGATGTATGGCTGATAGTAGGTTTTCTTTAAATGCTGTCATTTGTTCCATTCCTCTCCTACATTTGGTATACCAGTGGCCTGAGCAATAGTCATTGGTGACAAAAAGAAATCTACTCCAGCGAGATTTACACGGCCATTACGTAAATGAAGAACAAACAGGCGAGCTAGTTCACGATGAAGCTGGGTTTGTGAAATCATCTCACAAAATCGAAAACATGACAGATACCGAAAACAATCCATTGCTAATGGACATGCCTGCAACTGAGCCAAAGAAGTAGGCTCCTCCCTGCGATGATCACCACCTTTGCCACCTCGGTGAGGCCTCCATGGCACATTAGCCTCTGTCGTGGAATCACTGTCCGACTCCTGCTCATAATCTGACTCTGTCTCTGACATGGCTTTGAACAAGATATTTGCAATATGTATACTGATATAGATGCAGTGAAAACAAAGTTATAATGTATGTTTCAACACCCAATAGATATCACCCACTACCAAAGTATCATAGGAAAACAAAATTACAATGAAGATGGCTCTGTTTTAGTGGCATGAAAACTATCACTGTTTTGACCATAAGTGAGTTTCACAAATGAATGCCAGCTGCAAAGTATGGGGCAGGCTTTTGGTAATGATGGGCAAAGTTTGTCAAAGAAGCAAACAAGTAGAGGACTGTGTTTATGAACTGGATAACAGGGAGAAGACCATAACCATAGTGACACAAATTACTATCACAGTGGTAATATAATGATAACAACAGCAATGGTGATGTTATGGTAATGAGGGCTATAGATTAGTCGACATAAGACTGTGCAAAATATGAAAGAGCATGAACAGCAGTGATAAGATGATAACTGAGGGCGTGAGGATCATCTATACAACATGCTAGGGTGTGAACATATCCACCATTCGAAGGTTTTCAATTTTTTCATAAAACTGCCCATACAATCTCAAAACCCTTACAGAATTAACCTGCATGTGAATGAAAGGTTCATATATTTTTTCCAAGGATGGCTTGTTTCCCCAACATCAATGACATCACAACCATATTAAAAATCGAATGAGCAATGATTAAAACCTGTTTGGAAGCTTTTGGAGTCGACTAGAATCGAATCTGGGCGCAAAAACGAATATTCTGGGTGCTGATTTAAGTGGGTCGCATGCTGGTTTAAGTGGGTCTCACCCATTCAACTTTACAGTGGCTGTGGCGCTCAAGTGGGTCGCGCCCCTCAAGTGGGTCTCACCCGTTCAAGTGGGTCGCGCGCCCTCCAAACACTGTCCAGAACTATGAAAACTTGCCTACGGCCTTCAAAAACTTGACTTCGACCTTTGCCTTGCGGATTTTTGGCAAATGAGTTTGTTTGTCATGTTTATATATGAAATAAATATCTCATCAAATCAGATTGCTTTTCAAATTTATTTGACAACCCACTTTCATAATGTTTCTGCACTTTGTCATTTGATCTTTTAATACAATGTTTCTCTTTGGCTTTTCTGAGTTTTTGGACTGATAACTTTGCTGTCTTTTGCAGGGATGTGGCACTTTAGCTTAGGACAAGATCAGAGGCTTGCGCTGAAACTTCTCATGGTGAAATAAATACAATTATTACAAAAATGAAATTAAACAATTTCTAGTTCCAAAACAGAGTTTTGGACTAGAAATGTTTTCAAATGCTTATGATAATAAAAATATGAAATCAAAACTTGCGAAACCAACCTCATGGCCTGCGGCCTTTATGACATATATGCAAAAGAATCGAAAAACCTAGACTCTAGGACTAACAACTCTTTTTAACGAAACTGACATTTAATGACCATGAATGAAATGACGATGAACTTCAGTAATATTTTAAGAATTTCTAAATAGCCCTGCAGGTACAAGCATGAGGAAACACATGACAACCAGACCCCCTCGTCAGTCAGTGGCATGCTCCTAGAGAAATGCAACGAAGTGGAACAAGCGAGACACCTACGAATGAATATGCAAAAGCGAAACGATCTCTGACGAAGGGCTGTAAAGACCGACTCTAACATTGGCTCCAATGGGGATGGTGGCTCCATGGAGATGCCAAGAACGGCAGATCTCTGGGGGAGTCAGACAGTGCCTTCATCCATTGGGCGATGGAGTCATTATTTCAACTGATAAAACAAAAACTTTGGACATATTTATTGACTGCAGATTTGACTAAAGACTGACTGAAATTTGACCAAAAATAACATGTCTTTAAACTGAAAGACTGATAAAACTGACTTGACAATTTCAAACCAACCAACCTCCATCTCCAGAATTATAGCCTTCGCTCCAGGCCCCAGACTGAAGATGAGAGATCACTACACACTTGCAATGAAACAGAAGTAAAATGATATATACAATGATGATGAAATCAGCAGAAGATACTCAGAAGTGATATCGCTTCAGCAACCGACCATTGATCGGTCCTCCAGGAACCTCATCTCCATTCATTTCTTTGAGAAGAAAGGCATTTTGACCATGATACGCTGCAATCTTAAAAGGACCCTTCCATAAGTTTTCAAATTTGCCGTGCTTTCCCTTATCTTCATTCCGAGCATCCCATTTCAAAACTACCTCATCCAACTGAAACTTATCCGCTTTTGCCTTTCTGTCGTAGATCTTCTTTATGCGCTCCTGCAACTTGAAAGTATTTTGAAATACCTCCTCACGTGTCTGCTGTAAATGAATCATCTAATTAATCCTCTGCTGCATGGGATCTTCCTCACTACCAGATTCTTCAAGCAATTTGACCACCGGGACAGCAAGTGAAGTAGGAAATCCCATGTTTGTTCTGTACACCAGCTCGAAAGGAGACATGCCAATAGACTTTTTCTGACTTACCCTATCAGCCCATAGTGCATTCACTAACTTCTTGTGCCAGCCCTTTTTGTTGATTTTCAACAATTTCTTAATAATATTCACCAAGGATTTATTTGAAGATTCCGCCAGGCCATTCCCTTGTGGATGGTAGGCAGTCGAATGTCCCAAACTGATATTGTACTTATAGCAGAATTCAACCATCCTTTTAGACTTGAAGGCTACTGCATTATCTGTGATTATTTTACTAGGACACCCAAAACGTGACAGAATATTGTTTTCAAGAAAAGAGATAATTACCACATCCGTGGCCTGTCGAGTGGGAATTGCCTCGATCCATTTTGTGAAGTATTCCGTAGCTGTCAATATCCATCTATGTTGTCCGGAAGATGCTGGGTGGATTTCCCCGATAAAATCCAATCCCCATTGCTGGAATGGTGCACTAACTTCAATTGGTTTTAGAGGCAAAGGCTGTAGTTTCTGCTTCCCTTCGAAAATTTGACACTCATGACAATTTTTAACAGCCTTAAATACATCAGAAAACAAAGAAGGCCAATAATACCCTACCCTTAGAATCTTATTCGCTGTGGTCTTCCAAAACAAATGGCCTCCACAGTCACCTTTTTGAAAGTCCTCCAAAACTTTTTGAGCTTCCTCCTCTACCAAAAAATTCAACAACACTCCTCTAGGGTCTTTTCAATACAATGTAGAATTTAGCAGCTCTCAACTTCAATGTTCTACTCTTATTTCTAGGCATCCCGGGAGGTGGAGATAAATTCTGAAGCACGTATAAAATGTCAGCATACCAAGGGGAAGAAACAAAAATATCGGATACCTGAACTGACGTACTTTCCTCATCTTCATTGGACATGGCAGCGATCAAATTTATATCTAGAGCATGCAGATTTGTTTCAGCCATGAGCTTGGCGAGTCCTTGTCCTTTGATCAGCTTGGTTGGTTTAATCTCCACATCATATTCTAACAACGCAGCGATCCACTTACCCCGTCTTCCCTCTGGATCTGCCTGTACCAAAACATCTTTAACTGCTGCGTTAGGAACATATGCTATAATGTGGGAATGCAGTATATACACACGGAAATCTTTCAAGGCCTTTACAAGCGCTAGTGCTTGTTTCTCAATAATATTGTACTTCAATGCTCCATCCCTTATGATCCGACTGAAAAAGGCAATGGGCTTCTCAACTCCATCCCTTTTTTGCATCAAAACAGCTGCCAATGTGTGCTCAGAAGCAAAAGAAAATAAAATGAAGTCCTGTGTGTAATCCGGGCTGATTAAGATAGGGGCTGAAGAAAGAGCTATCTTTACCAAATTGAATGATTTCACCGCCTCTTCTGTCCGCTTTACCTGACTGTCCTTTTTCAGCATGTTCGTGATTTCTCTAAGATGCTCTGCAAGATTTGGAATGAAACGACGCAGAAAATTCATTTTACCATTAAATGACTGTATTTCTTTCTTGTTCCGGGGCTGCTCAATCTGCTGTATGGCTTCAACACGTGCAGGGTCAACACGAATGCCATCTTTAGATATGATGTGGCCAAGGAGCTTGCCTTCATCCATGGCAAAAAGGCTCTTTTTCGGATTCAGCGAAATGCCATATTTTCTGCACTTCTGGAAAACAATTTTCAAATGATATAAATGTTCCTCATCAGAATTTGAAAACACAGCTAAATCATCAAGGTAAACAACCAAAAATGCGTCTTTTTCGTTGGAAAAAGCCATGTCCATGGCACGCTGAAAGGTGGCCCCTGCATTCTTCAAACCAAACGGCATTTTTGCATAATGAAATGTTCCCCAAGGAGTGGTGAACACAGTCTTTCCACGATCATCTTCATGCACTAAAATCTGATTATAACCTGAGTATCCGTCGAGTAGTGACATCCTTGATGCTCCAACTACTCGCTGCAATATATGGTCCATTTTTGGTAGCGGATAATTGTCTTTTAATGATACCTTGTTCAAATTTCTGAAATCGATACATAAACGGATCTCACCTGTTTTCTTTCTCACGGGCACCAAATTTGATATCCAATCTGCAAATCGGATAGGCACAATAATTCCTGACTTATACAACCTGCTTACCTCTTTTTCGATCGATGGTAGCAGCTTTGGATTGATTCTCCTCAACTTTTGACGAAAAGGCTTCTGATTTGGTTTGATGGGGATAGTATGCTGAATGATGTTAGTATCATATGTTTTTAGATCTGAATAATCCCACGCAAATGCATCAGAAAATGTAGACAACAATTTCACATATTCTACCTTTACCTTTGGTGACAATGACCTTGATAACTTTACCATCTTGGGGTTATCAGATGTCCCAATATTTACCTCTTCCACACCTTTTTCCGTGGGCCTCAATGTCGGTTTGCGGGCTACATCATCTTGATCAAACAATTCTTCCAAAGGAATCAATCCCTTAGGAATGATGTTATCCTTAAGTTGCAGCACTTCCATTTGGTTTATTTGTATGTCATCACTACCATCATCATGTTCTGTATCTATGGAGGTATCTTTAAACTTACCCTTATTCTACAGAAAATCACTAATCTCCTCATCATCCTGAAAGACTTGCCAACATCGCTGATTTTCTGGAACGGTGGGGTGGTGTTTCACATGAATCTCAAATTTGTTGCTGGAATTCATTGGAATTTTAAGATTGCTTGCTGCCTTAGCAAGACCATCAGCAACACCATTTTGTATGCGAGGCACACATGTCAAGGTATGATCAGAAAATAATTTCAGAATGTCTAAAACTGCATTACGGTAAGCCCTCATGCGAGGATGCTTGGCCTGAAACTCACCTTTAACCTGCTTTATCACCAATTTTGAATCACCATATACTGCAATCTTTTTTGCTTTCAGCTTCTTAAGAATCTTAAGGCCAGCAATTAGAGCCTCATATTCCGCTTCATTATTAGAACAATCAAATGCAAGCTTGTAGGAACACACCCTCACATTGCTCGGAACCTTATCCGGAGCGGAAAACCAACTACGAATCCACACACCAATCCCAGCGCCATCACTGCCCACTGCGCCATCAAAATCCATGGTCCAAAGACCATCTTCATCGTCCTCTAAATGCTGAAATTGCGCCGGCTCTGTTTTTTCTGTTTGCTGCCCATTGTCTTCAGCTGATTGCTCCACAGTAGATTGTTTTTCTCTCCTTTCTTTTTGCAGAACTTCTCTAAAATTTTCAGTGATTTCTGGTATATCTTCTGCCTGAACTAATTGAATTTCTATATCATTAAAACTATCAGCAAGCAACACAAATGATTCTAAATCGGTATGTACATAATTTACAGGATGATTGATTGGCTTCTCTTTGCTAGTTATCATATATTTCATCTTCTGCTCTCGATATAACTTTCTCATTTGACCGAAGACTAGAATTGTAGCATAAGAGAAATCTAACTGAAGTGTACCTTTCAACTTTTCCCCCCAAGATCTCGAAAGGAGCATACCAAATCGCGGAGGAATGTCAGCCACCACCACGTCCATTAAAACATTCTTTGCTGGAATTTGATCTAAGCTTACAACCAAATATTTGATGAGTCCTATACACCTCACACGACTGGAATCAAATGAATACAAATCATGATATTTTCTTGTAATGTCTAGTCCCAACTCTTCCATGATTGCCTTTGGCATCAAATTGTGCGAAGCGCCCGAATCGAACATGGCATTGTGCAAAACATATTCATGCAGCCTCAAACTGATATAAAATGGAGGAACATCACTGTCAGGAGACTCACCATCTAATGCAGGCCCAAAAATCAATTCCAGCTGATCATCCTCAACATTTACCGTATCAAACATTGGATCAAAGTTCAGAATTTTGGAGACTTGACCTCGGTAGCTGCTGTTCTTCATGATTTTTGTCAAAGGAATAGATATTTTTAATTTGGAAATTTCATTTTCCAAACTAAATGCTGAAAGTTTCTCAACCTATTTGACCAGAACTTCCTTCTTTTCAGCCTTGTCTTTCACTATGTTTGACTAATTTACCTTTTCTGCTGATGATACTTTACTAGCTGCGGGATCAATTGTCTCTTTTCCTTTCTTCTGTGGTATCGGTGAATCCGTCTTTGGTGCTGAAGCTTCTTTTCGTTTCTGAATTGGATTTATGGGCACATCTTGATTTCTCAATGAGTATTTCTTTTGTTGGGCAGACAAAGCATTCAAATATCCTCTTTGGTATTCATCTGAATCTTCCTCTAAATCTGCATCATTAGCTAGAATGAAATCTTCATCTTTCTGAACAGCTGAACTTTCTCCATATTCTTCATCCTCGGTAATATAAATAGGCAAATCGTCGGGGGTGAAGAAATGATTTTTCTCACCTGCAACATCATCATCGTCGTCTAAATCTTGACTCACAAAATTCTGCAAAAGAGGTGTCTTGATCTGCTGTTGGGCTGCTGGCTCTGGTGGTCTTTGTTCACGCTGCTTTATTCTGAACTGTGGCTGCTGTTGGCCACGGTAATTTGGATTCCGAATCTGCATTTCTGATTTGTCAAGATTCATTCTTTTGAACATTTTTTCCATCTCACGAATCAAGTGCTGTTCGGATGTAGATGTGGAAGGCTCTTCTTTTATAGTCACTCTTTTTTCTGCTTTCAAACGTGCTCTTTTATCGTTCAGATTTGCCTCAACACTAACGGAAATCTTTTGCATATCTTCTAAGGTAGGCGGATCTCTGTCACGCAGCGAATAAGCCATCTCCGGATCAAAACCATCTGGGAATTTAAGAAGAGCTGACTTTTTAGACGGCCTTAAGTCATCTGGGATTGCATTGTACACTGTATTGAATCTAATGATATAATCCTGAACGGACTCACCAGGATTACGTTGATGTTTGTATACTCTGAAGTGATCTGCAGTGGATCCTTTTTCATCTCCCATCGATCTAAGAACTGTGTCTGAAGGTCTTGCAATGTATTGATACTTCTGGCCGGTAATGCTCTGAACCATTTGCGAACTTCTCCTCCAAATGTCTGGGCAAACAATCTCATTGAAACATTTTCTGCATCAATTTCATGCAGATCCAAGAAGTCTGTCATTCGAACAATATGCTGTTGAGCTGATATACTTTGTGGGGTGCCATCAAATATAGGAATTTTTCTCTGATAGTCAGCAGGCATAGCATCTAAATTGGCCGGCAAAACAAGAGGTGCAAATCTGGCTGCCATGACTCTCGGCGGATTGATGATAATCTGCTGTCTAGGAGAAACAGGAGGACTAGGAGCAGTAGGTGTGCGAGGTGTATGCGGTGGAGACAGAGGAGAAATTATTGTTGATTGCTGATCAGAAAATTCAGGCTGAATCGGAATGGTAGGGATAAAGGGAGGTTCAGTGGGGATCCGTGAACTAGATGCAAATTCAGATGGTCCAAGAGTTTGTGAAGCAGATTCAGTGAATTCGGGAGTATTGGTAGCCACAACGGAATTTTGCAACTGTCTATCCAAGTGATATGAAACAAATCTGTATTGCAAATCTTCAGCAAACAATGGATCGAGAACTAATCTTGATAATTCAGTTTCAGAAAAATTTACGAATAAGGATGTTTCAAATCGTGCATCAAAAGGAATTTCGTCAACATATATAATTTTCACAGGACAGGATGCAGATCTAGAAAGCAATCTGGAACTCCCAAAACTCACTTGACTTTCTCTTTCAGAAATTTCTTGACTTCCTTGTCTTCTAAGGATCCTAGGAATCAGATTTGGATTTTCAAAAATCGTTGGTGGATCAGGGTCAGGATTCGACCTACTATTCCTTCTTGAAGCCAGTGTATTAATCTTCTCGGGATAAATTTCAAGGAACACAATCAATTATCTTCAGCCTTTCGACTTTCTAGACTCAATCATCCAAAAGGTCTAGAACGTACAAGTATACTGGGGTGATTTGCAAATCAAGTGCTGCACTCACAAGCTTACCGGAGATCGACTGAAGCAACGTTTATCTACTACCGCTTATGCATGGAAAAAGTGTTTCGAAAGCTACCTGGCGTGACTTCAAACTCCGTCTAAGACTCATGAAAAAAACACATCAACAAGCAAACCATTGAGATTAATTTTGTCCCCAGTATGGTCACCACTATGTTAGCGCTCAAATCTACCTCAGGCTGAAATGAGGTAAAACTCAAGGCTACATCAAACCACGCTCAGCCTCGTAGCTAGCCCTACGAGGACAGGAGAGGGCTCTCTCCGTCAATCTCGATAAAATGAGCAATAGGATGCGAGATGACTTTAATAGGGAACTGATTTTAGGCTAGTAAAGAGATAGTTATGTTTGATTTTTTATTTTTGGGTTTTTCGCTGGAGGAATGGGAAAACAAATTTTGGGTCCGGGGATAAGGTTAGACCTTTGCATATTTCGAGTTGGGGCGAGGTAGGTGATTGTCTTGATGCTTTTGATTTGATATACGGACAGATTAGACTGACGAGGAGCTGAAGAGGGCAAAGAAGAACTTGGATCCTCTCCAAACAGTCGAAAACATATAGAACTAAATGAATTCAAAGGCAGAGCACGGTAAACAATGGATTCAACCTCATCTACTCATTCAATTTAGTTCAGAAGCATATGAAAGGAATGGCATACATTAAACATGAAGAACTTACAGTAAACAGAGAGAAAACACCATCAATAACAAAACACCACAAGGATCCCAACAAGTGCCACAAAACCTCTGATCTTTCCTTAGCCAAAATATGAAAAATATGTATAATGGTGCCAAAAGTCTCCCAAGAGTCCAACCTCTCCAACCTCTGAAAAGGATTGAGAAATCACATCATATAGAGCATCCTAACCCCTTCCCACACCTATAAGGGTCGAAATCCTCCTTCTAGGAGCAGTTCCAACAAATTCTAATCAAGGAGCTAAAATCTAGACAGCTAACAACTTGCCTCTAAAAGAGTGGAAACTGATTCATTTACATGATTTTCACTTTTTTGAGAGTGAATCTTCTAAAATGGGTAAAAATAAGCCAAAGTTACATGCCAACCATCAATTTACATCATGAAAACCCAAAAATTTCATCCACAAGCAAAACTGGTCCAAACTGGCCGAAAATCTGAGCTGGAAGTTGAAAATTCAGCTAAAAATTTAAGTGGGTCGCGCCCCTGAGCTAAGTGGGTCGCGCGCCTTTCAGCCTGATTTTGAAGTACTTCCCGGAATCCAAATTGAGCTCATGATAGAGCGTTGGAAAGCCCTGGACGTTGGCTATCCAACCCAAGTGGAATTTCTCAATTTGAAGCTCATTTGCCCCTCCAAAACTTCTTTCTCCCAGAAGTACTTCCTGCTGGTGCAAAAGGTGGCAGCAAGGTGGTTTTCATGGTGTTTTTCAGCTTTTTGACCATCCAGAATCTGATGAAATGCTTTGGAAATGCCTGAGGATGCATAACTTACCATGAAAAATCCAAAAATGCAAATATTTCTTTCAGCAAGTGTCCCAAAAAACAAATGAGCATATGGGCGTGCTACCCGCTTAACTGAAAAACCTGTTTTTAGACCAAAAAAATTTCAAAATGACAAAATTTTCTCCGAATTTGCTCAAATTCGGAGCGAAGACCCTCCATCATGTATCTTGCCCAGCCAATGAAGCCTCGGCCAAAATCCGGAGTGGATCAGGCCTTTTCTGCCGTTTTAGTGCTTCGCTCAACCTCCTCTTCAGAATCTTCATTCTCGCTTTGCAGACATGCATGCGAGCCCAATAATGGCCTTTCATGTGACGAAGCATGTCTTTCTCTCTATTGGCCTTCTCCAGCAACTTCTCCAGATGGATGTTGACATGCGTGAGAACAGAATCTCGATCGATTGGTGTCATGTCACCAGGTCTCTTTCGGGCCAACTATCGATCCTCACGGATCCACCTCAGCTCATAAAGTGTGTGTTCATCCTCAAGCCGTTTGTTGCGCTGCTCCAGATAGTTTATCACCCAATGATCTTTCTACAATTCATCTTTCAGCGTGTCATTCTCGGCCCTCTGCTCCTGGATGATCTCCCTCAGTTTCGAGCTAGGAGAGCTCGCATCAACACCAATGATCGTGAAATCCGTGTCCCAGCCTCCTGATGGACCCTCATCATGCATGGACTTCTTGCCCCTATCTTGTATCTGTACCTGTGCTGAAGAAGAAGGCGAGACCCCTTCCACATCATGTGGAGATAATACTCGCTCTGCTGATGAAGTCGGCAAGACCCCTTCCACCCTGGGTGGAGATAATACTCGTCGTGTGGCTGCAAATAAGGCCCTGTGGCCTCGTTGATATGTCATAAACAATGGAGCACTGATCTGCCCAACCTCAGGAATGTCCGGCTGGTGTGAAGGCTTTCCTGCACCATAAACTACCTCGGGAGGCGGCTGTGACACTGTGAAAAAGTCACGGGAGATGAAATCCTCCCAAGTGATGCCCTGCTGTGCCAACTGATGTAACACTATGATCTTGATCAAGGCATAATGATATATACTTCTATGCTGTTGTGCTGGGCTCCTCTTCTGTACAAAAATCATCATCCTCTCTATGTTGCGATACATGAAATACAGAATGTTCATCATACATACCCTTGTGAAGTGCATCAACAAACGAACATGGTACGCAAAGAGACGAGCGAATCTGCCCTCGCAACTGAAATACTGAATGATGAGTTTCATCAGCGGTGCAAACTCATCCCTCAGGAATCTGAAAGGAAAAACTCTGCCCAAGTGCCTCATATACTCAGGTTTGATGTATGGCTGATAGTAGGATTTCTCTAAATGCTGACGTTTTTTCCATTCCTCTCCTACATTTGGTATACCAGTGGCCTGAGCAATAGTCATTGGTGACAAAAAGAAATCTACTCCAGCGAGATTTACACGGCCATTACGTAAATGAAGAACAAACAGGCGAGCTAGTTCACGATGAAGCTGGGTTTGTGAAATCATCTCACAAAATTGAAAACATGACAGATACCGAAAACAATCCATTGCTAATGGACATGCCTGCAACTGAGCCAAAGAAGTAGGCTCCTCCCTGCGATGATCACCACCTTTGCCACCTCGGTGAGGCCTCCATGGCACATTACCCTCTGTCGTGGAATCACTGTCTAACTCCTGCTCATAATCTGACTCTGTCTCTGACATGGCTTTGAACAAGATATTTGCAATATGTATACTGATATAGATGCAGTGAAAACAAAGTTATGATGTATGTTTCAACACCCAATAGATATCAGCCACTGCCAAAGTATCATAGGAAAACAAAGTTACAGTGAAGATGGCTCTGTTTTAGTGTTATGAAAACTATCACTGTTTTGACCATAAGTGAGTTTCACAAATGAATGCCAACTGCAAAGTATGGGGCAAGCTTCTGGTAATGATGGGCAAAGTTTGTCAAATAAGCAAACAAGTAAAGGACCGTGTTTATGAACTGGAGAATAGGGAGAATACCATGACCATAGTGACACAAATTACTATCACAGTGGTAATATAATGATAACAACAGCAATGGTGATATTATGGTAATGAGGGCTATAGATTAGTCGACATAAGACTGTGCAAAATATGAAAGAGCATGAACAACAGTGATAAGATGATGACTGAGGGCGTGAGGATCATCTATACAACGTGCTAGGGTGTGAACATATCCACCATTCGAAGGTTTTCAAATTTTTCATAAAATTGGCCATACAATCTCAAAACCCTTACAGAATTAACTTGCATGTGAATGAAAGGTTCATATATTTTCTCCAAGGATGGATTGTTTCCCCAACATCAATGACATCACAACCATATTAAAAATCGAATGAGCAATGATTAAAACCTGTTTGGAAGCTTTGGAGTCGACTAGAATCGAATCTGGGCGCAAAAAACGAATGTTCTGGGTTCTGATTTAAGTGGGTAGCGTGCTGGTTTAAGTGGGTCGCACCCCCCAAGTGGGTAGCACCCGTTCAAATTTACACTGGCTGTAGCGCTCAAGTGGGTCGCACCCCTCAAGTGGGTAGCGCCCGCTCAAGTGGGTCGCACGCCCTCCAAACACTGTCCAGAACTATGAAAACTTGTCTACGGCCTTCAAAAACTCGACTTCGACCTCTGCCTTGCGGATTTTTGGCAAATGAGTTTGTTTGTCATGTTTATATATGAAATAAATATCTCATCAAATCAGATTTATTTTCAAATTTATTTGACAACCCACTTTCATAATGTTTCTGCACTTTGTCATTTGATCTTTTAATACAATGTTTCTCTTTGGCTTTTCTGAGTTTTTGGACTGATAACTTTACTGTCTTTTGCAGGGATGTGGCAGTTTAGCTTAGGACAAGATCAGAGGCTTGCACTGAAACTTCTCATGGTGAAATAAATACAATTATTAGAAAAATGAAATTAAACAATTTCTAGTTCCAAAACAGAGTTTTGGACTAGAAATGTTTTCAAATGCTTATGATAATAAAAATATGAAATCAAAACTTGCGAAACCAACCTCATGGCCTGTGGGCTTTATGACATATATGCAAAAGACTCGAAAACCCTAGACTTTACGAATAACAACTCTTTTTAACGAAACTGACATTTAATGACCATGAATGAAATGACGATGAACTTCAGTAATTTTTTAAGAATTTCTAAATAGCCCTGCAAGTACAAGCATGAGGAAACACATGACAACCAGACCCCCTCGTCAGTCAGTGGCATGCTCCTAGCGAAATGCAACGAAGTGGAACAAGCGAGACACCTAAGAATGAATATGCAAAAGCGAAACGATCTCTGACGGAGGGCTGTAAAGACCGACTCTAACATTGGCTCCAATGGGGATGGTGGCTCCATGGAGATGCCAAGAACGACAGATCTATGGGGGAGTCAGACAGTGCCTTCATCCATTGGGCGATGGAGTCATTATTTCAACTGATAAAACAAAAACTTTGGACATATTTATTGACTGTAGATTTGACTAAATACTGACTGAAATTTGACCAAAACTGACATGAATTTAAACTAAAAGACTGATAAAAATGACTTGACAATTTCAAACCAACCAAACTCCATCTCCAGAATTATAGCCTTCGCTCCGGGCCCCAGAATGAAGATGAGAGATCAGTACACACTTGCAATGAAATAGAAGTAAAATGATATATACAATGATGATGAAATCAGCAGAAGATACTCAGAAGTGATATCGCTTCAGCAACCGACCATTGATCGGTCCTCCAGGACAATCATCTCCATTCATTTCTTTGATAAGAAAGGCATTTTGACCACGATACGCTACAATCTTAAAAGGACCCTTCCATAAGTTTTCAAATTTGCCGTGCTTTCCCTTATCTTCATTCCGAGCATCCCATTTCAAAACTACCTCATCCAACTGAAACTTATCCGCTTTTGCCTTTCTGTCGTAGATATTCTTTATGCCCTCCTGCAACTTGAAAGTATTTTGAAATACCTCCTCCCATGTTTGCTGTAAATGAATCATCTGATTAATCCTCCGCTGCATGGGATCTTCCTCACTACCAGCTTCCTGAAGCAATTTGACCACCGGGACAACAAGTGAAGTAGGAAATACCGTGTCTGTTCCGTACACCAGCTCGAAAGGAGACATGCCAATAGACTTTTTCTGACTTACCCTATCAGCCCATAGTGCATTCACTAACTTCTTGTGCCAGCCCTTTTTGTTGATTTCCAGTAATTTCTTAATAATATTCACCAAGGATTTATTTGAAGATTGCGCCAGGCCATTCCCTTGTGGATGGTAGGCAGTCGAATGTCCCAAACTGATATTGTACTTATAGCAGAATTCAACCATCCTTTTAGACTTGAAGGCTACTGCATTATCTGTGATTATTTTACTAGGACACCCAAAACGTGACAGAATATTGTTTTCAAGAAAAGAGATAATTACCGCATCCGTGGCATGTCGAGTGGGAATCGCCTCGATCCATTTTGTGAAGTTTTCTGTAGCTGTCAATATCCATCTATGCTGTGCGGAAGATGCTGGGTGGATTTCCCCGATAAAATCCAATCCCCACTACTAGAATGGTGCACTAACTTCAATTGGTTTTAGAGGCAAAGGTTGTAGTTTATGCTTCCCTTCGAAAATTTGACACTCATGACAATTTTTAACAGCCTTAAATACATCAGAAAACAAAGAAGGCCAATAATACCCTGCCCTTAGAATCTTATTCGTTGTGGTCTTCCAAAACAAATGGCCTCCACAGTCACCTTTTTGAAAGTCCTCCAAAACTTTTTGAGCTTCCTCCTCTACCAAACAATTCAACAACACTCCTCCATGGTCTTTCCAATACAATGCAGAATTCAGAATGCAGAATTTAGCAGCTCTCAACTTCAATGTTCTACTCTTATTTCTAGGCATCCCGGGAGGTGGAGACAAATTCTGAAGCACGTATAAAATGTCAACATACCAAGGGGAAGAAACAAAAATATCAGATACCTGAACTGACGTACTTTCCTCATCTTCATCGGACATGGCAGCAATCAAATTTATATCTAGAGCATGCAGATTTGTTTCAGCCATGAGCTTGGCGAGTCCTTGTCCTTTGATCAGCTTGGTTGGTTTAATCTCCACATCGTATTCTAACAACGCAGCGATCCACTTACCCCGTCTTCCCTCTGGATCTGCCTGTACCAAAACATCTTTAACTGTTGCGTTAGGAACGTATGCTATAATGTGGGAATGCAGTATATACACACGGAAATATTTCAAGGCCTTTACAAGCGCCAACGCTTGTTTCTCAATAATATTGTACTTCAATGCTCCATCCCTTATGATCCGACTGAAAAAAGCAATGGGCTTCTCAACTCCATCCCTTTTTTGCATCAAAACAGCTGCCAATGTGTGCTCAGAAGCAAAAGAAAATAAAATGAAGTCCTGTGTGTAATCCGGGCTGATTAAAATAGGGGCTGAGGAAAGAGCTATCTTTACCAAATTTAATGATTTCACTGCCTCCTCTGTCCACTTTACCTGACTTTCCTTTTTCATCATGTTCGTGATTTCTCTAAGGTGTTCTGCAAGATTTGGAATGAAACGACGCAGAAAATTCATTTTACCATTGAATGACTGTATTTATTTCTTGTTCTGGGGCTGTTCAATCTGCTGTATGGCTTCAACACGTGCAGGGTCAACTCGAATGCCATCTTTCGATATGATGTGGCCAAGGAGCTTGCCTTCATCCATGGCAAAAAGACTCTTTTTCGGATTCAGCGAAATGCCATATTTTCTGCACTTCTGGAAAACAAATTTCAAATGATATAAATGTTCCTCATCAGAATTTGAAAACACAGTTAAATCATCAAGGTAAACAACCAAAAATACATCTTTCTCGTTGGCGAAAGCCATGTCCATTGCACGCTGAAAGGTGGCACCTTCATTCTTCAAACCAAACGGTATTTTTGCATAATGAAACGTTCCCCATGGAGTGGTGAACGCAGTCTTGTCACGATCATCTTCATGCACTAAAATTTGATTGTATCCTGAATAGCCGTCGAGTAGTGACATCCTTGATGCTCCAACTACTCACTGCAATATATGGTCCATTTTCGGCAGTGGATAATTGTCTTTTAATGATACCTTATTCAAATTTCTGAAGTCGATACATAAACGGATCTCACATGTTTTCTTTCTCACGGGCACCAAATTTGATATCCAATCTGAAAATCGGATAGGCACAATGATTCCTGACTTATACAACCTGTTTACCTCTTTTTCGATCGATGGTAGCAGCTTTGGATTGATTCTCCTCAACCTTTGACGAAAAGGCTTCTGATTTGGTTTGATGGGGATAGTATGCTGAATGATGTTAGTATCATATGTTTTTAGATCTGAATAATCCCATGCAAATGCATCAGAAAATGTAGACAACAATTTCACATATTCTGCCTTTACCTTTGGTGACAATGACCTTGATAACTTTACCATCTTGGGATTATCAGCTGTCCCAATATTTACCTCTTCCACACTTTTTTCCATGGGCCTCAATGTCGGTTTGCGGGCTACATCATCTTGATCAAACAATTCTTCCAAAGGAATCAATCCCTTAGGAATGATGTTATCCTTAAGTTGCAACACTTCCATTTGGTTTATTTGTATGTCATCACTACCATCATCATGTTCTGTATCTATGGAGGTATCTTTAAACTTACCCTTATTCTGCAGAAAATCACTAATCTCCTCATCATCCTGAAAGACTTGCCAACATCGCTGATTGTCTGGAACGGTGGGGCGGTGTTTCACATGAATCTCAAATTTGTTGTTGGAATTCATTGGAATTTTAAGATTGCTTGCTGCCTTAGCAAGACCATCAGCAACACCATTTTGTATGCGAGGCACACATGTCAAGGTATGATCAGAAAATAATTTCAGAATGTCTAAAACTGCATTACGGTAAGCCCTCATGCGAGGATGCTTGGCCCGAAACTCACCTTTAACCTGCTTTATCACCAATTCTGAATCACCATATACTGCAATCTTTTTCGCTTTCAGCTTCTTAAGAATCTTAAGGCCAGCAATTAGAGCCTCATATTCCGCTTCATTATTAGAACAATCAAATGCAAGCTTGTAGGAACACACCCTCACATTGCTCGGAACCTTATCCGGAGCGGAAAACGGACTACGAATCCACACACCAATCCCAGCACCATCACTGCCCACTGCACCATCAAAATCCATGGTCCAAAGACCATCTTCATCATCCTCTAAATGCTGAAATTGCGCCGGTTCTGTTTTTTCTGTTTGCTGCCCATTGTCTTTAGCTGATTTCTCCACAGTAGATTGTTTTTCTCTCCTTTCTTTTTGCAGAACTTCTCTAAAATTTTCAGTGATTTCTGGTATATCTTCTGCCTGAACTAATTGACTTTCTATATCATTAAAACTATCAGCAAGCAACACAAATGATTCTAAATCAGTATGTACATAATTTACAGGATGATTGATTGGCTTCTCTTTGCTAGTTATCATATATTTCATCTTCTGCTCTCGATATAACTTTCTCATTTGACCGAAGACTGGAATTGTAGCATAAGAGAAATCTAACTGAAATGTACCTTTCAACTTTTCCCCCCAAGATCTCGAAAGGAGCATACCAAATCGCGGAGGAATGTCAGCCACCACCACGTCCATTAAAAAATTCTTTGCTGGAATTTGATGTAAGCTTACAACCAAATATTTGATGAGTCCTATACACCTCACACGACTGGAATCAAATGAATACAAATCATGATATTTTCTTGTAATGTCTAGTCCCAACTCTTCCATGATTGCCTTTGGCATCAAATTGTGCGAAGCGCCCGAATCGAACATGGAATTGTGCAAAACATATTCATGCAGCCTCAAACTGATATAAAATGGAGGAACATCACTGTCAGGAGACTCACTATCTAATGCAGGCCCAAAAATCAATTCCGGCTGATCATCCTCAACATTTACCATATCAAACATTGGATCAAAGTTCAGAATTTTGGAGACTTGACCTCGGTAGCTGCTGTTCTTCATGATTTCTGTCAAAGGAATAGATATTTTTAATTTGGAAATTTCATTTTCCAAACTAAATGTTGAAAGTTTCTCAACCTCTTTGACCGGAACTTCCTTCTTTTCAGCCTTGTCTTTCACTATGTTTGACTGATTTACCTTTTCTGCTGATGATACTTTACTAGCTACGGGATCAATTGTCTCTTTTCCTTTCTTCTGTGGTATCGGTGAATCTGTCTTTGGTGCTGAAGCTTCTTTTCGTTTCTGAATTGGATTTATGGGCACATCTCGGTTTCTCAATGAGTATTGCTTCTGTTGAGCGGACAAAGCATTCAAATATCCTCTTTGGTATTCATCTGACTCTTCCTCTAAATCTGCATCATTTGCTAATATGAAATCTTCATCTTTCTGAGCAGCTGAACTTTCTCCATATTCTTCATTCTCAGTAATATAAATAGGCAAATCGTCGGGAGTGAAGAAATGATTTTGCTCACCTGCTACATCATCATCATCGTCTGAATCTTGACTCACAAAATTCTGCAAAAGAGGTGTCTTAATCTGCTGTTGGGGTGTCGGCTCTGGTGGTCTTTGTTCACGCTGCTTTATTCTGAACTATAGCTGCTGCTGGCCACGATAGTTTGGATTCTGAATCTGCGTTTCTGATTTGTCAAGATTCATTCTTTTGAACATTTTTTCCATCTCACGAATCAAGTGCTGTTCAGATGTAGATGTGGAAGGCTCTTCTTTTATTGTCACTCTTTTCTCTGCTTTCAACCGTGCTCTCTTATCGTTCAGATTTGCCTCAACACTAACGGCAATCTTCTGCATATCTTCTAAGGTAGGCGGATCTCTGTCACGCAGCGAATAAGCCATCTCCGGATCAAAACCATCCGGGAATTTAAGAAGAGCTGACTTTTTGGACGGCCTTAAGTCATCTGGGATTGCATTGTACACTGTATTGAATCTAATGATATAATCCTGAACGGACTCACCAGGATTACGCTTGATGTTTGTATACTCTGAAGTGATCTGCAGTGGATCCTTTTTCATCTCCCATCGATCTAAGAACTGTGTCTGAAGGTCTTGCAATGTATTGATACTTCCGGCCGGTAATGCTCTGAACCATTTGCGAACTTCTCCTCCAAATGTCTGGGCAAACAATCTCATTGAAACATTTTCTGCATCAATTTCATGCAGATCCAAGAAGTCTGTCATTCGAACAATATGCTGCTGAGCTGATATACTTTGTGGGGTGCCATCAAATATAGGAATTTTGCTCTGATAGTCAGCAGGCATAGCATCTAAATTGGCCGGCAAAACAAGAGGTGCAAATCTGGCTGCCATGACTCTTGGCGGATTGATGATAATCTGCTGTCTAGGAGAAACAGGAGGACTAGGAGCAGTAGGTGTGCGACGTGTATGCGGTGGAGACGGAGGAGAAATTACTGTTGATTGCTGATCAGAAAATTCAGGCTGAACCGGAATGGTAGGGATAAAGGGAGGTTCAGTGGGGATCCGTGAACTAGATGCAAATTCAGATGGTCCAAGAGTTTGTGAAGCAGATTCAGTGAATTTGGGAGTATTGGTAGCCACAACGGAATTTTGCAACTGTCTATCCAAGTGATATGAAACAAATCTGTATTGAAAATCTTTAGCAAACAATGGATCCGGAACTAATCTTGATAATTCAGTTTCAGAAAAATTTACGAATAAGGATGTTTCAAATCGTGCATCAAAAGGAATTTCGTCAACATATATAATTTTCACAGGACAGGATGCAGATCTAGAAAGCAATCTGGAACTTCCAAAACTCACTTGACTTTCTCTTTCAGAACTTTCTTGACTTCCTTGTCTTCTAAGGATCCTAGGAATCAGATTTGGATTTTCAAATATCGTTGGTGGATCAGGGTCAGGATTTGACCTAGTATTCCTTCTTGAAGCCAGTGTATTGATCTATTTGGAAAAAATTTCAAGGAACACAATCAATTATTTTCAGCCTTTCGACTTCTAGACTCAATCATCCAAAGGTCTAGAACGAACAAGTATACTGGGGTGATTTGCGAATCGAGTGCTGCATTCACAAGCTTACCAGAGATCGACTGAAGCAGCGTTTATCTACTACCGCTTATGCATAGCAAAAGCGTTTCGAAAGCTACCTGGCGTGACTTCAGACTCCGTCTAAGACTCATGAAACAAACACATCAACAAGCAAACCATTGAGATTTTCCCCAGTATGGTCGCCACTATGTTAGCGCTCAAATCTACCTCAGGCTGAAATGAGATAAAACTCAAGGCTACATCAAACCACGCTTAGCCTCGTAGCTAGCCCTACAAGGGCAGGAGAGGGCTCTCTCCATCAATCTCGATAAAATGAGAAATAGGGTGCGAGATGACTTATGATAGGAGCTGATTTTAGGCTAGTAAAGAGATAGGTAAGTTTGATTTTGATTTTTTGGGTTTTCGCTGGAGAAATGGGGAAAACAAATTTTGGGTCCGGGGATAAGGTCAGACCTTTGCAGATTTCGAGTTGGGGCGAGGTAGGTGATTGTCTTGATGCTTTTGATTGGATATACGGACAGATTAGATCGACAAGGAGCTGAAGAGGGAAAAAAAGAACTTGGATCCTCTCCAAATAGTCGAAAACATATAGAACTAAATGAATTCAAAGGCAGAGCACTGTAAACAATGGGTTCAGCCTCATCTACTCATTCAATTTAGTTCAAAAGCATATGAAAGGAATGGCATACATTAAACATGAAGAACCTACAGTAAACAGAGAGAAAGCACCATCAAGAACAAAACACCACAAGGATCCCAACAAGTGCCGCAAAACCTCTGATCTTTCCTTAGCCAAAATATGAAAAATATTTACAATGTGTGCCAAAAGTTTCCCAAGAGTCCAACCTCTCCAGCCTCTGAAAATGATTGAGAAATTACATCATATAGAGAATCCTAACCCCTTCCCACACCTCTATGGGTCGAAATCCTCCTTCTAGGAGCATTTCCAACTAACTCTAAACAAGGAGCTAGAATCTAGGCAGCTAACAACTTGCCTCTAAAAGAGTGGAAACTGATTCATTTACATGATTTTCACTTTTTTGAGAGTGAATCTTCTAGAATAGGTAAAAATAAGCCAAAGTTACATGTCAACCATCAATTTACATCATGAAAACCCAAAAATTTCATCCATAAGCAAAACTGGTCCCAACTGGCCGAAATTCTGAGCTGGAAGTTGAAAATTCAGCCAAAAATGTAAGTGGGTAGCGCCCCTGAAACAAGTGGGTAGCGCGCCTTTCAACCTGATTTTGAGGTACTTCCTGGCATCCAAATTGAGTTCCTGATATCTCGTTGGAAAGCCCTGGATGTTGGCTATCCAACCCAAGTGGAATTTCTCAATTTGGAGCTCATTTGCCCCTCCAAAACTTCATTCTCCCAGAAGTACTTCCTGCTGGTGCAAAAGGTGGCAGCAAGGTTGTTTTCATGGTGTTTTTGAGCTTTTTGACCATCCAGAATCTGATGAAATGCTTCGGCAATGCCTGAGGATGCATAAATTACCATGAAAAATCCAAAAATGCAAAAATTTCCTTCAGCAAGTGTCCCGAAAAAAAGTGAGCATATGGGCGCGCTACCCGCTTAACTGAAAAACTTGTTTTTAGACCAAAATATTTCAAAATGACAAATTTTTTTCCAAATTTGCCCAAATTTGGAGTGAAGACCCTCCATCATGTATCTTGCCCAGCCAACGAAGCCTCGACCAAGATCCGGAGTGGATCAGGCCTTTTCCGCCGTTTTAGTGCTTCGCTCAACCTCCTCTTCAGAATCTTCATTCTCGCTTTGCAGACATGCATGCGAGCCCAATAATGGCCTTTCATGTGACGAAGCATGTCTTTCTCTCTATTGGCCTTCGCCAGCAACTTCTCTAGATGGATGTTGACATGCGTGAGAACATAATCTCGATCGATTGGTGTCATGTCACCAGGTCTCTTTCGGGCCAACTGTCGATCCTCACGGATCCGCCTCAGCTCATAAAGTGTGTGCTCATCCTCAAGCTGTTTGTTGCGCTGCTCCAGATAGTTTATCACCCACTGAGCTTTCTGCAATTGATCTTTCAGCGTGTCATTCTCGGCCCTCTGCTCCTGGATGATCTCCCTCAGTTTCGAGCTAGGAGAGCTCGCATCAACATCAATGATTGTGAAATCTGTGTCCCGGCCTCCTGATGGGCCCTCATCATGCATGGGATTCTTGCCCCTGTCCTGGATCTGTACCTGTGCTGAAGACGAAGGCGAGACCCCTTCCACATCATGTGGAGATAATACTCGCTCTGCTGATGAAGTCGGCAAGACCCCTTCCACCCTGGGTGGAGATAATACTCGCCGTGTAGCTGCAAATAAGGTCCTGTGGCCTCGTTGATATGTCATAAACAATGGAGCACTGATCTTCCCGACCTCAGGAATGTCTGGCTGGTGTGAAGGCTCTCCCGCATCATGAACTACCTTGGGAGGCGGCTGTGACGCTGTGAAAAAGTCACGGGAGATGAAATCCTCCCAAGTGATGCCCTGCTGTGCCAACTGATGTAACACTATGATCTTGATCAAAGCGTAATGATATATACTTCTATGCTGCTGTGCTGGGCTCTTCTTCTGTACAAAAATCACCATCCTCTCTATGTTGCGATACATAAAATACGGAATGTTCATCATACGTACCCTTGTGAAGTGCATCAACAAACGAACATGGTACGCAAAGAGACGTGCGAATCTGCCCTCGCAACTGAAATACCGAATGATGAGTTTCATCAGCGGTGCAAACTCATTCCTCAGGAATCTGAAAATAAAAACTCTGCCCAGGTGCCTCATATACTCAGGTTTGATGTATGGTTGATAGTAGGATTTCTCTAAATGTTTAATGTTATCTGACTCTCTCCTACATTTGCATACCACACCGAGTACACAGACAAAGAAATCTACTCCAACGAGATTTACACGGCCATTACGTAAGTGAAGAATAAACAGGCGAGCTAGTTCATGGTGAAGCTGGGTTTGTGAAATCATTTCACAGAATTGAAAACATGACTGAACCCAAAAACAATCCATTGCAAGTGGACATGCCTGCAATTGAGCCAAAGAAGTAGGCTCCTCCCTGAGATGTTTACCACCTTTGCCACCTCTGTGAGGCCTCCGTGGCACATTACCCTCTGTTGTGGAATCACTGTCCGACTCCTGCTCATACTCTGACTCTGTCTCTGACATGGCTTTGAACAAGATATTTGCAATATGTATACTGATATAGATGCAGTGAAAATAAAGTTATAATGTATGTTTCAACACCCAATAGATATCACCCACTGCCAAAGTATCATAAGAAAACAAAATTACAATGAAGATGGCTCTGTTTTAGTGGCATGAAAACTATCACTGTTTTGACTATAAGTGAGTTTCACAAATGAATGCCAGCTGCAAAGTATGGGGCAAGCTTTTGCTAATGATGGGCAAAGTTTGTCAAAGAAGCAAACAAGCAGAGGACTGTGTTTATGAATTGGAGAACAGGGAGAAGACCATGACCATAGTGACACAAATTACTATCACAGTGGTAATATAATGATAACAACAGCAATGGTGATATTATGGTAATGAGGGCTATAAATTAGTCGACATAAGACTGTGCAAAATATGAAAGAGCATGAACAGCAGTGATAAGATGATAACTGAGGGCGTGAGGATCATCTATACAACGTGCTAGGGTGTGAACATATCCACCATTCGAAGGTTTTCAAATTTTTCATAAAACTGCCCATACAATTTCAAAACCCTTACGGAATTAACTTTCATGTGAATGAAGGGTTCATATATTTTTCTCCAAGGATGGCTTGTTTCCCCAACATCAATGACATCACAACCATATTAAAAATCTATTGAGCAATGATTAAAACCTGTTTAGAAGCTTTTGGAGTCGACTTGAATCGAATCTGGGCGCAAAAAACGAATTTTCTGGGCTCTGTTTTAAGTGGGTAGCGCGCTGGTTTAAGTGGGTAGCGCCCGTGTAATTTTGCACTGGCTGTGGCACTCAAGTGGGTAGCGCCCCTCAAGTGGGTAGCGCGCACCTCAAGTGGGTAGCGCCCACCTCCAACGCTGTCAATACTTCTGCAAACACGTTTTCGACCTCCAAA
Organism: Pinus albicaulis; assembly: GCA_034641835.2. Lineage (NCBI taxonomy): Eukaryota > Viridiplantae > Streptophyta > Pinopsida > Pinales > Pinaceae > Pinus > Pinus albicaulis. The sequence continues at coordinate 769,999,104 of CM076578.1, forward strand.
ACACGATTTCGACTTCTGCCTTGGCGAATTTCTTGCAAATGATTATGATTGCCATGTTTATATATGAAGGAAATATCTCATGCAATCAGATTTGATTTCAAATGTGTTTTGAGAACCCACTTTATAATGTTTTTGGCATTTTGACATTTGGTCTCTTATTACAATGCTTTCTCCTTTGGCTTTCTGAATTTTTGAACTGATAACTTTGCTGTCTTTTGCAGGGATGCGGCACTTTAGCTTAAGAAAAGATCAGAGGCTTGCAGTGAAGCTTCTCATGGTGAAATGGATACAATTATTACAAAAATGGAATTAAACAATTTCTAGTTCCAAAACAGAGTTTTGGACTAGAAATGTTTTCAAATGCTTATGATAATAAAAATATGAAATCAAAACTTGCGAAACCAACCTCATGGCCTGCGGGCTTTATGACATATATGCAAAAGACTCGAAAACCCTAGACTCTAGGACTAAAGACCTTTTTTTTTTTTTTAAATGAAACTGACATTTAATGACGATGAATGAAATGACGATAAACTTCAATGATTTTTGAGGAATTCTTAAATAGCCCTGCAGGTATAAACATGAGGAAACACATGACAACCAGACCCCCTCGTCAGTCAGTGGCATGCTCCTAGCGAAATGCAACGAAGTGGAACAAGCGAGACACCTAAGAATGAATATGCAAAAAGCGAAATGATCTCTGACGGAGGGCTGTAAGGACCGACTCTAACAAGCAGCAGAGGCAGAAGTTTGATTTATAGAACACCACTTGTTTCATCTAGATCCAGAGCTAGTACACCTTCAACTCAAACCCATCTTCCATCCTCTTCTGATCCTGGACTTCTAGATCTAAGGTCAACTATTCCATTAGAGAAACCTTCCACTTCATCCACTAAACCTGCCATAGAAGAAGATCTAAAAACTCCTGTTAGGGACACAAACCTTTCCACTTCCACAGGAGAGTCAACCATGGCAGAAGAAGGAGGAGGAGGAGTTTTTAATGGAGAAAACACATTATTTGGAGGTAGAGGTAGAGGTAGAGGAGAAGGAGGTAGAGGTGCAAATGGAGGAAGAGGTAGAATAGGAAGCTCTTTTGGGTTCCCTATACTTGATGAAGAAACCAATACAACCATGAAAAACATTTCACCCTCCGTCCTTCCAAACTTCTATGGACTTAAAACTGAAGATCCTGAAACTTTCTTATTCGAATTTGAAGTGCTGTGTAGGACTTATGACTACTTACAAGATGCTCAAAAACTGAAATTATTTCCTTCAACTTTGAAGGGAGCATCATTGAAGTGGTTTATGAGTTTAAACAGTAGTTCTATTAGAACATGGGAAGACATGAAACAAGCATTTCTAGAGAGATACTTGGATTATTGTATGCCGGTTAATCATAAGGAAGAAGTGTTCAAGATGTTACAAAAAGAAGATGAAAACTTATAAGATTTGTTGGAAAGATTTAATTACAACATCAAAAGGGCAAAAATGGAAAACCTAGATCAAGACACCTTAAAAGCTCTTTTGTTGAAAACAATTAGGGATGAATGGTTGGATATCCTTAACATGATGGGAAAAGGGGATATATCACAGCTCACATTACCTGAAATATCCGAGTTATGTATCAACCTTTCAAGAGGGAAATCTAAAACTGTCAAAGGTCCAAGAGATCCTGCTCTTGCAAGGGCAAGTAAGTCTGCTTCTGGGACAGTAAGTAGATCAGAAATAGGACACATGCTTGATGATTTTAAATCCGACATCTTAGGGAGTCTTAGTGAACAAATAGACACCCTTAAGATACAAAACAAGCAGAAGGCTGAATCTGATGCCTTGGCAATCTTTTGTCCCAAATGTAGAAAGAAACATGCCTTGAGAGAGTGTCCTTTGGATGTAAAAGTTGTAGAAACCTGTGTCATTTGTTCTAAGAAACATGAGACCAAGAATTTTCCTTCTCTTCCTGGTCTCAAGGATGTCTTTCAGGAGGAAACTCCTACAGATTCCACAGAGTCTCTCAATTTTGTATCTAGAAGACCTTGGCAGGGACCTCAGACACAAGGATTCCATGATCAAATGTATAATCAACCTCTACCTTGGAATTCTTGACAGCAACCTTGGCCCCAATTTCAAAATCAATCTCAATCTTGGGCACAAGGATCACAAAGTCCCTATGGAAGATACTCTCCATATTACCAGTATCCACCATCCTATCCACCATATCCACATTTTTATCCTCAAAATCCTCAACAAAATTTTCCTCAAAATATTCAAAAAAATTTTCAACAAAATCCTCAACAACATCATCAGAACCAACCACATCAAAATCAACCACTTCCATTACCATTCCCTCAAAAATCAAATCAATTTCTGGCTCAACCCATACCAAACCCCAATAATAAGAACCCTCAGAATACATACATGATAGAAGGCCAACAATTTCCAACTTATTTAATTACTCTTTTAGACCTTAGTGATGTTCAACTTAGGTCTGGAAGGATACTTGAAAAGAGGAAACCTTCTGTGATCATACAAGAACAAGATAATTCTGAGGAAGACTCCCTACGGGTGAATAAAAGTCTTGAGGAAGACACATCCTTTCAAGACCAAAACATTGAAAAACTAAAACAAAAAGATCCAATAAATCCAACTCCTGTATTAGAGCAACCATCCACATCTACTTCTATACCTCCGTTTCCGGAAATATTACAAATTGATAGAGGTGTAGAGAAACAGATCATGGTGCCTAATTATGATTTCTTAGATGAATTGAGAAATGTTTGCATTAAAATTCCATTATTGCAAGCCATCAAAGAAATCCCAATTTTAGCCAAAACAATAAAGGAGTTGAGTATGAAGACAACAAGAAAAAGAATAAGAGAAACAAAGAAAATTCAACTGGTAGGACAAATAGCATACATTATGATGGGCAAGATTGCTATTCCAAAGTATCTTGACCCAGGAAATCCAGTTGTCAAAATTCACATCAATGGAATTGAAATTCAAAACACACTCATTGATTTAGGAGCAACAATAAATATCATGAGTAGACAAATCATGGACAAACTGAAACTTCCTAATCTTCTCTTTACACCCACACTATTACAATTAGCATATAGATCTGTGATCAGACCAGATGGGGTAATAGAAGACATTCCAGTGTCCCTAGACTCTTGGGAGTACCCTGTGGATTTCATGATCCTAACTCCCAAGAATAATCTAGGAGGCCATCCTGTTATACTAGGAAGACCTTGGTTGGCTACAGCTGATGCTTTTATTAGTTGTAGGTCCGGTGATATGTATATTTCTGATGGTAGTTCAACGAAGAAATTCACTTTATATCCTCCAGCTAGGACAATTACAGATCTAGATGACACTCAATGGATAGAGGATGAAGAATATTTACAACCACTCTTCACAATTTCAGAAATTAGTGAAGATAATCAAATTCTGAATACTGTAGAAAACTTTGAATCTTCTCCAGAACACAAACAAGAATCATTTCAAGAGGGATCCAATATTGAGTTCTTGTCATCTAGACAGATGTCTCTTCATTCTATGGACAAATTTGGCAGCTCTACAAGTGAAATTTTTCTAGGCAAAACCTTGAACATAAACAAAAACCTAGAAAAATCTCAACAAGAAGAGTTAATCAAAGTATTACAGAGACATTCTTCTGCATATGCATGGGAATACACTGACATGAAAGGGATAAGTCCCAAGACTTGTACTCATCACATCTATATAGAGACAAATTGCAAACCAATCAGACAGCCTCAAGGACGGATGAATCCAAATCTTAGGGAAATTGTTAAAGAGGAATTGCAAAAATTGTTAAATGTTAATTTCATCTATCCTATTTCAGATAGTCAGTGGGTTTCTCCTTTGGTAATTGTGCCAAAGAAAAATGGAAAATGGAGGGTGTGTGTTGACTACTGAGAACTGAATAAAGCTACTCTTAAAGACCATTTTCCCTTACCTTTTATAGATCAAGTATTAGATACATTAGCTGGCAAAAAGTACTTTTCATTCCTAGATGGGTTTAGTGGTTACAATCAAATCCAAGTAGCACTTGAAGACCAAGATAAAACCACATTTACCTGTCCTTGGGGTGCCTATGCTTACCGAGAATTGCCATTTGGATTATGCAATGCACCTGCAACATTCCAAAGGGCAGTATTAGGAATTTTTTCAGATCTAATACATGACTGTGTAGAGGTGTACATGGATGATTTCACAGTTTATGGGAATACATTTGAAGAGGCTTTAGAAAACCTGGAAAAAGTCTTAAAAAGATGTCAAGAAGCAAACCTTTCACTTAGTCATGAAAAATGTTTTATGATGTTTACTGAAGGTATTGTTTTAGGGCACCATATTTCAGGGGATGGGATTAGAGTTGATGAGTCAAAAGTTGAAGTCATTTCTAACCTATCCATTCCAAGTTTTCAAAGATATGTTAGAAGTTTTCTAGGATTTACAGGGTATTATCGAAGATTTATAGAAAACTTTACCAAGATAGCATCTCCACTCTTCAAATTACTCACTAAAGATTGTGAATTCAAGTGGACTTCTGATTGCCAGTTAGCTTTTGAAACCCTGAAAACCAAAATTTCTGAAGCACCTATATTAAGGGGACCTAACTGGAAGTTACCTTTTCATATCTAGACAGATGCTTCCGATACAGCTCTAGGAGCAGTATTGGGACATAAAGACTTGATTCCCTATGCCATCTATTATATCAGTAAAAATTTGACTCCTGCAGAGTTAAACTATACTGTAACTGAAAAAGAGTTTTTAGCTGTTGTTCATGCCATAAACAAATTTAGACACTATATAACAGGCTATGAAACTTTTGTTCACACTGATCATTCTGCAATTAGATACTTAATGAAAAAATCAATCACTAATGGCAAAGTTATAAGATGGTTGTTGCTCTTACAAGAATTCAACATTACTATTCTAGATAGGCCTGGAAAACAAAACACAGTAGCTGATTTCCTATCTAGACTCCAAAATATCAAAGATGACACTCCGGTTGAAGATCAATTTCCTGATGAATATATTTTTGCAATCTCTACTCAAACTCCATGGTTTGCTGATATTGCCAATTATTTAGTTTCAGGAAAATTTCCTTCAATTATGAATGCAAGGGATAAAAGAAAATTCATTAATGATAGTGCAAGATATTCATGGGTCGCTAATGAGTTGTACAAGACAGGTCCAGATTTGATCATTAGAAGGTGTGTTCGTGAAGATGAGATGCCTGAGATTCTCAAGGCATGTCATGATGAACCTTGTGGCGGACACTTTGCAGATAAGAGGACACCCTATAAGATCCTTAATTTAGGATATTATTGGCCATCCTTGTTTAAAGATGCTAAAGAGTATGTCAAAAGGTGTGACAGTTGCCAAAGGGTAGGGAAACCTTCTCTTTCAGGTGAGATGCCATTACAACCTCAGGTACATATTGAACCTTTTGAAAAATGGGCTTTGGATTTTGTAGGACCTATTAGTCCTCCATCAAGACAGAAGAGGTATATATTAGTTTGCACTGATTATGTTACTAAATGGGTAGAAGCCAAGCCATTACTTGTTGCTAATGAAGCATCTGTAGTTACTTTTCTTTTGAGGATATTTTTACTCGTTTTGGTGTCCCAAGGGAAATTGTTACAGATCAAGGAGCTCAATTTACATCAAGGCTAGTGGAGCAAATGATGGAGAGGTACAAAATCAGGCATAGAAAATCTACTCCTTATCATCCACAAGCAAATGGTCAAGTGGAATTTACTAATAAGGTCATTGAAGGAATCCTAACAAAGACTGTTCATTTACATAGAAGAGATTGGGTAGATAGGCTTCCTGAAGCCTTGTGGGCCTATAGAACTACATGGAGAAACACACCAGGCCATACTCCTTATGAGCTTGTTTATGGAAAGCAAGTTTTGTTTCCCATAGAGTTCCAGATTCAAACTTTCAAAATGGCAGTTCAGCTAGGACTTGATTTAATGGAGGCACAAAAGCATAGACTGGAGCAAATTAATGAATTGGATGAGATCAGACAAGATGCAGTTCAGAAAACAAGTCTAGTCCAACAGCAAAGGGATAGATGGCATGACAAGTACATCAAGGAGAAGAAATTCAAAGAGGGTGACTGGGCTCTCTTGTTTGATTCAAAATTCAAGGATTTTCAAGGGAAATTTCAGACACATTGGCTTGGGCCATATGAAATTGCTCGAATTTTTGATAATGGGGCAGTAAAAATCAGAACTATAGATGAAGAAGAGGTCACTTTTCTTGTGAATGGTCATAGACTGAAGCTATACCACAAGCCACTCTCAAGAGAAGAGTTTGTCAAGAAGTTCCAAGAAAGAAATGATGTGAAGTTAATGAAGAAGAGTCTCTCTTCTTCATCAACTTGATTAAATTTTCTGAAGCATTTCTTTTTGAAAAAAATAAATAAATAAATAAATAAAATAAAATAAAATAAAGGTATAAACATGAAAACCAATCATTGATTGGCATGTTTATACAGAAAAGATAGGGTGAAAATCAGAGTCTCTCTGACACTCTAACTTTTCCCATTTTTGTTTTTACAAGCAGCTGTTACAAAATCATAAGTTCAGATCCATAGTGCTTATGATCCATCTCATTTCATTTCACTTCACTCACCTATCCATTCATACTCCATTTCATTCATTCACTCATGTTCCACTTCATTCCATGTTTCATTCATCTCATTCCATCCTCCATCCATCTCATTTTCATGTCAAAATTTAAAGTTTGATGTCTTGTTGTAAATAAATAAAACATGTCATGGATTGCAGGGTAGTTCTTATGTTCTTTCACTCCATTTCATAAACTGAATCCATTCCATTTCATCATCCACTTCATACATATCATGTCTCATCATCCATCTTCATTCATACCATATAACATTTCACCCATATTCCAAAAACACTTCATTCCATGATCAAAACGCTCTACAGGTACATTCTGCAGCTTAACAGACATTCTGCAGCTGTTCAACCTTTTCGCAGCTATCCAGACATTCCGCAGCTACAAATCCTGAAGGCATCAATCAACAGACATTAGAATTGCAACAAAATGATCCAGTGTATCCATGAATCAAAAGCATCAAAGAAGAATTATGAAGACTCTTCCAAAGGTGAACAAAGAAGACAAAGACTACAAAAATCAAATGAAAGGCAGAGGTAACAAGTTTAAATTATAATGGCATTTCATAAAAGTTTAGCATAGTTTTAGTTATGGATTGTTCGAAAAGGTTGTTTTAATTATTTTTATTGATCAAGACCAATAAACCCTCCACAGACTTTGGATTAAAATCCCTCATTTCAAATTTCATATCCGATATCATTTAAGCAGTTAAAATGGCCGAGGTGTTTGAATTCTCCACGTCTCTTAACCAAATCATTCAATGATGATTCTCTTTGCCGTTGTAAAAAATATCCACCGTCTCTTCAATCATTAATTCGTTCCCTCCACCTCACTCCACTACTTCATTCCGTGACCACTGCCATCACTTCATTCTGTAGCCGGCATTTCATTCCATAGACAGAGATATTCTTATCACCGAGAGCAGAGCAAAAGGATATCAGTTTGAATACCAAAGCATTATCACTGTAAACGTAGAGGTATAGCATTGAGCATTATCATTGTAAACGCAAAGCAGAGCAAAAGGGTAAACTCAGAGGTATAGCAGCGTGAGAATTTGAAGCCATTTGATTCCGTGGGCAGACAAAGTATCACTGTGGGCAGAGATTGAGCATTATCACTATAAACACAGAGGTATAGCAAAGAAGAATTTGAAGCTATTTTCCACCGAGAGACAGAGGTATAGTAGTGTGAGAAATTTGAAGCCATTTGTCACTATCAAACAGAGGCATATCAGTCCAAAGTTCAATTGTCAACAGAGGCATATCAGCTCGAAGTTTTGAAGCTGTTGTCACTGTCAATCAGAGGTATGTCATTCCAAAATTTGAAGCCATTGTTATCTAGAACTTGAAGCCATTTCAATTCGAAGGTAAAAGTTATTGTTTCTGTGGGTAGAAGAGTGTTAATTTGAACATTGAAGAAGCAATTATGGGTTTCATTGTAAGAACAGAACCGGTGGGTTCAAAATATTTAGAAGGCTACCCTCAATGTAAAGAAATGTTGCAACAAATAGGATGGCTTCAATTTTTGGAGAAATTTAATGGCTTCCACAAGGAAGTCACTAAAACATTTGCAAGATCATTTCAAGGAACTGAAGTTGAAGTGGGAGATGTCAAGTTCACTGTCACTGAAGTTTTCATTGCAGAAGCTATAGGGTTGCTCAGAAATGGAGAGAGATGGTTCAAAAACAGAGAATTCCACAATGAATCCTGGAAACAAATTCTAAAATCACCAGGTATGGATGTCACTGTATTTAAGAAAGGAATTCCCAGTTCTTCATTGAAAAATAAATGGAGAAACATACTACTTCTTCTGCAAAAATTTATTACATGTGAGGGTAGATATGGGACATTTTATGTCTACCACATTAGACTGATAATGCATTTTCTGGGGGAAGACTTAAACTTACCATATTTCTTACTTCAATGTTTGAAGAAGATGGCTTCCTGTGTTCAACGAAGGGTTCAATTTTTAGAGACAACTTTATATCATCATGGTTTGGTCAAAATTTTGATTGAACACCATCTAGCTAAAACAAATGATACATGGGACAATTTATTGATAAGAAATCATTTTGAAGAGCCAAAAGAACCATCACCTGAACCACAACCTACAAAGAGAAGCAGGAAATGGAGGACTGCAAAAGTTGAAACTGATAAAACAGTCCAAGAAAGTAGTGAGGAAATCATTTCAGAGAAGTTGACTCAAATCAAGAGACAGCCTAAGGAAGAAAAGGTAGTCAGGAAATCTGCCATGAAGAAAGGAGAGGGACCTTCTCAGCTTAGAAGAAGCCACAGACTAAAGGGGAAACTGAAGAAAACACTAATCAAACAAACAGGGGTAATTAATATAGAAGATGAAGAAACATCCAATGAAGAAGATGTTGAAGAGGATTATAATGAAGGAACCCCTGAAATTGACCCTGCTCAACAAGAAATATATGACTATGTGGAAACTTTGGAAAGGAGAGCTTCAGAAAGCAGAGAGAGAACCCCTAGTCCTCCACTGTCTGAAATAGATGTATTAAGAAGGGATAGGTATGAGTTGGAAATACTCAATAGACACATCAAAAATGAGAATGAAATTCTCAAAGATCAAGTCAAGCTCAAAACTGATATGAACTCAACCTTATCCCTACATATAGACAAAGTGGAAAGGACCAATGAAAATTTGAAGCAAAGGAACAAGAAGCTAATCAGAGCACTCACCAACCTAAGGTTCAAACTTGTTATCAGAAAACCCAGAAGATCTCCAGCTTCCAGACAAAGGAGAAGAAGAGGATTAGATGTCCTTGCAGAAGCCTCTGAGTTCATAGGATAATTTGCATGAGGACATGCAAAGAGACAACAGTGGGGGTATGTTGAGCCTCAAAATTGTGCTTTCTTTCATTCCATTTTACCTCATTTTCCTTTGTCCATTGCTATCCTAGACCCAATTGATCAATGAATATAGTTAAAATTACTTTTAGAATGATTTACATGACTGACTTGCTAATTTTTGTGATTTTTGCCATTGTAAAGCATTTTGACCGGAACTAGCTGCAGAATGCAGACATTCCGTAGCTAACCAGCGATTCTGCAGCTATCTTCACGTTTGAGTATGTTCCAGGTGGCCTCTCAAGAAAAACCGCATATGGGCATAATCCACGTCATGTCTACATGGTTCGTTGCTCATCATGGAGGAAGAAACGAATTCTGGGTATGGTTTTGGAACGTGGGAACACATTTAGAAAGGAAGACTTCTATTAGGACTGTCTCAGTCCAGATGTCTTTTCCTTTTCACGCAGCCACTTCAAGAGTCCTAATGTGATTCCGATAAGGAAAGACAATGTTCCTGAATTGTTGCAAATCTTGTTATTTACATTTGTTATATAAACACTTGGGAAACCAAGAGCTAGGTTAGATTTTATGCTAGATTTCATTCCAGATTTTGCTTAGATTCTGTGCTACATTTCTGAAGACGCAGAGTGTTATGTTCAAGTTATTTCATCTTTAATGAAGCAGACAGTGTTGTTTTGAAAGCGTTGATTTAATTTGGAGTTGAATTTCGTCAGGTGGTAGAGGGCCCCTGCCTCTTGCACGGATTTATTTGCGTAAATTAGATAAGTATTCTAGCTGCCTTTACGTTTTTGAATTTGAATTAGTAGTTGTTTTTAATTAGCTACTGTAGTTATACTCATTCTAACTCTTCCACAAGAAGAAGCTCTTCCAAAATATTATAATGATGAATGGGAAATAGCTATAGTATTGTAGATTTAGTTGTAATTTTTGTTGTTCACTATCACAGTTACACTTGTTCTAATCACTCTTCCACAAGAAGAAACTCTTCCAAGAAATCCTTAAGGAGTCCAAGGCATAACCGTGATAATGAATGTTTTAGTTGTGTGTTTGTACTAAGTATCATCGTTGTTCTTGCTCTTAAATGCTTGCCCAAAATATCATAATGACGAGTAGGAGATGGCTATGATATCTTAGTTTTTCATTGCTTTCAGTCTTTTTGCTTGCATTTGCACTCAATTACACAGTCATAATTGTTCTAAAATCTCTTCCAAAAGAAGGAACTCTTCCAAAATATCAATAATGATGGACAAACAGACTGTATAATTCCATAGAATAATGCATGGTAGCTTAGTTAGAATGCTCCGGAGTTTAATTGCACTTAACTCATGTTCAGTTACTTTGCTTTGAGTTTGATGATGACTTGTAGTTCAACATTGTTTTAGATTAGTGGCATCTTAAGTTCATTCTTAGATTAACTCATTGCATTGCACTCCATATTCATATTGTCATTCACTGCACATTAGATTACTTCAGTTGTTAAGATTAACAAAACAGCCTTCATTATTTACAAACATCTTCTTGTTCTAAAATCTACAATTGATCTATAACCATAAGAACAGAAGACAACATCATTTTAAGGCCTGAAGTACCTCTGCAATTTCCTTATCATTTCATAAACAGAGCCCTCTCTCAAAAGACTACTTTGAAAAGAAATCAATAACTCTTGAGTAAGGTTTTGTGACATTCAATTGAATTGCAGAATAGAGTTAGAAAACTAGTCCTAGAATAGAAGATCTTATGATGATATCAATGTTTTATTCCAAACATACTTCAACAAATCTCTAATCAAGGACAAAATGTTGCATCATTGTAAGATTAGTTGTTTAACCATGTAGTTAGAGGATTTGCATACTTAGTGATCATTTCTTAAGTTTAGTTTGTATTTTGAATCATTTGCTTAAAATTCATTATCAAGCTTTGCTTTTACTTAGTCATAGTTTAGATTTGATTCTGCTTCAGTGTTTCCAATTGCATTTGTCATTTGTCATCCATCAATTAGGCTTAACTCTGTTTTTAATCACCAGCTCCTTTCCATTAGCTTTCTAGGCATTTTCCTTGTGAACATAAAACCACCAAAAGACCAAAAACATCACAAAACACTACACACAATGCATTAAGAAACAAGCACCGAGGGTGACAAGACACTTCACACCAAAGCAGCTTCTCTTACCAACCCTGTTGACAATTAAATGAGCTCACTTAGAGACTAGATTCTCCTCTCACTCACCATGTTTCCACAATGCATAATTGAGTAGGGACCACTCTTGAGAAGAGGATGATTTTTGAATGAATTATGTATAGTGCATGTATAAATAAAGAGTATAAAATGCCAAATATGAAGCAGAACTAACCATCGGCCTACAAAAGGTTTTCGAAGCCAAATTTTTCTATAGTTTTGGGTTAGGTAAATATAAAAACGATTGTGCCTCAATAGAACATAAAAGGGGAAGTTGGTAGAAGGCAAGTTGGGTTACCTCGAGGAGTGAAAAGCACAGTTTAGTAGAGGACACTGGCAAACGTGTCCACAGAAAGGAGGTTACATAATGAAGTCTTTAATCGTGAACGTTGTGTGTAGTTGATAAAATCATCTATGGAAATTAAGGTGAGTGGAAGGCTTTCTTTTTGATATCACCCTTTTAGGTTGAATCAATTTTTTCAACTCTCGTACTTTGAATAGGCCACCATGGCATTCGATACTCGTATTCATTAAATTGAGTGATGAGGTGGATGGGAGGCAATAATCTGCTCGTGAAAAAATAAGTTGTACCCAAAATCTATTTTCATAAATTCGACACTCCACACAAATGTTATGATCAACCTAAACTGGAAGTTGGAGGGCAAGTGCACTGCAAAAAAAACACAGCAAAATCTGGGAGCGACACAACACAACTCATGAATTTTTATTGCGGTTTAGCAACCTGCATAGTCGCACGACCTCGATTTGTTATGGCGAAGGCCAGTGAGACTCAGCATTCATTCGACCCTACGTGTTCTCCATTGTGCGGATTGAATGAAAAGCATGAGGGACGGTGGTTTTAGCTGCGTAGCTCTCGTTGGTCGTGCTCCCCAGCTAGTTGCTCGATCAAATCCCAGAAGTCTAAACTGGATAAAACTCGAAGGAATGTGACCTTTGGCTTGTTGCAACCAGTCGTTGAGTCAGAAAGCGACTGTAGATGTGCCCACTGTGACCTATGGCAAGCACGACCAGTCGCTGGGTCGCAGAGCTTCAGAATCAACTGAACAAAGTGGCTTGCATTTCCTTGCGACTGTGCGACCTCTAGGGGGTCACATTTACCCTCAATTAATTGAGTCGCATTGAAACGATGTGGGGAAATATGGTTGCATGGTAATGGTTTTATAGGTAAAGAGTAATTGAGAATCACAACCACACGATCAAGAAAAAGATACGAAGGAAATTGTGGTCATTGTAGTTCCCAGGGACATGATAAAACATCACTGCCGTGTGATTTGTTTTCAAGAAAATGGAGCTACATTCAAAAGGAGGGCCATGGATGAATATAATATCAAGGAAACTTGGAAAATCCTCACAAAGGCTACGTGCTTCAGTAACACCATTATGCGAGAGGTGGAGAGTTTGTTCGGAGGGAGTTAGAAGCCCGTGGACTAAGGTTTCAAGAAATATGATTGGTTGAACCCCTGAAACTACCCAAAGCATTGTATCAACAATGATATTAGGAACATCAACTGGTGAATCAACATTTAGTGTAGTAACTGAGCCACATCCCTATAAAGTAGTAGCTCCCAAAATAAGTTAAACTACACATCTGCATTCGATACTCGATCCATAGCAATACCAAGGACAACACAGTGATTGAAGAAGCGCAGGGAGACCCTACACGAACCATTATGATCTCTAACAACATAGTGGCACAACAATTGACCACACAAGGGTCTAAATTTATTATTTTTTAAATCACTCTTTCATATAATTAAATTTGTTTCCAACATCAATTTTTATTATAAAGACGTGTGACCCATGTTATTTGTTTGCAGGTAGATGTCGCCGACTTGCATGGCGAAAGCTAGGGTCTCCTCCAGGAAGAAAGATGTCCCCCCAAAAAACTTTGATAACTTCGCAAAAATCTCAAAAGACATATCACGGAAAGATGGATGAATACAAATGGAACACAATGGCAATAGGACTAGCTGGTTGCAAGACTTAGCAACCACATCATTGCAGCATACAAGTAACCAACACCCTAGGGTTTCAAGAATCCTTGACAACACCCCTTCTCTGTTCTATTTGAATGTGATGTTCTTATCCCTTTTGAGTCCCTTGACATGTGTTCCTTCCAGAGAACTATTCTTTTTTCTGATGAAGACCTCTTGGAAGCCATGATCAAGGTGTGTCCATTGACATGTGTTTCTTCCAGTTGGAAGCCATGATAAAGTCACTATGAGGATATTTCCTTTTACCGTGTCAACCTCATTAAAAAATGAATCAGTTAGTCGAGAGCATAGTTCCTTTTCTTGTGTCAAGCTTGTTAAAAAAAAATGAAACAAGCTTCCAAGAGGAAAGTTATTTTCCTGTGTCAACCTCGTTAAAAAATGAAACAGATTCTTACGAGGAAAGTTCCTTTTACTGTGTCAACCTCGTTAAAAAATGAATCAGTTGGTCAAAGGATAGTTCCTGTTACTGACTCAACCTCTTTAAAAAATGAATCAGGTATGAAGACAGTTCTTTTCCTGTGTCAACCTCATTAAAAAATGAATCAGTAGGTATATTGTAGAGAGTAGATTGATAGATTAGAAATAAGTAGTTTTCAAGGATGGTTCCTGTTACTGAGTCAACCTCATAAAAAAATGAATCAGGTATGAGGAAAGTTCCTTTTACTGTGTCAACCTCGTTAAAAATGAATCAGTAGATCAAGAGGAAAGTTCCTTTTACTGTGTCAACCTTGTTAAAAAAATGAATCAGTGGGCCATGAGGACAGTTCTTTTCCTGTGTCGACCTCATTAAAAAATGAATCAGTAGGTTATATAGGTAGATTGTAGAGAGTAGTTTATGAGGATATTTCTTTTTCTCTATCAACCTCATTAAAAAATGAAACAGAGATGCGAGGATAGTTCCCATTACTGTGCCAACCTCGTTAAAAAATTAAACAAGTTTTAGAGGAGAGTTCCTTTTACTATGTCAACCTCGTTTAAAAAATGAATCAGTGAGTCGTGAGGATAGTTCCTTTTACTGTGTCAACCTCGTTAAAAAATGAATCGGTTGGTCAGAGGATAGTTCCTGTTACTGAGTCAACCTCGTTAAAAAATGAATTAGGTATGAGGACAGTTCTTTTCCTGTGTCAACCTCATTAAAAAATGAATCAATAGGTAGATTGTAGAGAGTATATTGATAGATTAGAAATAAGTAGTTTCTGAGGATGGTTCCTGTTAATGAGTCAACCTCGTAAAAAAATAAATTGAATCAGGTATGAGGAAATTTCCTTTTACTGTGTCAACCTTGTTAAAAAATGAATCAGTGGGCCATGAGGACAGTTATCAACCTCATTAAAAAATGAATTAGTAGGTTATATAGGTAGATTGTAGAGAGTAGATTTGAGGACAGTTCTTTTACTGTGTCAACCTCGTTAAAAAATGAAACAGGTCACCATGAGCATAGTTCTTTTCCTGTGTCAATCTCGTTAAAAAATGAAACAAATCCTCCCCTAATTGAGTCGAGTCTTTGACTAGATCTCGTAAATGTTAAGCTGTATATTTAGGTTAGTTATTTCAGTTTTTGATAATTTTCTTACAGTTTTAGGTTGGGTCTTTCATATGTTCTCGTAAATGAACCTTCATTCCATCCAGCTATTAATTACCAGTAGTCTACTTAGTTGAATGCAATGAAGCTTGGGGGGCATGTGCTCTAGCAACGCTTGGGGGGCATTAGAACCATTCTCAAGCATAGTTTCCCTACCTTTCAAGCTTGTGTAAAAATTAAACCACTCTCAAGCATAGTTTCCCTACGTTTCAAGCTTGTGTAAAAATATAACCACTCTCAAGCAAAGTTTTCTACGTTTCAAGCTTGTATTAAAATGAAACCTATCTCAAGAAAAGTTTTCTATGTTTCAAGATTGTATAAAAATGAAACCTATCTTGAGTCTATTTCGGTTATTATTTTCAAGACTCGTTAAACTCATGAAAAACCCGAGATTATTTTGCTATCTTTCATTCTCGTACAACACATGAAAATGCCGAGTTCTTTTCGTCTTTTCCTGCTCGTAAATTAAATTGAAAGTCGGCCATATGAGTACATTTTTATCCCTTTTTCGAACTCGTTAAAACTTATGAAAAAGAGAAAGCCATATGAGTAAATTTTTATCCCTTTTTCGAACTCGTTAAAACTTACGAAAAAGTGAAACAAAAAGAGTAAACTTTTATCACTTTTTCGGGCTCTTTAAAATTTACGAAAAAGTGAAACCATGGCGTCCTCTTTTAAGCCCTTTACAGACTCTCTAAAAATGAAAAGATTGTCGAGTACTTGACTATTAGAACTCGTTAAAGTAAATGAACGATCGTCCTTTCAGTATAAGTTTACCCCTTTTCCGAATTGAAATGGACTATTTACGAAAAAGGTATACGTTGACTAATCATGGTCAATAGAGTTCTCTCTTGCATTATTTTATCCTTTTTCGGGCCTGAGAGACTAAATTTACAAAAAACTACACCCATGGAGTTTTCTTAAGTTTCTTCTTCTGACTCCATAAAAATGAAGAACACCGAGTTTCTCCTATACTGGACTCGTTAAAATTTAACAGTAAAGGACCTGTCGAGTACAAACAGGAACG
Source organism: Pinus albicaulis (assembly GCA_034641835.2). Taxonomy (NCBI): domain Eukaryota; kingdom Viridiplantae; phylum Streptophyta; class Pinopsida; order Pinales; family Pinaceae; genus Pinus; species Pinus albicaulis. Next base: position 770,015,410 of record CM076578.1, read on the forward strand.
AACCACTCCTTCTTAGGGTTCGATTTTAAACTAAGTTGGACTCATCCAAAGGATGAGATTATAAGCAAGCAAATTTTATCCTCCTCAAGCTTGTCAAAAAATAAAGAGGTAGTTTCCAGAAATGGTGGGGGAAAAGAGAGAAAACAGATTCATTTGTTACACTTTGATTTGTAAAAGCATTACACCACTCTTGAACACAACACTTTTTGTCATACTTCTACCTGGGTTGGGAAATCCTTTTCCTATTATTTAATCAAACCATATTGAAGGTCTTCAGCCAGTTTCTACGTAATAACTTAGGGAAACTATTACCAAACCATTTGCAGTGTTGTTATGTGTTCAAGAGGATAGTCAAACAAATGATTCATATGCAAACATTTGTCTCCATTCACGTTGACCATCCCTGAGTCAGTCCTTGCAAGAAATTTCTTCAAAACTTGATCTATGGTTTCGTGTCATGAGATTTCTTACAACATATCACTTTCTATCGACGACAGCTCATCATCTAGGAAGTTGATCTAGAATCCGTTAGTACCTTGGAATCTGCATGCTTTAATGGCAGGTTTCTTGCCTTCGACGACAAATTGGATCATTGACCTTCGATTGAACGATTCTGTGAAATGTTCGTCTTTAGATCACTTATTCACGTTTCATGGATTGTACTGAGTACTTTGAGAGCCATTGTCATTATTGATGGTTTCTCTCACACTTTTTAACAGTTCACATCATTGACTGGTAATCAAGTGGTTTCTACCTTGTTTGACTTCAACACATTTAATCGCATGGATAGAATCGTACTAGTTCGAAAAGCAGAAATCAAGAGCCTAGATCTAGTTTCCACCATCCAGGCTGCGAGGAGTTTTTATTATTCATTATGTAGTAGAATATTCATTACATATGGCTGCGCCCATGCTGTGTCTACACTATTGATGTAATATTAAAATCATTTCTGTATCAGAACAAGTTTAGTTAGTTTTGATCTGAGTATGGGAATGCCTACCTCAACGATGATATATCTATATATATATGTGTGTGTGTGTGTGTGTGTGTGTTGTGTTGAATGTTTTTATAGGGTTCCGACTAGGGTGTCCACAAGCTGATTCTTGAAATGATAAAGCACATCACTCTTCAAATATTCTCAGATTTCGCACTTTAGGAGGAAATTTGCTACACTAAAATTTGTCACCATGACATTTTAGTCTCCCTTAGAAGTCTACAATATCAAAGTCCCTAAAGTCAAGCCTTAAAATTAAGAGAAAATCTCATAAAAGTCTTAAAAACTCTGGTATCGCACTTTCTCTTAGTTTTGCCTGCGGTGCCACACCTTTTGGCTATAAATCCTGCGGAGCCAAACACACTGTTTATTCATTAAGGGTGCAGACCCTTTTAAAAGATTAAAAAGGCACAAGTAAAATCTAGAAGCTTAGTTTGAGTGATTTTTGGAAGCTTCTAGAAACATTCCTGCGGTGGAAAGTCCGCTCTTTTCAGGTTCATGTATCCCATCCATTAAGGAGCTAACCCCTTGATGTAAGGAACTAATCCCTTTGAAGGAGGATTCTATGCCTTCTTGTATGGAGCTGTAACTTACTCTCTTTCACTATAAAAAGAGGCATAGGGCAGCCTCAAAGGGTTACAATTGATGAGTTGATGTTTTAGTATTGTTGGAGGCGAAGTGTTGTTGAAACTTAGACCCTTTTAGTTGAGATTTCCTGTGGGAAAGATTACATACCTATATGTATCTTGGTTGGAAGAGTGCAAGGCTGGTCAGAGTGAAGGAAACGCTTTTTCCGGACCCCAAGAAGGCCTGTATGACATCAAGGAAGACATGTTGTAAGGCTCTTCCTTATTTAAGTTAATACAAATAAATCCATTTTTCTCAATAAGCTGTCAATTGATTGGTTTATTTTATGGATTTCTTGATCACCATAATAGACATGATTTATGAATATAGGCTATGCAGGTGCTATTTGATGTTTGTTTTTTTGTGATTGCATATATTCGAAGGCAAATCTTTCGGGTGACTAAAGGATTACTACTACAAACAAGCATTGGATCAAAGGTAGGATCGTTAAGCCTTTATAACATTTAATTATGAATCACAATGTATCTAGAGAAAGACAGTTTTATTTGTCCATTTGTTGCTAGCTGTCCGTAGGACACTTGGGAGGTCTGCCTTTTCTGCAAGAACAACTTATCCGTCCAAAACCTAGTGGATGCTTATTTTCCCCATTTCATAAAATTGATCATCCTCAACATCATGATGAGATTTCTGGTTGGCTTGACGGATCCTATCCGAAAAATATATCTACAAGTAGGAAATGTATTACCTCACTTCCATCAGATCTAGGGTTGTGCATGAATGGATGTGTGTCATTTACAGATGATTTAGGTTTCAAGTACATCTTCCAATGTATCAGGAAGAAATTGCAATTCATCTTGAAGAATCCATTCTAGCATGTTCTCTAGTAAGTAGCCATGACCTTCTTGTTGTTGTACATGCTTTTTAGGTAAGTCTTGTTGTCGGTGCACAATTTTGTATGTTGGTTCTGATTGTGAACTTTTTTGTTCTTATAGGTCGGGAACTAATGCAATGGCTGCACTGGAAATCTGATTTCACATAACCCGACCACCTCTCTGGTTAAATTAGGGTTTTAAGTTTAGGCTACCTAGATTCTGTTAATAAAATTTTACTGATTCAAGTCGTTTATTAGGGTTTACTTGCTAGTTTTTGCTTTGTGGTTTTAAATTATGATTGTTATCTCTTTATTACAATAAGTAGATTTATGCATTATAATTTTCCATTAGTTTATAGTCATGCTCTTGCATTTTCTCATTGCTGCATGAAATTGAGATATCACTGCATGCACTTTGCCTCATTTTTCACCTGCAGCTAGTTGTTTTTGTTGGCAATATGATGCAGAGTGTTGTCCTTGATGGCAACCCACTTGATGAAGATGTTGGCAACCTACTTGATGAAGTTGTCCTTAATGCTTGATGAGTTTATTAATGATGTAAATCTGATGTTCTACAAGTAGCTCAGAAGTACCAGAGAAAGAAATATCAGTAAGGGCCAGAACAATGATGAAAAGTGTGTGTCACAAAGCATACACGGGTTTGTTTAGGGCTAGTGTGTGCACGCGGAAAAGTACGTGCCAAGTCGCGTATGCTCAATTAGCTCTAAAAGAATAGAAAACCGGGGTTACTACCATGGTATTGACCCATTGTATTGAGCGGATTGTTTATGTGATCTCGTCCGGGAATGCCATTAGAAGTTGTGTGGTTTGGCTCATGTTATTGTCAAAGGCTAGATCTATTTAAGGAGAATAAATTCATTATTAAATTGTGTGCATAGTCACAGGTTTGAATGTATGCTTCACTGCGAAGGATATATGAATGGAAAGGGTAACGATTTAATGATAGATGCAAATCTATGATGCACCTATGAAGAAAATGATGAAGAGGGATCTCTAGATACGAAATGTATATGTATCTTTCGGGATCTATTTATGGAATGATTAGATCTGTGATACGCGAATACGTGAGTAAAGAATAGGAATTTGAGGCGTTTTTGTACGTTGCGGAAGGCTATACGCCCCTAAAATGTCTGAAGATCTATACGTAGGTTCGTCGATGAGAAAGCGCATATATACGCGGCTTGTATTCAGCGAAAGTGCGTATAGGAATTGAAGACAGCTCTGAAATGTGTGCAGATGTATACGCAGGTTGGTATTTGTGAAAGTGCGTATATACGCAGGTTCAGTGAAGAAAAAGCGCGTATGTAATTTAGGGTTTGCTGAAGTATGTGGTATGAAATGTCTGATCTGTTCTGTTGTTTTACTGCTATCTGTCAATGATGATCTGGGTTGTTCGAATATTGATTATGCTGCTATAGAGCAAGTTGTTGGTTTGATGAATGTTCCTTGAGCTTAATTGTGTGGGTTGGATCCAGTATGAAAATTGATGAAACGTGGTCCACAAAGGTGCTGAAGGTTGAAGCCTTCAGTCAGGGGGTTATAGCTCCCTTCCAGGAGAGGCTGGTAAACGAGAGCAGGGGGTTGTAGCCCCCTTCCAGGAGAGGCTGGTAAACGAGAGCAGGGGGTTGTAGCTCCCTTCCAGGAGAGGCTGGTAAACGAGAGCAGGGGGTTGTAGCTCCCTTCCAGGAGAGGCTGGTAAACGAGAGAAGGTTGTAGCCTTCTGCAGGTGGGTGCCTGCGTGCTGGTATGAGTCTGCACCAGTACATGGTTGTATGATGTTTTCTCTATAATAAAATATTGAAGGCTGAGACAACGACAACGGTGGTTTTCTCCCGACTTGGGTTTCCACCTAAAATCCTGGTGTTCATGTCTGATGCTTATGTGTGATGGTTTATTTTGTTATTACTGCACATGCTTACTATTAACTAAACATCAGATGAATGAATGTTGCAAAGATCTAAGTTAAGAAATATCTGCATAATAAGATCTCTGTGCATACGCATGTTTTATTAAGGATATCCGCGTGTATACGCGAGTTGGCTTCAGGAAAGTAGCGTATGGGTTTTAAAGTAAGGAAAAGTAAAAAAATTTCAGTTTTCCCTAAATACTAATTCACCCCCCCCCCCTCTCAGTATTTTTCCCAACAATTGGTATCAGAGGAGGTCCTTCTGCAGAAGCTTGATCGCTTGAAGGAGATCTGTCGCAATGGGAAGTCATGAAGGGATAATGTCTATAAGGCCACCTCTATTCAATGGAAATAATCTGTTATTCTGGAAGATACGAACAAAAGCATATCTGCAAAGTCTTGGTGCAGAAGTATGGGCAATCGTGGAAGGAGGTTATCAGTATCCGGCAAGTATTCCTACTGATGCAGCAGAAAGGAAGAAATATGAAATCAATGCCAAAGTAGTCAATGTCTTATTAGGAAGCATGTCTGAACCAGAATTTGCTAAAGTGATGCAGCTAAATTCAACAAAAGAAATATGGGACAAAATCATTCTGAGCTATGAAGGAGATACAAAGGTAAAAAGTGCAAAACTCTAAACTCTCAGAATTGAATATGAAAATTTAAGGATGCATAGTGATGAGAGTATTGCCAGTTTATTTTTACGTCTAGATGATATTGTAAATCGTATGAGAAGTTTGGGTGAAACCATAACCGATACTACTCTGGTGGAAAAAGTCTTAAGATATTTAACTTCAAAATTTGAGTCAAAAGTGTCAGCTATTGAAGAAAGGCAAGATCTGAAAACTCTTACTATTGTTCAACTACATGGTATTCTGACTGCTTATGAAATGAGACAAGGAGGTCCCTCTCAAATCAAAGAAGCTACTTTTAAGGCGTGTGCAAAAGGAAAAGAAAAGGAAGTTGTCAAGGAATCAAGTTATATATCAGAAGAAGAAGAAGCAAATTTTGTAAGGAGACTCCAACCAGGTACTGGAATATTCAAAGGTAAGCTACCCTTCAAGTGTTTTACTTGTGGGAGAGTTGGTCATTATGCTGCTAAATGTCCTTATGAAGAAAAACATGATAAAGGGAAACAATTTGAAAAGATAAAGAGTTATTATACAAATGAAGATAATGATGAGGATGAAGAAGATTTTGACCAAGATCTGAAAGTGCTCATGGCAAGGAAGCAAAAGAAGAAGGCTACTCAAAAGGAGATACCTCAGAAAACATGTGCAGCAGAAAATGAAGAAGAGGAAACATGTATTGATTGTTGTTCTTGTGATTCACCTTCTTGTGCATGCGATAGTGAAAGTAACAGTATAAGTCTAGAAGCAAATCTCAAGATCAATGATGAAAGCAATGATTGGAATCAATTTCATAAGAGAGAATCTATCTACAAAGATATGATCTCTAGAATGAATGAACATAAAGAAATACTAAATGTACAGATAGACAAGTATCAAAAGTTGTATGTTTATGCAACCAATCAAAGTGAAAGACTTGAAGCAAAAATCATCTCTCTCAAAGAAGATCTGGAAAAATCAAATAAGAAGAATGAAGAACCCCTATCATTTGAAAAGGAAGGACTTGAAGCAGAAATCATCTCTCTCAAAGAATATCTGGAAAAATCAAATAAGAAGAATGAAGAACTGCTACAAACATGTGAAGAACAAGAAAATTGGTTGAAGGAAGAAATTTTAAAATTAAATGATCAAGTAGAAGAAGGAAAAAGGGTCGAAGAAATCATGAAGAAGCAATGCCAAAAATTGGAGGTTGAGGTAAACATTCTCAAAGGTAAATTAGAAGAAAAGGATAAACTCTTGAGGTTTCAAGATAGTACTAAGATTCTGGATAATATTCTTAGTAATCAAAGATCTCCTGCTATTAAACTTGGTCTTGGTTTTCATGAAACTGTTAAAGGAGAATCTAGTTCACAAGGAAGTGCTAAAGATTCAAAGGATGTCAATGCAAAACCTGAAGAGTTGAAAGAAACAAGAAGTCAACCGAAAATCATGAACACTCAAAGGAAATCATTCAATAATGTTGAATGCTTTAAATGTCATAATTATGGGCATGTTGCAGCAAATTGCAGAAGCATATTGTTTCAGTCACAAACAAACAGATTCTATACAGAAAGGTACTCTGGTTTCTTTAAGGGATATTGTTTTTCATGCAGCAAGTTTGGTCATAAAGCAGCTGATTGCAATAGAAGAAAGAATAGAAGAACACATTATGATCCTTATGCTTACTTTTCTGGTCACATAAGATGCTATACTTGTAACAAGTATGGACATGTAGAAAAAGAATGCAGGATGAATAGATCTGAGAAATTGGAGAACTTCCAACACACAATAAGAAATTTCAAGCAAAGCTGGAAAAAGAAGGAAGACCGGTCAAAAACGTAGGGAATATTGACCCTACTGCAGTCGTCCGCTTCTAAAAGCTTACTTCTCATAATGACTGCAGGAATGATGTGAGATACATTATAGAGATTAGTAATGTATCATCACAGGGGGAGCAATGTATGATGATTCTCATGGTTGGTTTGATTATTCTGGTTATGTTTATTTCTGACTGAGCATCTGATGTGAAGAAGATAGGTACAGGTGGTACAAATTCAAGGGGAGATGAAGGAATGTGAAATTTTTAGTGTTTCACTTTCCATACGTGGGTTCTGTGAACTAAATCCACGTATACACGCGAGTTCCAGTGGAAATAGACGCGTATGCAGTTATGACAAGAAAAATAGTATGACAGCTAAAGATCAGGAGCACAGGTGCAGGGGGAGCATCAGTCTGATTGCTAATGACTATATTATTGGCACTATATCTGCTTATTTCTCAGTTCTAAATGATGATGACATGATACATGGTTTCTTATGATGAGATTATGGATGAGCCCTGTTTACTTTTTGCTGAAGAAGTATTCTTTGTTTTCACACATGGATGAGATGGAAGTCTTATGATTTAGAGATAAGGACAGATCATGCAGAGATTGTTGCTGATAACTTGTTGTTGAAAGAGTTTCAGATTGCACAAGCTAAGGAGGAGCCTTGGTCATATGGAAAGGATGCTTGGATGGACATTTTCAGGGGGAACATTAGCCTTGATGAATGTAATGCATTGTTCGCATTATGATGATTCTGAATTTTGATCTCTCTTGAGGTCTTTTTGATATTGGTTATAAAAAAAAAAATTCATATGTGTAATTTGATGAAAAAGGCTGTGACCTATGATGTAAATTGTAACATTCAGTCATGTAAAGGACTTGTTCAAAATATGTAAACCCACTTGGTTGGGTACTTGAGTCAAAATGTGTAAACCCACTTGGTTGGGTACTTGAGTCAAATTGTATAAACCCACATGGTTGGGTATTTGAGTCTCATATGTAAATCCACTTGGTTGGATATTTGATGTAAGTATGAGTCCTTGGTGATAGGAAGGTCATAGAGTCAAGTAATTCATTGAAAAAATATGTTTGAAGATTCAGCATGAACTCAGGGGGAGCATGGTATCTTCAGTGCACATCAGATCTACAACGCTCTTCTATCTACATAAGGAGAAAACAACCTTGTGTTGGTTTTGATCCGCCCTTTGCCCTTGATGTCAAAGGGGGAGAGTGACATGGTGTTTGAATAAGGGAGAATATCATTATGCTTAATATATCTATCTGTTGTGGTGATCAAACACCATCGTGGTTGCCATCAAGTCCAAAGGGGGATATTGTTGGCAATATGATGCAGAGTGTTGTCCTTGATGGCAACCCACTTGATGAAGATGATGGCAACCTACTTGATGAAGTTGTCCTTAATGCTTGATGAGTTTATTAATGATGTAAATATGATGTTCTACAAATAGCTCAGAAGTACCATAGAAAGAAATATCAGTAAGGGCCAGAACAATGATGAAAAGTGTGTGTCACAAAGCATACGCGAGTTTGTTTAGGAGAAGTAGCGTATGCACGTGGAAAAGTACGTGCCAAGTCGCGTATGCTCAATTGCGCTCTAAAAGAATAAAACCAGGGGTTACTACCATGGTATTGACCCATTGTATTGAGCGCTGGATTGTCTATGTGATCCCGTCTAGGAATACCATCGAAAGTTGTGTCGTTTTGGCTCATAGTATTGTCAAAGGCTAGATCTATTTAAGGAGAAGAAATTCATTGTGCAAGTGTGTGCATGAGTCTGGGTTTGAATGTATACTTCACTTTGAAGGATATCTGAATGGAAAGGGTAACAATTTGATGATAGATCTGAATCTATGATGCACCTATGAAGAAAATGATGAAGAGGGATCTCTAGATCTGAAATGTATATGTATCTTCTGGATCTGTTTATGGAATTATTAGATCTGTGATTTGGTGAATCTGTGTTGAAGTAAAGAATGAAGATCTGAACTGTTTTTCTAGAGCTGCACTGCCCTAAAATGTCTGAAGATCTATACGCAGGTTCGTCAAGGAGAAAGCGCGTATATACGCGGCTTGTATTCAGCGAAAGCGCGTATGGGAATTGAAATCAACTTTGAAATGTGTGCATATGTATACGCGGGTTGGTATTTGTGAAAGCATGTATATACGCAGGTTTAGTGAAGAAAAAACGCGTATGTAATTTAGGGTTTGCTGAAGTATGTGGTATGAAATGTCTGATCTGTTCTGCTATTTTACTGCTATCTGTCAATGATGATCTGGGCTGTTCGAATATTGATTATGCTGTTATAGAGCAAGTTTTTGGTTTGATGAATGTTCCTTGAGCTTAATTGTGTGGGTTGGATCTAGTATGAAAATTGATGAAACGTGGTCCACAAAGGTGCTGAAGGTTGAAGCCTTCAGTTAGGGGGTTGTAGCTCCCTTCCAGGTGAGGCTGGTAAACGAGAGCAGGGGGTTGTAGCTCCCTTCCAGGAGAGGCTAGTAAAAGAGAGCAGGGGGTTGTAGCTCCCTTCTAGGAGAGGCTGGTAAACGAGAGCAGGGGGTCGTAGCTCCCTTCCATGAGAAGCTGGTAAATGAGAGAAGGTTGTAGCCTTCTGCAGGTGGGTGCCTGCGTGCTGGTATGAGTCTGCGCCAGTACATAGTTGTATGATGTTTTCTCTATAATAAAATATTGAAGGCTGAGACAACGACAACGGTGGTTTTCTCCTGACTTGGGTTTCCACCTAAAATCCTGGTGTTCATGTGTGATGCTTATGTATGATGGTTTATTCTTTTTTTACTGCACATGCTTACTGTTAACTAAACATCAGATGAATGAATGTTGCAAAGATCTAAGTTAAGAAATATCTGCATAATAAGATCTCTGTGCATACGCATGTTTTATTAAGGATATCCGCGTGTATACACGAGTTGGCTTCAGGAAAGTAGCGTATGGGTTTTAAAGTAAGGAAAAGTAAAAAGTTTTGAGTAAGTCCTAAATACTGATTCACCCCCCCTCTCAGTATTTTTCCCAACAGTTTTATCTCGCCCATTGCATTACATTGCATCATAAGCCTCGTCTGTTGCATCACATTGTACACTTGTCTTCATGCATCATATGCACTGGATGTTGACCTAGCTTGGAAATTTTCTGTATATTGAATGCCATTGCATGAGCCTTCATCAAACCCAGAGCCTTCAAACCCTTGATGCCCTGACTATCCTTCTTATCCCTCCTTACATATGTTTGAAGCTAGATGGATTTCTTTCACCTCTTTGCACGAATCAAAACACTAAAGGTCTTCCTTGATTTCCTTATCATAATTGATAAAACCCTAACCTTATTGTTTGTGTGAGGTTGTGGTGGTTGCCCCAATAGGTAGCTTCTCTTAGAACCGGTCATCAGAGTCACGCTCTCAGCATCATTCCTACAAGTCTAATTCATTATCCAGGGAGATACGAGCAAGTTTCTTGTGGGGAAACCTAATCAGTTTGAATGATCAACAATCATAACCTGAACCTTATGCTTAGCATAATATTGAATATCTCAATGAATTTTCACATGTTTTACCTGCTAGCTGGAGATGGGATGTGAAGGCTTGGCATGAAGGAAAATCCAAATCAAAATATCTTTCAGTTTTTGTCAAACAAGAAACAACCTCTCTTGCAAAGAAAAATAAGTCGGGATCCCTCGTCCGCCCCAGGTAAAAAATTGCCACAAATAATAAGTTCCATGAGAACATAAAAATAAGTGCTATAAGCACTTGAAACACATAAGGGTAAAGGATTGAGAAAGGTTTCCTGTGCAAAGAGGCAATGCAACAACTCTGCCGGGGTACTAAGCAGGCTCGCTGGCAGTGAAGCAAAGTTTGTGATTTCATGAAGTGACTCCATCGGGGTACTATTTAGGCCTGTTGGTAGTGGAGCAACACCAAAAGCTTATCTTAAAAATTTTGAATATAATAAGCCCTCTGCCTAGTCCTTCACATCATCATCAACTCCTAGCATGTGTGAATTTCTACTTGGGTGTTTTCCGAGTAACAAGAACTAATTGAGGAACAAAGGGAACGCATATCTATAAAGGTCAAAGAAACGGAGGAGATACCCATAGTGCTTGCCCAATATTCCCTTGCGTCACCATTTAGACTCGAGCAAGTATATGGATGTTGACAGAGATGTTGGATCTACCAGTGGTTCACCAATTGTTGTAGGTGCTACAACACCACCCAATATTTTGGGTATATTCAAAATTTTGGGTCCCCCTTTGCTCCCTCAACCATTAAGGTTTCGACCCATCCTTCAGTAGATTGATATCCCCATGACCTGTTCCTGACAAACCCTATCACCACACCCAATTGTCTTGATGTCTCATCAATGCACTAGGGCTTTGGGGTTTGTTGCTTCAAAGAGCATTAAGAGTCATGTTGGGTACCAAATATACATAATTTTCTCTTCTATTTTCACCTACTCTTTTATCTCTTTGTATCATTAATTGTTCTAAACACACATGGTAAACCCCTTTCCACTCTCTTATATGGAATTTTTGATTAATGAAATAATAGTCATGGGGATTTTACCTATAGGAGTATTAATTCTGTTATTTCTGCAGATCCGGCAATTAAAGGGTCGCATCTACAAGTCATGGAAGCAACTCCGAATTCTCAGTTTTATTTCAATATGATGTAATATCATAAAATATCCAAACCTACCCCAGATATATTTCAGACCTTTCTTGGTTTTCTCTCGACAACTAGCTTGGTCGTTGTAACAATTATATATTTGTAGATACTAGTTGTCAGATAGGGGAGACGGTTTTTTGAACATTTGTATAAGAAGAGTCTTAGGGTTGTAAATCGGGGTTAGCATGAAAGAGACCAATTTTGTAACAAAAGACTTTTAATTAATTGAATGCAATTCATTTTTTCATTCCATTTGTAAGCTGTGAGTCTATTGCATCCCTAGTCAGAGAGTTGGGCCCACTCTTTTGATCATGTGCTGCGTTGTTTCCTTTTGTTGCTTTCGCATTTCTATTTAATTATTTTAACTGTTGTTCTAATATGTTTCTTCAATTTCTATGAATGTTTTTATAATTCTGCAATTTATCTTTAATTTTTTTTACAATAGTTTTGATTGTTTTAGTTGTTGAATCTGTGATCAATATCGGATTGTGCCATTTCTCCTGCATATACCTTGTGCATTACCTTGAAATAATATATGCACCTGGATTGATAAATTAATGTGGAAAAGGGTTGAATAGTTTATTCACACTCAGACACAAACATTTTGGCACCGTTGCCGGGGAATGCTAACAAGGTGCAAGAACACGATTTGTAATTGATCCAAGGATCAATCTCTCATCTTAGGGAGGGAGTTTATTACCCTGCTCTAAGTCCTGAGCGTAGTGTTCTATTTTCTGCTTTTATATTGTCTTTTTAGAACCAATATCTCGTCTTAGGGAGGGAATTTGTTACCCTACTCTAAGTCATGAGTGTAGTGTTTTGTTTTTCTGCTTTTTGATTGTTTTTTTTGGAAATCAATCTCTTGTCTTAGGGAGGGAATCTGTTACCCTGATCTAAGTCTCGAGCGTAGTATTTTTCTTTCTTAATTTTTATTATTTTCCTAGGGGCCAATATCTCTTCCTAGGGAGGGTATTTGATTACCCTACTTCAGGTCCTGAACCTTAAATTTCTTAGTTTGTTTGGTTCTCTACTTGAACCCAATCTCTCGTCCTGGGGAGGAAACTATTTGTCCTGCTCCAGGTCCTGAGCACTTCTGTTATTTTAATTATTTCTTCCCCTAAGAGGGGTAGAGGAAGACCCCTAAATAAAGGAAGGGATCTAGGAAGGAATATGTATATCCAGGAGATCATCGCAAAGGCTGAATCAGAAGAATCTTCTCGTGTTCCTGTCAGGGTAAGGGTTTAGACGAATTCCGACGGGAAGTCGGTTAAGCAGCCGGTGCCATCCACGGTACCAGATGAAATTATTACAACAGTAGAAGAAGCAGTAAATAAATTACCAGTAGAAGAAATACCTCTGTTGCTGACAGAAGGAGAAGAATCTACAAGTAGAGGGTCAGAGGAATTTAGAAATTCCAATTGGGAAGAAGAACTATTGAAGGAGTTTGCGTCACCACAAGACCGAGGGAGTGCTGTGAAACCTCCTGCAATTGAATTACCCCAATTATTAGTTGCAAAACTATTTTAAATCCCAGGTGAGTATTGGAGGATATTTATGGCACCTACAAGTTCCTCTATTGATTTCCCAATTGGAAACATCATAGGTGATGCACTAATGAAGCCCATCCCTTTAACAGCTCTGCCTAATTTTCATGGGCTTTCCTCTGAGGACCTCAATACATTCCTCTTTGAATTTGATATTGTTTGTCGGGGGTACGACTATATCGTTGATGCTCATAAATTAAAGATATTTCCTGCTACTTTAAAGGGAACAACCCTGTGATGGTTCATGGGTTTAGGGGGAAGGAGTATCTCCTCATGGGATGCAATGAAGGAAGTCTTTTTGGAGAAATACCAGGATTACTGTAAATCTCGTGACATCAAGGAGGATATTTTTAAGTTTGCGTAGAAAGAAGATGATAATATGGAAGATTGTTTGGAACGATTTAAATACATACTGCAGAGGTCAGGCCATAGTGACCTAGACAAAGATATTATGAATATCATCCTTCTCCGGGCACTCAGGGCAGATCCTCTGCAACTTTTGAACATAGTAGGAAAGGGGGACGTCTCGAAGGAAGACTTCGACACTATCTATGGGCTGTGAATTCAGTGTTCATGAGGGGCTGCAAAAAATGGACAAGGAATTCGATCATCAAAAACTTCTCGTGGAGGGGTCACAAAGGCAGAAATTAAAAATCTAATAGATAACCTGAGGACTGATATCCTAAGTACATTATCTGCCCAGATGGACACTTTGCAAGTGAAATAGAAACAAATGGAGTTGGAAAAGAGTATGGCTATATTCTGCCCATAGTGCAGAAAGAAGCATTCGCTTGTTAGAGTCGGTCTCTTCATCCCTCCGTCAGAGATAAATTTTCTTTTGTTACATTTCATTTTAAGTGTCTCATTCAGTCTAGTCATCTACATTCCGTTAGGGGCATGGATTTTCTGACGGTAGAGAGATTTTTACTCATGTTCCTCATGTCTTGTACCTGCTGGTTCAATTCTATTCATCAAAATCATTTTCAAGTCATCTACAATCATGTTTGGTCTCTTGCTTGAAAAAGAGTCATTTTAGGGTTGTAGGTTTCATTAGGTCTAGGGTTTCGCAAATTTAGTCTTCAAAGTGTCCAATAATGCCAGCAGGCACATGAGGAAGCTTCGAATAAGTTTTCATTGGAAAAATTTGATCGTTGTATTGCTTGATCATGATTTTTCTTCAAAACTCTGTTTTGAAGTAAAATCGTCAATTTCGTCTTTAGTAATTAATGCCATGTATATTTTCAAAGTTTCTTCAGGCGCAGTCCTGGTCACCTTTTCCAAATCCAATGCCAGCCATCCCTGCAAAAGATAGACAAGAAATTTCATCATCAGTTCAAAAAATCAAAGTGGAAGCCAAAAACAGAGTTATGTGAAAGTGTCAAAGTTCAAACATTGCAAAGGCGGATTGTTTCAAATCAAAAATATTTTTTTTTGTGTATATAAGATATTTCCATATTCAATTTGCACACCAAAGACATCATTGAAGTCAAGACAAATCGTAAAGGAAGCAAAAGTCAGTGTGAAAGTCGAAACTGCGGTGAAGGCAACCTGCCAGCGCATTGGGTGAAGGTCGCGGCACACTGGCGAGTCGCGATGCATAAATTTTTTTTCCACAGTGAAAAATATAACGTGCGTGGCGCATACAAGGTGCGTGGCACACTGGGTTGACTGCGCGGCGCACAGGGCAGATAACACAAATTTTTGTCATTTCTTCACAAAAACCCAAATTGACTCGGTCCTTCTCGCTCCAAGAAAGTTCATGTGTTCTTCTATGGCCCATAACTTGTGCTTGGTATTGGTTATATGATTGGTGTTGAGAATTTGGATACATAAAAAGTCAAACCGCAGAGTTGCTCCTTAGGGTTTTGTGTTGAAGTTTTAAAACAGTTTCTGTGCCATTCCCCACCTTGTTCTCCCATCTCCCATGATCGCATTACTATAGTCTATTTCCCTATCCCCTTACATCCCCTTACATCCTAAATCACTTATTCCTAAATCCCATTATCCCTATCCTTAAAATCCTTTCATTTCCTATCATTCCCCCTTTCCCATTTCACTTATAAAAATCCCCAAACCCCAAGAATTCCCAAATATTCAGTGGTTGTCCCTACACCTTTGATATCACTTGATTGAAGTTCATTATTCCCACTGTCTTATTTACCATAGTCCCTCTCCATTTGGCACATATTTTGGCAACAACATCAAAGACACCAAACTCTTCATATTCACCTCAGGCAACATAGATGAAGAAGGCATTGAGAAGGCATGATAGGCTCCAAATTTTGGCCGAAGCTTCTTTGGATGAGCATAGCACTTGATCAGAGATCTTCAGCCCAAATTTCAGCAAATTTGGGAAATTTTTTGTCAATTTTGAATTTTTTGGTGTCAAAACAGATTTTCCTGCCCGACGCGTAGCACCACTTGGCGCGCGCTTATAATTGGTAGCTCTTTAGGGGGAAAACTTTACATTTTTGGATTTTTTATGAAAATTTATGCATGCTCATGGATTACCTAAGGATTTCATCAAGTTCTGAGTTGCCTAAAGGGTCAAAAACACCCTAAAAATCGCCCTTTTGCCACTTTTTGCACACATAGGAAGCAGTGTTGGGAGATTGAACTTTTGGAGGGGTAAATGGCAACCAAATCTAGAAATTCCACTTGGGTTGGAAAGTAGACAGGTAGGGATTTCCAACGAGCTATCCTACACTCAATTTGGACTTTGGGAAGGGCCTCAAAATCAGCTCCAAACTTGTGCTATGCATAGAGATTTTGGGCGCGGCGCATAGAGAATTTTGGCCTATTTTTCACTCAGCAGCTCAGAATTTCGCCTAGTTTTGGCCAGTTTCACTTTTTCATGTAACTCTTGATGTACCTTGATGTAATTTCGTGACCATGATGTAATTTTGGCACATTTTTACTCATTCTATAAGATTCATTCACCAAAAGGTGAAATGTAAGTGAATGGATCAGTTTCCTAGCATATAGAGGTAAGTTGTTTCATTGCCTATTTTCTAGTTCCTAGTTTAGATATGGTTGAAACAGCTTCTAGAATGATGAGCTCGACCCCTAAAGGAATGGGAATGGGTTAGGCTTGTCTATATGATGTATTTTCTCAGTAATTTTCAGGTTTGGACACTTGGGATTGCTTGGCACTTCATTGTACATTTCATCTCTACATTTTGGCAAAGGAATGGACCAGGGTTTGCAGCACTCTTTGGGATCCATGTGGCTCTGTGTTTTGATGGTGTTTTTCTCCATGTGATTTTAAGTTCACTGATGTTTATGTGTATCACTTCCCTTCTCCTTTCTTCTTAAATTAAACAAATGAGTGATAAAGGTGGAATTCATTAGCTTGCTTTGCTATGCCTTCAGTTTTGTTTAATTTTCCATGTTTTCATATGTTTGAAGAGGATTCTTGAAAGCCTCTTGCCCTCTTTAGCTCCTCATCGGTCTGAACCATCCATGCATTCAATATAAAGCATCAAAACAATTTCTTTCCTTGCCCCAATCAGAACTCTGCAAAAACTAGGCCTAATCCCCGCACCCAAAACTGCCTTTCCCTTTGATCCAACAAAAACCCCCAAAAACACAATAAAACTCCTTCACTTATATACCTACCCTTAAATTAGCTTTAATTTAAAGTCATCTCAAGCCCTTTTGATTATTTTTGCTGAGATTGACCCGGAGAGAGCCCTCTCCTGTTCTGGTAGGGCTAGCTACCAGACTGAGCGTGGTTTGATGTTATCCTGAACTCTACCTTATTTCAGCCTGAGGTAGATCTAGGAAATAACATAGTGGTGACCATACTGGGGACGAAAATGGTTTTCTTGTTAGTGTTATTTGTTTTATAAGCTACAGACGGAGCCTGAAGTTATGCCAGGTAGCCTTCGAAACGCTCTTGCTTTGCATTAGCGAAAGTAGATAAACACTGCTTCAATCAATCTCTGGTCTAGTTTGTAAACGTAACATCTAACTTATAAATTTCCCCAGTACATGTATCAAGTTAGATCTGATGGTTGATGGTGGACAACGATCAGACATAAGAAGGCTGAAATCATTCACCTGGTGACTCCAACTCAATGTAGAGACTCCACTGGAGGACTAATTCTTTCTTTGAGAAAATGGAAGGATCTTACACTAAGTTTAGGTATCCAAAGTGGAATGATATTCAGGATCTAGTCTGCTTTCTTGTAAATTACTTCTTTGTTGTTCTTGAAGCTGTCCTAAAAGTTTTTCAGAATTTGTTGTATGATAAAGGTGATCAAAATCTTCACTCGACCCATTCAAAAAGTGTAAATACTGAGTTTCCCTTTGATCCTAGCCTCCTTACTTTTCCCACATCTTATGATGACTCTCTTCAGAGTGATGAGCCTAAAAAAAAACTGTCCCGTAGCTCTTGTATATACTCCTACACCTTTTATAGTCCCAGATAGGTATAAGCCTCTTGTTTTACCTCCTATTCTCCATGCTTTCCTTGCAAATTATTACCTATATTTTCCGAGATTTGACGGTGAATGTAACAATGTCAACGCTGAGCAACATGTGCAGAATGTTGAGACTTTTCTAGACCTTTTTGAAGTTGATGAAGAAGATGTTAGTATTAGGATTTCTTCTCTTTCTTTGCAAGGCAAAGTCAAGAGTTGGTTCAAAGCCCTGCCTGATGCGAGCATCTCAGATTTCCAGCAGTTCGTCAAAGTTTTCCTTGATAGGTGGGTGATCGGACAGAACCCTTTCCTTATTTTAGACGAGTATGCCCAGCTGAAAAGACAGTCAGGGGAGACAGTACAACAGTTTTCTGCTAGATTCAATCGAGTCTATTATTCGATACCTGTCGATATAAGACCCCCTCTTGGCTCGGCCCTTTTACATTACCCAGGTGCTTTTGATCCGGAAATGGAGTTTCAGCTGAGAGAAAGGAATGTTGCAACACTTGAAAAGATACAGAACAGTGCAGTAGATGTAGAGGCTCATTTTCTGATCAAAAGAGCAAGGCTGAAGGAAGAAGAAAAGAAGAATGTTGCAGAGCACCCGACACCTTCAGAGGAAAAGCTTGACCTTTTGGTAAACGTAGTAGAAGAGATGGTGCGGAAAATGATTGCAAAAAATGAAAATGACGTTCATGAACAAGTGGTTGACCCAAAACATTTTGTTTCTTATCCCAGTTGTCATAGATCTAACAATGATTGTTTTGTAGATCATCTTGGAGAAGAGAGATCTGTTGAGTTGACATGTATGCTTGATGATTTGCCTCAGTTTGATCGGTATGATGATGATTATGTTCTCCAAACAGAAGCTAATCTTGCAGACAAATCATCAGCTAGTTTGTGGAAGGAGGAAGTTCACTTTCAACAGCTCGAGTACATTGATCAACCGATGCATATCAGCTATTAAAATGATGAGGAAAGTGCAGCGAATTTTGAAGTAAGTGAAGGATCTTTGCCTTTTTGTTTTGATTCTTTTTAGTTCATCAGAGACAACTTCCATGCAATCAAAAATCAACTGTCAACAAGTCTTGATTTGGACCATCTTGAGGGCAATGAAAACCTTGTTCAAGACTTCTAATATTCAGGTTTGCAGCCCCCGAATGCCATTGATTGTCAAGTTGCAGATGAAGACATGGAAGCTGGCATATATTATCAAATGATACAAGATGACTCCGTACCATTTTGTTTTGAAACATTCCAGTTTTTGAAGGGTAAGTTGCATAGTAAATCTTCAAATGAGCAGCCTGTAGGAAATCAACAATTTCTCAGTTTTAATGTTGAGGATGAGACATATAGCAAATTTCTTGAGCAAGTTGTTAATGAGAAATCTTCTGCTGAAACGACTGATAAAATAATTTCTGATACAAAAACCTCCCTAGCTCCAGATTTGCAATCACCAAACGCAATTGAAGGTCAGATTACAGATGAAGGCGTGGAAGCTGAAATACATGATTTAATGATGCAAGAGGATTCTGTACCCTTTTGTTTCGAAGCATTTCAGTTTATAAAGCAGAATCTTCGTCATATCTCTAAAGAAAAAGATGAACAACCAGTAGGATGTCATACAGTTTCAATGGATACATCACAACAATCTTCTCAAGTTTTTGATGATCCTATTGCTCGTGTGTTGGATGATGTTTGCTATAAAAGTTCTTCTCCATTAGCTAACCATGTGCCAGAAAAGAATGTTGATAATAATCTTATTAAAAAATCGCCTTCATTGTCTTGTTTAACAGATTTTTCATTACAAAGCCCATATCAAGGTTTGCAGTCATATGAGGAGATTGATAAAGGAGACTTTTGTTCTGTTTGGAATCAGCAACAGAGTTTGGTTATTCACAAAATTCAGGATCCTTTTGACAGCCTACTGCTGTCACCAAAGAAAGACAACACAAAGGTGACGAAAATATTAATATCCAGCTATGAAGATTACCTAGACCAGAGCAGTAATGTGTTAATGGAAATCAATAGCTATGTTTATGAATATCCTTTCGCAGTATTCTTTAAGTCATCCAATCAATTCATGCTTTGCAAGTTTATCGGCAGTCAACTTGATTCTAAGTTTCCATGGGAGTTGCCTTTCGATTCTTCCCTTTTCCTGCGTATCAGAAAGCATTTGGGAAGAATCAAATAGCATCCAGGATGCTTACATGGTTCCATTGGCTATTCCATTTCACTTGATCGGGTGGTGAAAAGAAAAATTAGAGAAGGTTTGATGAATAAACTCAATTATGAGCATCTTTCCAGTTTTTTAGTTATGTTTTAGTCATGTTTGGTTTTATTATGGTTTTCAGTTTTAGCCTTGAGTTAGAGTCAGTCTGCATAATGTCAGTTTTCGTGTTTTGACTCCATTTCCCAATGCATGAAGGCACTGTCTGCTCTCCCAAAGATCTGCAGTCCTTGGCATCTCCAAGGAGCTACCATCCCCATTGGAGCCAATGTTAGAGTCGGTCTCTTCATCCCTCCGTCAGAGATCAATTTTCTTTTGTTGAATTTCATTTTAGGTGTCTCATTCAGTCCAGTCATCTGCATTCCATTAGGGGCATGGATTTTCTGATGGTAGAGATATTTTTACTCATGTTCCTCATGTCTTGTACCTGCTGGTTCAATTCTATTCATCAAAATCATTTTCAAGTCATTTACAATCATGTTTGGTCTCTTGCTTGACAAAGAGTCATTTTAGGGTTGTAGGTTTCATTAGGTCTAGGGTTTCGCAAATTAGTCTTCAAAGTGTCCAATAATGCCAGCAGACACATGAGGAAGCTTCGAATAAGTTTTCATTGCAAAAATTTGATCGTCGTATTGCTTGAACATGATTTTTCTTCAAAACTCTATTTTGAAGTAAAATCATCAATTTCGTCTTTTGTAATTAATGCCATGTATATTTTCAAAGTTTATTCAGTTGTGAAATTCTTCAGGCGCAGTCCTGGTCGCCTTTTCCAAATCCAATGCCAGCCATCCCTGCAAAAGATAGACAAGAAATTTCATCATCAGTTCAAAAAATCAAACTGAAAGCCAAAAACAGAGTTATGTGAAAGTGTCAAAGTTCAAACATTGCAAAGGCGGATTGTTTCAAATCAAAAATCAAATTTTTTTGTGTATATAATATATTTCCATATTCAATTTTCACACCAAAGACATCATTGAAGTCAAGACAAATCGTGGAGGAAGCAAAAGTCAGTGTGAAATCCAAAACTATGGTGAAGGCAACCTACGCGGCGCATTGGGTGAAGGTCGCGGCGCACTGGCGGGTCGCAACGCATAAAAACATTTTCCACAGTGAAAAATATAACGTGCGCGACACATACAAGGTGTGCGGCGCACTGGGCTGACTGCGCGGCGCACAGGGCAGATAACACGAATTTTTGTCATTTCTTCACAAAAACCCAAATTGACTCAGTCCTTCTCGCTCCAAGAAAGTTCATGTGTTCTTCTATGGCCCATAACTTGTTCTTGGTATTGGTTATATGATTGGTGTTGAGAATTTGGATACATAAAAAGTCAAACCCCAGAGTTTCTCCTCAGGGTTTTGTGTTGAAGTTTTAAAACAGTTTCTGTGCCATTCCCCACCTTGTTCTCCCATATCCCATGATCTCATTACTATAGTCTATTTCCCTATCCCCTTACATCCCCTTACATCCTAAATCACTTATTCCTA
Organism: Pinus albicaulis; assembly: GCA_034641835.2. NCBI lineage: Eukaryota > Viridiplantae > Streptophyta > Pinopsida > Pinales > Pinaceae > Pinus > Pinus albicaulis. The sequence continues at coordinate 770,036,603 of CM076578.1, forward strand.
AATCCCATTATCCCTATCCTTAAAATCCTTTCATTTCCTATCATTCCCCCTTTCCCATTTCACTTATAAAAATCCCCAAACCCCAAGAATTCCCAAATAGTCAGTGGCTGTCCCTACACCTTTGATATCACTTGATTGAATTTCATTATCCCCACTGTCTTATTTACCACAGTCCCTCTCCATTTGGCACATATTTTGGCAACAACATCAAAGACACCAAACTCTTCATATTCACCTCAGGCAACATAGATGAAGAAGGCATTGAGGAGGCGTGAAAAGGCATAATTTTGGCTGAAACTTCTTTGGCCCAGTGTAGTGCATGATGGAGGACACTCAGCCCAAATTTCAAGGAATTTTGGACACATTTTGTCAATTTTGAATTTTTTGGTCACAAAATAGGTTTTTCTGCCCGACGCGTAGCGCCACTTGGCGCGTGCTTATAATTGGCAGCTCTTCAGGGGGAAAAATTTTCATTTTTGGATTTTTTATCAAAATTTATGCATTCTCATGGATTAACTAAGGATTTAATCAAGTTATGGGTTGCCTAAAGGGTCAAAAACACCCTAAAAATGGCCTTTCTGCCACTTTTTGCACACACAGGAAGCATTGTTGGGAGATTGAACTTTTGGAGGGAAACATTGCAGCCAAATCCAGAAATTCTACTTGGGTTGGAAAGTAGATAGGTAGATCTTTCCAACGAGCTATCCTGTGCTCAATTTTGACTTCAGGAAGGGCCTCAAAATCAGCTCCAAACTTGTGCTACGCATATAGATTCCAGGCGCGGCGCATAGAGAATTTTGGCCTATTTTTCACTCAGCTGCTCAGAAATTCGCCTAGTTTTGGCTAGTTTCACTTTTTCATGCAACTCTTGATGTACCTTGATGTAATTTCATGACCATGATGAAATTTTGGCACATTTTTACTCATTCTAGAAGATTCATTCACCAAAAGGTGAAATGTAAGTGAATGGATCAGTTTCCTAGCATATAGAGGCAAGTTGTTTCATTGCCTATTTTCTAGTTCCTGGTTTAGATATGGTTGAAATGGCTCCTAGAATTATGATCTCGACTCCTAGAGGCATGGGAATGGGTTAGGCTTGTCTATATGATGTATTTTCTCAGTCATTTTCAGGGTTGGACATTCGGGATTTCTTGGCACTTCATTGTACATTTCATCTGCGCAATTTTGGCAAAGGAATAGACCGGGGTTTGCTGAACTCTTTTGGGATCCATGTGGCTCTGTGTTTTGATGGTGTTTTTATCTATGTAATTTTAAGTTCACTGATGTTTATGTGTATCATTTTCCCTTCTCTTTTCTTCTTAAATTAAACAAATCAGTGTTAAAGGTGGAATTCATTAGCTTGCTTTGCTCTGCCTTCAGTTTTGTTTAATTTTCCATGTTCTCATCTGTTTGAGGAGGACTCTTGAGACCCTCTTGCCCTCTTCATCTCCTCACCGGTTTGATCCATTCGTTCATTCAATCTAAAGCATCAAAACAATTGCCTTCCTTGCCCCAATCAGAACTCTGCAAAAGCTAGGCCTTATCCCTGCACCCAAAACTGCCTTTCCCTTTGATCCAAAAAAAACCCCCAAAAAACATAATCAAACTCCTTCAGTTATATACCTAGCCTAAAATTAGCTTTTATTTCAAGTCATCTCAAGCCCTATTGATTATTTTTGTTGAGATTGACCCGGAGAGAGCCCTCTCCTGTTCTGGTAGGGCTAGCTACCAGATTGAGCGTGGTTTGATGTTACCCTGAACTACTTCTTTCGGCTTTGAGGTAGATCTAGGCAATAACATTTGAAGGAATGCCCATTGAACATAGTTGAAGCCTGTGAAATTTGCGAACAGGACCATGTGACCAGCTCGCGCCCTTCCTTGCCAGGATTGAAGGCAGTTTTTCAAGGAGCAAGTGAAGAGATTGCGGTGGATCAACTGTATTTCAAGGGACCAAAGAAGCCATGGCATCACCGACCACCGAATATGAATCCAGGTATGCCTCAGGACCCATCTTAGTATTTTAATAATTTTAATATGGGTCCCCAGTTTGTACCTTTTTCACCAATATGTTCTCAATATCAATATCCACCCTGGAAAAAATGGGTTTCCCAGAGTAGTTCGAATCCTTCATGGGCTCAGAACTAGCGTGGACCCTCTCCTACTGGACAGTTTCCCCAATCAATGCCACAACAACAAATTCAGTTGCCTTCCAATGTACTTCCAGGTAATCCATCCCTTCGATCTCAACTTCCTATCCAACCCAACCCGAATCCTAATAACAAAGGGGTTAAACAAGAAAACACTCTCAACCTTCCATCATATAGAATTTCTACTGCAGGGCTTAATGAAATGAACTTACGATCTGGGCGGGTAGTGAATGCTCCAACTTCACCTATTATCATCGAACCGTTTGACAATGAAGTGACAGAACCAGAAACAATTGGGGATAAAGCAGACCAAAACATTATAAATCAAACACCTCCCCAACCTACTATTAACCAGGGACGTCCATTCAATTCGCCATATCCTGAAAGATTGACCCTGAGTAAACAGAGCCCTCAAATATAATTTGATTTTCTGGGAGAATTACAAAATATTTTTGTTAAAATTACCCTTCTCCAAGCTATGATGGATGTACCTATATACGAAAAAACCCTCAAAGAATATTGTTCTAAGAAACTTTGGAAGAAATCAAGGGATCCGTTGACCATCCATGTGATGGGAAAACTATCTGACATAATGCTGGGAAAAACCATGCCTGTAAAATATGGGGACCCAGGGAACCCAATTCTAACAGTACAAATTAATGGGGTTGAAATCCCAAATGTACTGGTAGATTTGGGTGCTGCCATAAATGTCATTACCTCTGAAACAATGAATGCATTAGGTCTTAGAAACACTAAGCCAACCCCTACTATCTTGGAATTGGTAGACAGTTCTACAATTAAACCAGTAGGGAAGTTGGAAGACGTTACTATTTCGGTGGAGTCATGGCACTATCTCGTGGACCTCCTAGTATTACAGACATGATCCCGAGCTAGTGGTCATCCCTTGATTTTGGGAAGACTTTGGCTCACAACCGTGGATGCCTATATTGGGTGTTAATCTGGACATATGGTTATATCAAATGGGATAGTTACAAAGAACCTCACTCTCTATCCTCCTGCGGAACCAAGCCCATCAGAGAAACCATTAGCCAAGTGAAAACCTCTACCAATGGCAGAATCTGAACCTGAAAAAGAAGAAATTAGACCGGTCCTTACCATTGGGCAAGCCCTTTAATTCAAAATAGAAACTGAGGACGATACCATTAACACTTTTATTAATGATCCTTGCTCTGTTTCTAATTCAAATCGTCAAATTTTAGAATCTGCCATGAGCTATGAAACGCAGGAAAATATTGAACTAGAAGATGAAATTGAGGATATCCTTGCAAATTCATCCCATGATAGTATTCCTATTAAAATTGAACCAGGAAAGACATTAAACATCAACCCATATCTGTTATAATCCCAGACAAATTAGCTCCTAAAATTCCTTCAAAACCATAAGGAAGCCTTCACCTGAGATTATACCGACATGAAGGGGATTCCTTCTAGTTTATGTACTCATCATATTTACATTAATGAATATTTTTTCCATGTAATACAACCCCAATGGAGAATGAATCCCGGTCTAAAGAACCTTTTCAAGGATGAAATTCAGAAATTACTGGATGTAGGTTTTATTTACCCCATCTCGGACAACCAATGGGTGTCTCTGTTGGTTATCGTTCCCAAAAAGAATGGTAAATGGTGGATCTGCATGGACTATAGGGAACTAAAAAAAGCAACTCAAAAAGACCGTTTCCCTTTTCCATTCATTGACCAAGTCCTGGACACCCTCGATGGGAAGAATTTTTTCTCCTTCCTAGACGGGTTTAGCGAGTATAATCAAATCCAGATAGCCTCGGAAGACCAAGATAGAACAACCTTGACATGCCCATGGGGGACCTTTGCATACAGGGTTCTCCCATTTGGTCTGTGTAATGCGTCTGCAACATTCCAGAGGGAAATTATGGGAATTTTTTCTGATTTAGTTGATGACAGTGTTGAAATCTATAGGGATGATTTTACTCCATATGGGAATTCATTTGAAGAAGGATTGGAAAATCTGGAAAAAGTACTCAAAATATGTAAACACGATGAGGGAAGAAGGAATAGTATTGGGACATTAGCTCTCAGCTGCTGGAATTCGAGTTGATCCGACCAAAGTAGAGATAATACTGCACTTCCCCGTACCTAAGACACCCACACATGTACATAGTTTTATCGGTTGTGATGGTTATTATAGACATTTTATAGAAAATTTTTCTAAAATAGCACATCTAAATTTTCAATTGCTAACAAATGATGCATACTTTTTGTGGATAGAGGACTGCGAAGAAACTTTTGTGAAGATCAAGGGACTAGTTTGCTAAGCTCCGATCCTTCGAGGACCTGATTGGGAATTACCATTTCATATACATGCTGATGCCTCTCAGACAAAAATAGGAGCAGTCTTAGGATAGTAGGTAGACAAGACACAATATGCAGTTTACTATGTCAGCAAGAATTTAACTCTCATTGAGTTAAATTACATGGTGATTGAAAAGGAATTCATGGTTGTCATCTATGCTATCAACAAGTTTCGACACTATATCACCGAGTATCCTACTTTCGTACATACTGATCATGCAAAAATAAGGTATTTGATGAATAAAACTATCACTCCTGGTTGCATTACAAGTTGGCTGCTATTGCTTCAAGAATTTGATATCACAATAGTAGATAAACCAGGAAAAGATAACGTAGTTTTTTATTTTCTATCCAGAATGGATAATAATGATGAAGGCACACCCATAGAAGATAGTTTTCTAGATGAGCATCTTTTCACAATTTCTACTAATCCTCCATCGTATGCAGATATTACTAACTATCTTGTTACAGGGAAAGTGCCCTGTCATTTGTCATACAGGGAACATCGGAAAATTATTCATCAAAGTGCCCGATATTCCTGGATGGCAGGATACCTTTTTCATACAGGAGCCAATGAGCAGGTTCAGCGTTGTGTATCTAAGGATGATATCTATGAAGTGTTGAAGGTTGCCCATGATCATCCTTGTGGAGGGAATTTTGCAGATAAAAGAACATGTCATAAGGTGTTACAGATGGGATATTACTGGCCTTCTATCTTTCAGGATGTGCAAAATTATGTCTAGAGGTGTGATATTTTCTAGCACATGGGGCAACCCGGTCGATCCGATGAAATGCCTTTGCAGCCCCAGGTAGTCCTCGAACCTTTTGAGAAGTGGGCTATCAATTTTTTTGGGCCCTTTAACCCACCTTCCCAAAAAAAGGTTCAAAATTTGGTTTTCACTGATTATGTGACTAAGTGGGTAGAAGCCAAGGCTGTTGTGAAAGAAACAGAACAGGCGGTTTCAGATTTTCTATTTGAAGATTTTTTTGCTCGTTATGGTACTCTGAGGGAGATATTTTCAGATGGAGGAGCACAATTCACATCACACATGATAGCAAGGCTTATGCAGAAATATGGGGTCAAGCACAGGGTGACATCTCCATACCACCCCTAGGTGAATGGACAAGTGGAAAGCACGAACAAGGTATTGGAAAATATCTTGACAAAAACTGTGGCATACCATCATCAGGATTGGGCTCAAAAGTTTCTTGAAGCTCTCTGGGCATACATAACAACATGGTGGAACACAACTGGGTTTTCACCATTTGAGTTGGTTTATGAGAAATCCCTATTGTTCCCAATGGAATTTGAAATTAGTACACTCAGAACGGCTCTTGAAGTAGGTTTGGACTTTCCAAATGCAAAAAAACACCGTTAGGATCAGCTTAATGAACTAGATGATATCCGTTCAATGGATGTACAGAGGACTACTACTATTCAGTAGTAGAGGATGAAATGACATGATTAGTTTATCAAAAACAAGGTGTTTCATAGAGGATATTTGAAATTACTTTATGACTCCCATTTTAAAGATTTTAAAGGAAAGATTTGCACTCTCTGGATGGGACCTTACAAGGTGGACATTGCATTTGATAATGGAATAGTCAGACTAATCACAATTGAAGATACATGTGCTTCATTCATAGCAAATGGACATCGCTCGAGACTGTACCATCATCCAGCCTCTAAGGATGCCTTCATTAAACATATCTCTGAGAAATCTGGTCTGGAGGTTATCAGTGAAAAGAATTCTTCCTCTGCATCCTTGTTCTAATATATATATATATATATATATATATATATATATATATATATATATATATATATATATATATATATATATATATATATATATATATATATATATATATATATATATATATATATATATATATATATATATATATATATATAATATTGTTACTATTTACTTGTTGTCTTTTTGTAGGAGTTACTACTGAGGAGTAATGTTGCAGAGCTAGAAATTTCCTAAGTATTGGATGCTTTTAATCCTTGGTTGTTGTTACTCCTCAGGTGTTGTTACTTCGGATGCTGCTACTCGGGATGTTGTTGCTCCTTGGATGCTGCTACTCTGCGATGTTGTTACTCCACAATGCTACTACTCGTTGTTGTTGTTACTCTGTCTGCATTGTTACTGTGCCATTATTTTTCCAACTGTCACTTCCCTCAGGTTGGTCGCTAGGTACGTCTTCATATGACTCTTATGGATTTAATTAAATATTCCATGGATAAGACATTGACGTCATGGAAGACTAATTTTAAGTTGGGAGGTGCCTTCATAACTAAATGACGATGTAATTAAACCACACCAATGATTATTCCAAATTCATTATTAAAACCTCGTGCTATTGGTATGCTCCACGATCCTCACCATATTTCGTATAATCATTAATATGTATTGGGATCAGCAACATGCACATGTTTCCAACCGATCAGTCCTTTCCAACTCATGAAAAATAATTAACATCTAATTCATCACACTCACCATAATCTGCCATGATTTTATTCATTTCCCGAGAAATCACCTGTCGTATTAACCGTTATTTCACCTCATTTTTCACCATGCTATTTTTGCCGAATTTGGTAGCCCTCACTCCTTCCAATGGTATGTTGCATCTAGAGTGTTGTTACAGTCTCTATAGGATGGGCAGAGTGGTTGTGCAACATGAACCCGAAGATACAATATTGGTTCGTAGCAATGCAGATTGTGGAAAGTTTTCGTCAATGCAGGATGGGATATCTATTTTAATAGATTGCATGGATTCGACAAGGGAATCACGATGGAGTTTGTGATAAATTTGAATGGGAATTGCTCTCAGGTAAGAGGAGTAGAAATTCCCGTCACATAAGAAGCCATCACAAAATTTAGTGGGCTAATACAACAAGGACAACAATGGTTTGATCGGAGAATTCCCCTGCCATAATTTCCTGAACTGTTTCTGCAGGCAGGAGAAAGTGTTGTTTGGTATGGTAGAGGGTATGACCGTAAATATTTACCGTATCCATGGAATGAGGTAGCAGGCTTTGCGATGAAATACATAACCTATGAAGGACGGTCTATAACTCTGTTCAAGTACCATTTCAAAATCTTGGCTCACCTTCGATTCCTGTAGGCACAGGTTCATTCTTTAAACATACCTTTCTTTTTATTAAAACAACTTCAACACATGGCATAGTCCACTCAGCGTTCGCGCCAGGTGCTGGCAGTCCTATCCAATCATGGACTGGTTCATTTGTTGGTTATGCATGCAATAGCTCAATTTCAAGTTTCTTGGGTAGAGCTCTGTGAATTATCAGAAGAGGAAGTAGCAGTTGTTATCGCTGCTAGGGAGGAAGAACCACCACCTCCAGCTGAATCAACAGAAGAGGAGGAGCTAGAGGAAATGGAGGAAGAACTAGTACCTCTGGTTAATTTAGTAGAATAGGAAGAGCTGGAGGAAATGGAGGAAGAACCAACACCTTCTGACAATTAATCAAAATAGGAAGAGCAAGAGGAAATGGAGGTAGAATAGGAAGAACCGAAAGAAATGGAAATGGAGGAAAAAATTTGTGATACAATCGAGGCTGTCACACAAGAACCATCCTCGCCTATGGAACCTATTAATGAAGGAATCATGGATATATGGGATAAAGTTGATACTATCCTGCAGTCATTGACTTTCATTAATGAATCACAGGGAGAAGGAACACCATCTAGAGGGTTGGAAAGTGATGCTGTTACGCCAGAAACAACATCACCTACTCAAACGGATATGGATATTGAAACAAGTAAGGGTGTCACATAAGAACCACCCCCGACTCAGTCAGGACATGAAGACAGAGAAGGAATGACCCTTGAGGTTGAAACTACTCCATAAGAACCAGCGTCGACCGCAAACAAAGAAGCAATGCACGAAGGAGGCTTGGCCCAAGTGAGAAACGAGGGTGATGAAGAAAAGAAAAAAGAGGTGGAAGACAAGACTAACACAAATTAGGTAAAATATATTCTCCTTTCTCCTTTTCATTCCATGATGCTTAGAGGAGCAAGGGGATTTTTTCTCCCCAACGATTAATAAAGGAGATCTTTGTCCCACCAGTACTGGAGTTTGTCGATTCAGGGAAAGATGTGATTGATATTGGTCCATCGATTTTTTATTCTCAGAAAGGGCACGCTGAAGCTCAAAAGGGAGAAGGGAATTCTTTGGAAACACCGGAGCAGAGAATGGCTGTTGAAAGCACTAACCAGGTGACAAAATTTCCTGAGTTAAGGAAGGAAGAAAAGTAGAATGCTCCTAAAGAAAGGGAACCAAGTAAGGAAGACCTATCAAAAAAGCCAGTGGATGTCGTTAACAGCATCGCACTGCCTCCTAAACCTGATACAGGGCTGGGAGATGAATTCATTGTTAAGTAAGAATGGATAGAACAATGTGAAAGAAGGAGACCACCTCTCAAGAAAAAGGTATCAAATTCAGTTTAACGACACCATGCGACTGAAGAAGGAAGTTCAAGAGCTAAGGAAGAAAGTATCTCGGTTGAAGAAAAAGGTAAAAGTATATAAATGGAAGGCCATAAAACCTAATATTGAGGTTTCCTTTTCCGCTACACAGACTGGTCAGATTTAACATCTATTTGAAGCTCGAGAATTCTTCCTGGCTGCTGAAACTTATAAATGAAAATCTACTGCGAATGAACATAAGAAGGAGACAAAGAGGGTTCGGGAGCAGGCCACTGGGATTATTACTGGGCATATAGACAATTTAGATAGAGCACAATAGAGGCAAGAGAAACAACAAGGTAAGATGGAGGATTTAGAAGAACACGTGAAAATGTTGAAAGCAGATAAGGAGAAGATGTTTACCTTGGCACAACAGGTATGTCTGTAGACCTCCCGCCCATAGTTATGATTTATTCCTTCATGAGAAATTATTTTTCTTCTTTCTGGAAAGTATTTATAATGAAATTAGCCATGAGATTGAGGATCCGATACAGTTCGTCTGTATTTTGAAAATTCATGATATCGCGGATCAGCACTTAATGTGTGAACTTTACATGCATGATTATTTCCTGAGGCATGATCATACCTTCAATCTCGTTCCATTTGTGGGGGATATCCACCTGAGAACCTTCACCTCTTACATTAACAACCAGGTTAAATGAAAGAAGGCATATGATACGTTTGAAGAAAATCAAGTTACAAGTCACTGATGACAAGGAGGGAGCATGGTCAGGCATCGAATATTTATAATAAGAACTTTACCTTTTTACAAATTGAGGGACATAAGGAACATATGCTGGCAACCCAGAAATGTTGTGCTGACCTATGTGCTAGACAGGTAGTAGCTTTTCAGGATGAAGCTCTTAACAATTTTGAAAGGAGGTGGATGTTGTCGTCATCAGTTGTCAAAAATCGGGAACCTTTTGGAGCGCCCAATTTTGAAAAAGAATTAGAAAGAGTACTACATTTTGTAGCATGTATTCATACTTGTGGGGTCCGATGGATGGGAGTGAGGTTTTAGTTCCCCCTCATTTGGTTGCCAGCAGATCAGTATACTCCCGCATATAATGTTAAAAAATGTTGGTGGAAGGATGTTGTTCTGACAGAGGGATATAAACCCCATGGAACAGAGATGGCTAGAGAGTATGACCTCTCTCAGTTTCATGCCGACCATAGTTAGTCCAACACACATCTGAGAAGACAACGAGCTTTATGAGGAAATGTAGATAGGCCAGTTGGGGGGAGATGTTGGGTACCAAATCTGCATACTTTTCTCTTCTATTTTCACCCACTTTTTTATCTCTTTGTATCCTTGATTGTTCTAAACACACGAGGTAAACCCCTTTCCACTGTCTTATATGGAATGCTTTATTAATGGAATAATATTCATGGGGATTTTACCTACGTGAGTATTAATTATATTATTTCTGCAGATATGACAGTTAAAGGGTCGCATCTGCAAGTCACAGAAGCAACTCCGAGTTCTTAGCGTTATTTCGATATGTTGTAACAGCATAACAAATCCAAACCTATCCCAGATATATTTTAGACCATTATTGGTCTTCTCTCAACAACTTGTTTGGCCATTGTAACAATTGTATATTTGTAGATACTTATTGTCAGATAAGGGAGACAATTTTCTGAACATTTGTATAAGAAGGGTCGCAGGGCTGTGAATCAGGGTTAGCGTGCAAGATACCAATTTTGTAATAGAAGACTTTTAATTAATTGAATGCAAGTCATTTTTTCATTCCATTTGTAAGATGTGAGTCTACCGCAGCCCTGGTCAGAGAGTTGGGCCCATTATTCTGATCAGGTGCTACGTTTTTTCCTTCTGTTTCTTTCACATTTATGTTTTATTATTTTAACTGTTGTTCCGATATGTTTCTTCAATTGCTGTGAATGATTTTATAATTCTGTAATTTATCTTTAATTGTTGTTACAATAGTTTTGATTGTTTTAATTGTTGAATCTGTGATCACTATCAGATTGTGCCATTGCTCCAGCATATACCTTGCGCATTACCTTGAAATAATGTACGCACCTAGATTGATAAATTAATGTGGAAAAGGGTTGAATATTTTATTCACACTTGGACACCAAAAAGTCCCTCCATTGGATTTAGGTTTCCCCTATATTGTCATGACATCTTCCTCAAATGTGCTTGACCTTTTTCCAAACCCTCGCAAAGCTTCTCACTATCATGACAAGATACTTGTGCTGCAATCACTTCATGTGAGGAGGTATCTTTACAAAAACCAATATCATGCATGTACTTGAGTGGAAGTTTGTTTGTGCATTAAGTGCACGACATATTTCCATTAGAAGAACTTCCACCATGGATCATTTGGGCATTCTATTTGGGTATTCCGGCAAGCTTGTGGTCCCATGTTAATTATTTTCAAATTTGGAGACATCATTCTCTAATAGTAACCATGTACTAATAGATATTATAATATGTCACATAGGTCGAGCCCATGAAGGATATATCCAATAATATCACCACCACATTGAAGGAAATAAATTGAAGTTAAAATTACAAAGGCTCGATTGCAGAACATGACACATTCATCTCCTTTCCATGTGGGGATGAGAACAAAGGATATGTCCAACAACTTGTCAAGGAGGATGACAAGGGTAAGAGTATTTCAAGATGAAATATAAAATATGGAAGATATGTGACACCCATAAGCGAGGAACAAAAGTTGTGCTAATTAGGGAAACTAATGATCATGGTTAAGCCACATATTTTCTATCTGTATGGCCTCGTTCCTAAGGAGTTGCTTGTAGAATGAAAATTTCTTGCTTGATGTGGGAATAATATTTCAAACCAAAGGGGCATTAAAATATATTTCAGGAATAATGTACAAATCAGTTTTGGGTGTCATGTGCACCAATTTGAACAAAAACATCCACACCCTCAAGGGTTTGAACAAAGATCCAATTTGATCATAGGGAGGATATGAAAATCCTTTATTTGTCGTGGAAACTCTTAATGAGGAGCATATGTCATTATGACTTAGTTTCTTGCTTCAATCCATACACGAGAATCAAGGTTACCTAACTCCATGAATGGTGATGTGATTAAAAAATAAGAGAGGGGAGTTGCAATCTCCTCTCACTCACCATGTTTCCACAGTACATGGTCGAGTAGGGATCACACTTGAGCATAGGATGATTTTCAAATGAATTATGTATAGTGTGCGTATAAATAAAGAGTATAAAATGCCAAAGATGAAGCAGAACTAACTGTTGGCCTACAAAAGGTTTGTGGAGCCAAAGTTGTCTATAGTTTTAGGTTAGTTAAATACAACAACAATTGTGCCTCAATAGAACATATAAGGGGAAGTTGGTAGAGGGCAGGTTGTGTTAACTCGAGGAGGGAAATGCACAGTTAAGTGGATGACACTAAGAAACATGGCCACGAAAAGGAAGTTACATAATGAAGTATTTAATTGTGAAGGTTGTGTGTAGTCGATAAACTCGACTATGGAAAGTAAGATGAGTGGAAGGCTTCCTTTTGCATATCTCCCTTTTAGGTTAAATAAATTTTTTCAGCTCTCGTACTTGGAATAGGCCACCGTGTCATTCAATACCGTATTCATTTAATTGAGTAATGAAGTGGATGGGAGGCAATAATATGCTCATGAAAAAATAATTTGTACCCAAAATCTATTGTCATAAATTCGACACTCATCACAAATGATATGATTATCCTGAACTAGAATTTGGAGGGCAAGTGCATTGCAAAAAAACACATCAAAATTTGGGAGCGAACCAACACAACTCAGGAATTTCAATTACGGCTTAGAAACCTACACAGTCACATGACCTCGATTTGTTATGGCGAGGGCTGGTGAGACTCAGAATTCATGTGACCTTACACCTTCTCCATTATGTAGATTGACCAAAAAGCATGAGGGACAGTGGTTATAGCTACATAGCTCCCATTGGTCGTGTTGCCTAGCTAGTCACTCGATCGAATCGTAGAAGTGTGAACTTTAAAAAACTCAAAGGAATGTGACCTATGGCCTGTTGCGACTAGTCTCTGAGTCATAAAGTGACTATAGATGTGCTCACTATGACCTATGGAAAGCACGACCAGTCGTTGGGTCGCAGAGCTTCCGAATCAACCAAACAACGTCATGACTTGCATTACCTTGCGACTGTGCGACCTCTAGGAGGTTGCATTTCCCCTCAAGTTGTTGAGTTGCATGGAAATGCTATGGGGAAATATGGTTGCATGGTAATGGGTTTATAGGTAAAGCGTAATTGAGAATCACAGCTGTTATCACTGGAAAACTGAACAAGCAAAGATGACATTACTTAATGTTAGGCATAAGGATTTATAGGGATGGAAGTGATTAGGGAATCTGAAGTATTTAAAAATATCTAAGATCTAAGAGGAAAAATAAAATTTCACACAAAAAGAACCAGTCAAATGCGCCTTTGCACACAAAATTCTTTAATAAGCGTGCCTTTGCACGACTTTTCCTCAAAAAGCCATGCAGTCATGAGAGTGGCGGAAGTCACTTTCTGGGACCACAAGGCACACTCTAGGATATTAATCCCACACTTGAGGCTGCCTAAGGACATCAACCCAAGCCTCCTTAGGACCTCAAGGGAGCACACAATGGAATAAATGTTGCACAAAATGGAATCACCCTCCTCTCTTGGGTCACCATCCACAATGTACCAAGAGAGGGAAGGAGGATTTAAATTCTCCTATAAAAGACCACCAAGAGATGAAAAATGGGAGAAAACATTGTTATGATGGCCAGAATTTCCCCAAGAAATACCAAAAATGTGTGACCTGGAGCAGAGATAGAGGGGACTCAGTTGTTGGCCATCCAACAACTCCAGTCCAACACAGTAGAGAGAGGGAGAGTTTGCACCAAGGTAGCTCGGATATAAAAACATCCTTGCATCGGGACTTAGAACCCCTAGTTCTAAGGGCCCCTTGGAAAGTGGGTAAAATTTTCATCTTCATTTCCTACTAGCACTCAATAAGAGGGGACGTAAGCACCACCATTTGGATTATTGAAGTTTTTTGACTCTATTCAAAGCTTTTGTTTTATCTTTTTTAGTTTTAGTTTAGTTTTTATTTTTGAATATGCATGCGATTTCTCTATCTAGTATGTTTATGTCTTAGCATGTTCCACTAACCTGATTGACTCCATCTATTTTCTGCCTGTGACCAAAAACTTAAGATGGAAAAACCACCCCTCTTAAGCGAGTGTGATTTGGTACATTCGTGTGCCAAATACACCAACACAGGATTGGTGACTCCACTAACTTTTATTTCCAAGTTTAAGTGGTTGTGCCTTTTTACAAAGACCTCCTGTAATATTCCTAATTAGCCCAAGCTAATAGGAATATTTCATTTTGTTTCCTTTTTATTATTTAATGAATAAAATGTAAAGGAGGACATGAAAAACTCGTTAAATCAAAGAATAAATACATGCCCAATGTGAAAAGGGATAAATCTGGGCCTTTGTAATAAAATCCACTTGCAGGTGTGAAAGGGGTTAAGCTGTGAGACTGGATCAACCTTGACCAAATCTACAGCGCTGTCTAGATTCAGTGTATCTCATAAAGGGATAGCGCAGTTCTAGAAGGAGGACCTCATGTGAAAGGGGTTAAATGATTCAAGGTGGTTTAGGGTTTTTCACATCTTCATCTTATAAAATAAAGAAGAAGGCTCAAGAGAAGGGTTGTTGAAGATATTTAGAATTGAGTCTAATTAGACCAATTCAAATTCTCTAGGCTGTTTAGCTTGAGAATTGTGCTACATAGCATAAGAGGGTTTCCTGTTTAGGAATCCTCTCTCTCCTTCCATTGAGCAGCTCTGGGAGGAGGTTGTTTTGATTTTTCCACTATCAGGCTTTGAGGCCAAGCAACATCTCTCTAAGGAAGCATAAATCCAGTCAGGATTTACTTGCTTCAGTGAGCTACAACAAGTGGGATTCTAGATCTGCAGAGATCTAGCTTGTTTTGGGAGCCTCTTCTCACGAAGAGTGTCTTTTAACCTCCTGGAAGAGTGCCTCTCTTGATTGTGCTTCAGATCCATATCTTGACATCAGGCCAAAGTGTTCTCCACTTCTTTAGTGTAGTCGCTTGAGGAAACTGCATCATTTTTGTAGGCAGAGTTGCAGTGTGGGTTTTGCATCAGTTTGGAGGATAAATCTTTGGTGAAAGGGGTCCTTCCCTTCACTGTGGTGATCCATAGATTGGCCAACCAATATATGTTCCATTTCATATCTGATATGTTGTGTATCATTTTCTTCAAAAATTTCTGAATTTTATTGTAGATCCATGGTGTAGATCTCAGATCTACTCATTGTTATTCATCTTCTGCTGAGATCCCCAAGGGGAATGTACTAAAAAGCTCTTTTTGCATATAGATCCCATTCAGATCTATAATTTTGTATTTAGATCTGTTCTAGATCTGAAATATAATGAAACACTGCTTCATCTTCCTGAATAATACGCTGTCTGGTTTATTTGGCATTTCCTTGTATCATTATGCTGGGTTTTGAGGCCTTTCTTCATGTATAAATCTGTATTTCCTAATATAAAGGCATTGAATCATATTCTAAACATTCCATACTGATTTTCCATCATTATTTCAGTTAAAACCTTGAGAAAATCGCGCTTTAGAAGCTTCAGTACATTCTGCATAATTTAAGCCATGGGAAATTAGGGTTTTTAAGCCTAGTTGGGGAAGGAGGAAGCGGGGTTACTACCATGGTATTGACCCATTGTGTTGAGTGCTAGGTTGTCTATTTGATCCCATCTAGGAATACCATCGGAAGTGATGTGGTTTTGACTCATGGTATTGATAAAGGCTAAACCTATATAAGGAGAAGAAGATCATTTTGCAAGTGTGTGCATGAGTTTTGGTTTGAATGTATACTTCACTCTGAAGTATGTCTGAATGGAAAGAGTAACCGTTTTATGATAGATCTGAATCTGTGATGCACCTAAGAAGAAAATGATGAAGAAAGGGATCTCTAGATGTTGAAATGTGCTCTGTATCTTGGATCTATTTATGGAATGATTAGATGCGAGTACGTAGTCTGTCTTGAAGTAAAGAATGAAGATTTGGCTACATTTGTAGTTGAAACGTACGGAAATTTTTCTTGCCCTAAAATGTCTGAAGATCTATACGCAGGTTCGTCGAGGAGAAAATGCGTATATACGCGGCTTGTATTCAGCGAAAGCGCGTATGGGAATTGAAATCAGCTCTAAAATGTGTGCAGATGTATACGCGGGTTGGTATTTGTGAAAGTGCGTAATACGAAGGATCAGTGAAGAAAAAGCGCGTATGTAATTTACGGTTTGCTGAAGTATGTGGTATGAAATGTCTGATCTGTTCTGTTGTTTTACTACTATCTGTCAATGATGATCTGGGTTGTTCGAATATTGATTATGCTTCTATAGAGCAAGTTGTTGGTTTGATGAATGTTCCTTGAGCTTAATTGTGTGGGTTGGATCCAGTATGAAAATTGATGAAACGTGGTCCACAAAGGTGCTGAAGGTTGAAGCCTTCAGTCAGGGGGTTGTAGCTCCCTTCCAGGAGAGGCTGGTAAACGAGAGCAGGGGGTTGTAGCTCCCTTCCAGGAGAGGCTGGTAAACGAGAGCATGGGGGTTATAGCTCCCTTCCAGGAGAGGCTGGTAAATGATAGAAGGTTGTAGCCTTTTGCAGGTGGGTGCCTGCGTGCTGGTATGAGTCTGCGCCAGTACATGGTTGTAAGATGTTTTCTCTATAATAAAATATTGAAGGCTGAGACAACGACAACGGTGGTTTTCTCCCGACTTGGGTTTCCACCTAAAATCCTGGTGTTCATGTGTGTTGCTTATGTGTGATGGTTTATTCTGTTATTACTGCACATGCTTACTGTTAACTAAACATCAGATGAATGAATGTTGCAAAGATCTAAGTTAAGAAATATCTGCATAATAAGATCTCTGTGCATACGCATGTTTTATTAAGGATATCCGCATGTATATGCGAGTTGGCTTCAGGAAAGTAGCGTATGGGTTTTAAAGTAAGGAAAAGTAAAAAAAATTCAGTTTTCCCTAAATACTGATTCACCCCCCCCCCCCCCTCTCAGTATTTTTCCCAACAATTGGTATCAGAGCAGGTCCTTCTGCAGAAGCTTGATCGCTTGAAGGAGATCCGTTGCAATGGGAAGTCATGAAGGGATAATGTCTATAAGGCCACCTCTATTCAATGGAAATAATCTGTTATTATGGAAGATACGAAAAAAAGCATATCTGCAAAGTCTTGGTGCAGAAGTATGGGCAATCGTGGAAGGAGGTTATCAGTATCCGGAAAGTATTCCTACTGATGCAGCAGAAAGGAAGAAATATGAAATCAATGCCAAAGCAGTCAATGTCTTATTAGGAAGCATGTCTGAACCAGAATTTGCTAAAGTGATGCAGCTAAATTCAGCAAAATAAATATGGGAAAAAATCATTCTGAGCTATGAAGGAGATACAAAGGTAAAAAGTGCAAAACTCCAAACTCTCCGAATTGAATATGAAAATTTAAGGATGCATAGTGATGAGAGTATTTCCAGTTTCTTTTTACATCTAGATGATATTGTAAATCGTATGAGAAGTTTGGGTGAAACCATAACCGATACTACTCTGGTGGAAAAAGTCTTAAGATCTTTAACTTCAAAATTTGAGTCAAAAGTATCGGCTATTGAAGAAAGGCAAGATCTGCAAACTCTTACTATTGTTCAACTACATGGTATTCTGACTGCTTATGAAATGAGACAAGGAGGTCCCTCTCAAATCAAAGAAGCTGCTTTTAAGGCGTGTGCAAAAAGAAAAGAAAAGGAAGTTGTCAAGGAATCAAGTTATATATCAAAAGAAGAAGAAGCAAATTTTGTAAGGAGACTCCAACCAGGTACTGGAAGATTCAAAGGTAAGCTACCCTTCAAGTGTTTTACTTGTGGGAGAGTTGGTCATTATGCTGCTAAATGTCCTTATGAAGAAAATCATGATAAAGGGAAACAATTTGAAAAGAGAAAGAGTTATTATACAAATGAAGATAATGATGAGGACGAAGAAGATTCTGACCAAGATCTACAAGTGCTCATGGCAAGGAAGCAAAAGAAGAAGGCTACTCAAAAGGAGATACCTCAGAAAACATGTGCAGCAGAAAATGAAGAAGAGGAAACAGGTATTGATTGTTGTTCTTGTGATTCACCTTCTTGTGCATGCAATGGTGAAGATAGTGAAAATAACAGTATAAGTCTAGAAGCAAATCTCAAGATCAATGATGAAAGCAATGATTGGAATCAATTTCATAAGAGAGAATCTATCTACAAAGATATGATCTCTAGAATGAATGAACATAAAGAAATACTAAATGTACAGATAGACAAGTATCAAAAGTTGTATGTTTATGCAACCAATCAAAGTGAAAGACTTGAAGCAAAAATCATCTCTCTCAAAGAAGATCTGGAAAAATCAAATAAGAAGAATGAAGAACCCCTATCATTTGAAAAGGAAGGACTTGAAGCAGAAATCATCTCTCTCAAAGAAGATCTGGAAAAATCAAATAAGAAGAATGAAGAACTGCTACAAACATGTGAAGAACAAGAAAATTGGTTGAAGGAAGAAATTTTAAAATTAAATGATCAAGTAGAAGAAGGAAAAAGGGTCGAAGAAATCATGAAGAAGCAATGCCAAAAATTGGAGGTTGAGGTAAACATTCTCAAAGGTAAATTAGAAGAAAAGGATAAACTCTTGAGGTTTCAAGATAGTACTAAGATTCTGGACAATATTCTTAGTAATCAAAGATCTCCTGCTATTAAACTTGGTCTTGATTTTCATGAAACTGTTAAAGGAGAATCTAGTTCACAAGGAAGTGCTAAAGATTCAAAGGATGTCAATACAAAACCTGAAGAGTTGAAAGAAACAAGAAGTCAACCGACAATCATGAACACTCAAAGGAAATCATTCAATAATGTTGAATGCTTTAAATGTCATAATTATGGGCATGTTGCAGAAAATTGCAGAAGCAGATTGTTTCAGTCACAAACAAACAGATTCTATACAGAAAGGTACTCTGGTTTCTTTAAGGGATATTGTTTTTCATGCAGCAAGTTTGGTCATAAAGCAACTGATTGCAATAGAAGAAATAATAGAAGAACACATTATGATCCTTATGCTTTCTTTTCTGGTCACATAAGAGGCTATACTTGTAACAAGTATGGACATGTAGAAAAAGAATGCAGGATGAATAGATCTGAGAAATTGGAGAACTCCAACACACAATAAGAAATTTCAAGCAAAGCTGGAAAAAGAAGGAAGACCGGTCAAAAACGTAGGGAATATTGACCCTACTGCAGTCATCCGCTTCTAAAGCTTACTTCTCATAATGACTGCAGGAATGATGTGAGATACATTATAGAGATTAGTAATGTATCATCACAGGGGGAGCAATGTATGATGATTCTCATGGTTGGTTTGATTATTCTGGTTATGTTTATTTCTGACTGAGCATCTGATGTGAAGAAGATAGGTACAGGTGGTACAAATTCAAGGGGAGATGAAGGAATGTGAAATTTTTAGTGTTTCACTTTCCATACGTGGGTTCTGTGAACTAAATCCACGTATACACGCGAGTTCCAGTGGAAATAGACGCGTATGCAGTTATGACAAGAAAAATAGTATGACAGCTAAAGATCAGGAGCACAGGTGCAGGGGGAGCATCAGTCTGATTGCTAATGACTATATTATTGGCACTATATCTGCTTATTTCTCAGTTCTAAATGATGATGACATGATACATGGTTTCTTATGATGAGATTATGGATGAGCCCTGTTTACTTTTTGCTGAAGAAGTATTCTTTGTTTTCACACATGGATGAGATGGAAGTCTTATGATTTAGAGATAAGGACAGATCATGCAGAGATTGTTGCTGATAACTTGTTGTTGAAAGAGTTTCAGATTGCACAAGCTAAGGAGGAGCCTTGGTCATATGGAAAGGATGCTTGGATGGACATTTTCAGGGGGAACATTAGCCTTGATGAATGTAATGCATTGTTCGCATTATGATGATTCTGAATTTTGATCTCTCTTGAGGTCTTTTTGATATTGGTTATAAAAAAAAAAATTCATATGTGTAATTTGATGAAAAAGGCTGTGACCTATGATGTAAATTGTAACATTCAGTCATGTAAAGGACTTGTTCAAAATATGTAAACCCACTTGGTTGGGTACTTGAGTCAAAATGTGTAAACCCACTTGGTTGGGTACTTGAGTCAAATTGTATAAACCCACATGGTTGGGTATTTGAGTCTCATATGTAAATCCACTTGGTTGGATATTTGATGTAAGTATGAGTCCTTGGTGATAGGAAGGTCATAGAGTCAAGTAATTCATTGAAAAAATATGTTTGAAGATTCAGCATGAACTCAGGGGGAGCATGGTATCTTCAGTGCACATCAGATCTACAACGCTCTTCTATCTACATAAGGAGAAAACAACCTTGTGTTGGTTTTGATCCGCCCTTTGCCCTTGATGTCAAAGGGGGAGAGTGACATGGTGTTTGAATAAGGGAGAATATCATTATGCTTAATATATCTATCTGTTGTGGTGATCAAACACCATCGTGGTTGCCATCAAGTCCAAAGGGGGATATTGTTGGCAATATGATGCAGAGTGTTGTCCTTGATGGCAACCCACTTGATGAAGATGATGGCAACCTACTTGATGAAGTTGTCCTTAATGCTTGATGAGTTTATTAATGATGTAAATATGATGTTCTACAAATAGCTCAGAAGTACCATAGAAAGAAATATCAGTAAGGGCCAGAACAATGATGAAAAGTGTGTGTCACAAAGCATACGCGAGTTTGTTTAGGAGAAGTAGCGTATGCACGTGGAAAAGTACGTGCCAAGTCGCGTATGCTCAATTGCGCTCTAAAAGAATAAAACCAGGGGTTACTACCATGGTATTGACCCATTGTATTGAGCGCTGGATTGTCTATGTGATCCCGTCCAGGAATACCATCGGAAGTTGTGTGGTTTTGGCTCATGGTATTGTCAAAGGCTAGATCTATTTAAGGAGAAGAAATTCATTGTGCAAGTGTGTGCATGAGTCTGGGTTTTGAATGTATACTTCACTCTGAAGTATGTCTGAATGGAAAGGGTAACAGTTTGATGATAGATCTGAATCTATGATGCACCTATGAAGAAAATGATGAAGAGGGATCTCTAGATCTGAAATGTATATGTATCTTCTGGATCTGTTTATGGAATGATTAGATCTATGATCTAGCGAATCTGAGCTGAAGCAAAGAATGAAGATCTGAGCTGTTTATCTGTTCTGGAGAGCTGCACTTCCCTAACATGTCTGAATATCTATACGCAGGTTCATCGAGGAGGAAGCGCGTATATACGCGGCTTGTATTAAGCAAAAGCGCGTATGAGAATTGAAGTCAGCTTTGAAATGTGTGCAGATGTATACGCAGGTTCAGTGAAGAAAAAGCGCGTATGTAATTTAGGGTTTGCTGAAGTATGTGGTATGAAATGTCTGATCTGTTCTGCTATTCTACTGCTATATGTCAATGATGATCTGGGTTGTTCGAATATCGATTATCCTGCTATAAGAGCAATTTGTTGGTTTGATGAATGTTCCTTGAGCTTAATTGTGTGGGTTGGATCCAGTATGAAAATTGATGAAACATGGTCCATAGAGGTGCTGAGGGTTGTAGCCTTCAGTCAGGGGGTTGTAGCTCCCTTCCAGGTGACGCTAGTAAACGAGAGCAGGGGGTCGTAGCTCCCTTCCAGGAGAGGCTGGTAAACGACAGCAGGGGGTTGTAGCTCCCTTCCAGGAGAGGCTGGTAAACGAGAGAAGGTTGTAGCCTTCTGCAGGTGGGTGCCTGCGTGCTGGTATGAGTCTGCGCCAGTACATGGTTGTATGATGTTTTCTCTATAATAAAATATTGAAGGCTGAGACAATGGCAGCGGTGGTTTTCTCCCGACTTGGGTTTCCACCTAAAATCCTGGTGTTCATGTGTGTTTCTTATGTGTGATGGTTTATTCTATTATTACTGCACATTCTTACTATTAAATAAACATCAGATGAATGAATGTTGCAAAGATCTAAGTTAAGAAATATCTGCATAATAAGATCTCTGTGCATACGCATGTTTTATTAAGGATATCCGCGTGTATACGCGAGTTGGCTTCAGGAAAGTAGCATATGGGTTTTAAAGTAAGGAAAAGTAAAAAGTTTTGAGTAAGTCCAAAACACTGATTCACCCCCTCTCGGTAATTTTCGCAATCCTCATGCCAATCACCCTTCAATCTTGATAAGTGTATATGAAATTTAATGAGATGCAACAAAGGATTATCATTATTTCCATCTTGAAACATGGGCAGATTTTCACCCCAATTTACCTTCGGTAGTTTGTGTGGAAATCCAGGTATGTGATCTCTGCTCATGGGAGCATATCTTCGTTTTATTCTTGGATCATCTTGAAAATCAGCCATAATGAAAGGCCACGATATCTGTACAACCAAGTTAGATCCTTATATAAAATACAATACATATTGAAAAACCTTCTTAATGAGAAATAACATAATGTCTTGGATTAAGATCCAAGTTGAAAGCCTGATCTTTCCATATTGTTCTTCCAGGTTCATTCCTCCAGTGGAGTCTTAGTAGTGAAATTGATTTTGGAGTCGCCGGGTGGATGATTTTAACCTTTGTGTGTCTGATCCCTGTCCACCATCATAGATCAGATCTAAACCTGTAAAACAATTTTGAAGAAAAAGTTAGTTCTTCAGGAAACCAAATTTTGAGTATTTTATGATTATTTTGTTTTTTTATGAATTTTCAAAACAACTTCTATGATTTCTTTAAGAGGCTTTAGATATGAGATTTAAACTTTCTTAAAGACTTATTTGAAAAGAGGAACTGATCAAGTATTTGAAACCAGATGTTCAATCCATAAAATAGACCGGAGATAGACTGAAGCAACATTTATTTACTTTTGCAATTGCAAAGCAGGAGCAATTTCAAAAGCTACCTGGCTAACTTCAGGCTCCGTCTATAGTTTATAAAATAAATAATAGTAACAATAAAATTATTCATTCCCCAGCGGAGTCGCCACTATGTTATCACTCAGATTTTCCTTGAAGTTGTGGAAAGAGGAAAGGGGTCTGAGGTAACCACAAACCAATCTTTTAGGTATAGAATCTAGCCAATCTGTACCCAGAGAGGGCTCTCTCTGTAAAATTTAGCTTTGTTTTAGAAGATGTTACGCTAGTTATAATGTCCAGGAGTTTTGTTTGAATTTGGGTGGTGGAATTCAATAGCTGAGGGCAAGATTAAGTAGTTCAGGCCATTAGGCTATGGATTAAAAAAGATGGCTTCACTGGATTAAGTTTCTAGACAAAAGATGGTTTTACAGGGCAAGATAATCAAACATAGAACAATTATAGATCTTTAGAGTAAATGAGATGGATTTAAATGGATGAAAGGAAATTAAGAATATTTCAACACATTCAAAAGAGGGAAAATTGAGTGATTATCAATAAAGAGAAATTAAGTATTCTTTACTAAATAACCAAAATGCTTAAACTAGAAAAACAAGAGCAATTAAGAATTCCTTGCTTAAACCAGTTTAGAAGAAAACATTTAGAATAACAATGATTAAAATCAGATTACACTTAAGTACTTTCTGATTTACTCCTTTTCATTAATCATTCAGAAATGAAACACAGTGATATAATAAACAGATATAAAGACTTTAAAACACAAGAGGAAGATGACTTATTGATCCGTAGTCTGACACATGAATCCTGTAAAAAGTCTTTCGCTTCAATTCATCATCCAGCTTAGCCACAAAAAAATTCTCCAATAACACTTTATTCCAAAATAGTCAATGTTACAGCAAAGTCTAATAATCCATCCCCAAATACTTCCAAGAGTGAAGTATTTATACAAATTCTAAACTAAAATATCTTGAAAAAATATCAAGATTAGTTCACAAATCTCTCCAACTATTTTACATAAATAGAACTTAAGTAAATGACACTCAAAATAATGCATCTATTTGGCACTATTTTGTATGGATAGGTGATGACAAAGAGGAGAATTTGAATTTGATCCAACTCTTAGTTGATGATGAGGCATCCAAGTCACTAACTGCTTCCTTTCTTTGTGCATTCTGCTCCAACAATTCTGCAAACTTGGGGTCCAATGATATCTTTTTATTTCTCAATCCGTAATATATATGTAAAAATTTAAAGAGGTTATTGTGGATTAATATGTTGGTGAGATAAACCACTTTCAGTTTCCCAAAATTCCTCTCCCACTGAGCACAATAGTCTCTGTAAAAATATGTGTAAAACAGAGTTTTACAGAGTCTGAAAAATAGCCTGTAAAGATGTGCATGTATATCTCATTATGAAATCACTGTGAAAAACGTGAGATAGGTTTTTGTATATGGGTCACTTAGGAACAAAAACCTCCTTCAGTTTTGTATGATGTATTTTTTATTTACCACAATATTCTCTGCAAAATGATGACTTAACTGGTATTTTCTGCAAAAAATGCTTTCCAACATTATTTAATATTTCCAAAACCATAATAAATATTAGAAAAGTGAGAGAGGTATTTGTAGACGGTCTTCTTAATAACATAAACCTCCTTCATTTTTTCAAAATTCATCTTGTATTGATCACAATAGTTTCTTCAAAACAATGACTAAAACATGAAATTTCTGCAAAAATGCTCCTTCTTGTTCTAATTTCATCTTTTAACCTTAAACTTCTTTTGACTGTTTTTCACTTTTACTTTGGATAAACTTCATTGTGGCTGGTGAAAGTGTTTTCATCTTTGTTTAACCCTTAATATCTTCATGTTTACTTTCACTGTTTACTGTTTACTTTTTACTTTTTACCGCTCTATTTTTTATCGGTCTTCACTTTGTCATGAACTTGTAAGTTCTGTTTTGTAACTGTCTTCCCTACTGTTTATCTTCATGCTAGCTGATTTAATTCACTTGGTCTTCGATCTGATACTCTTTAATCCTGATACTCTTTGACTGTTCTTTACTGTGTACTTTTACCTTCAATGTGTAGTTTAGGTTTTTACTGTCTGTTTCAACAGTAAATCGTTTAATATCTTGTTTCCTTTGCTTGTCTTTCAACTGTATGTTTTATCTTCCATCTCTGTTTGAATAGATTTGATAACACTCTTGGAGTAAACAAGTCTTATGACTAGTATTAATACTGTTTATCCAAGGATGTGGTCTTCTGATCACCTGTAAAACAAAACAAATTGTTAAGAAAGCATTGGTTTGTAGGGGAGGTCGAAAAGGTTTCATTTGATTTTGAGAGGTCTGTGGAGTGAATCTAGAATGATTTTTGGGAGGTAAACCATGCTCGAATTGGTTAACAGAGGCTTCAAGTGGCGCAACTGGGTTACAAATGGTTTTACTGCACAATCAAGTGAAAATGAGCAACACTAGGGTGTTTGTGTTTAAACGCGTAAACGGTTGATATTGGCAGGTAAGCTTTGAATGAATAGTGGACAAATGGCGCTGACTTGGCAATGTGAATTTTTGTCATTAGTGGGAGGCGGTAAGTGGTACGCGATCGCACCACTTTTGGGGAAAGGTGGTTTTGGGCAGAGGGCGAGTGATTCCATACAATGAACAACGCGTGGTGCGGCACTATTGAGAAAACCGCTTGGCCATCGCGCGTTATCGTTCGGACGAGGATGGCCAGCGATATGGATTATAACCGTTGATCTTGGATTGATTGATCGAACAGTCATCGGGAAGGCGAGATGGCGGGGATTTAATATAGCGGGCCCAATGTAATTTATTATGAATTAATTACATTGGGGGCATTTCTATTGGCGGATTAAGTTATTAATTAACCTGGAGAGTTAATTAATTCCTTTATACGGAGGAGTTTATTTAATTGGAAATTCAACCAATTAATTAAAGTTATATGGTTATTTTTCAACCAACGGGCGGGATATTATATTAATTGGGAATTATTAAAATAATACGGGAAAATGGTGAAAATTTATTTGGGAGTTATATACTATGTGTTAAAGTTAATATGACCATGAAATGAAAAGCGCCAAGTTAAAACATTTCACGTATATATTCAAACTTAGGCTAAAGATGAAAAAGGGGGTTTTTTAGGTGTTGTTATGTATTTTCCTAAGTAAAGTAGGAATTTACATTTAGGAAATGAGTTTATGAAATCAAATGAATGGTTTATGGATGATTCTAAGTACTTAGGCTCTTAAATCATTGGGCCGAGGGTCCAGTCCCTCCAAAAGTCAGAGAAATGCTCTGAGCCCCTTTAATTTTCAAAGACCTTAATACTTCAGGGGGAATTAGTGAAATCTTTAGGGAAAAATGTGAATGGAAGTTAGTTATTTAACCTTGTCTTGCTTGAACTGCATGAAGTGAAATGTTTGTCTTATACTTGTGATAAAAGTAAAAGTTAACACATCTAAAGACATTATCCATCACAAGTAATTCTGCAACACCATCTACCTACCCTCCCTACTTTAAACTAGAATTTTTTCCTTCTTTATTTGTGTGCACTTAGACTGGAAAACCCTTATCAATCTTCTTTTTCTTTTACATGGCAAGCCTACCTAAGTCTACACTTATTACATCCAAGGGCTCAGATTAAACTGTTGAGCTCCTTTTTATTTACTCTACTTATCTACTTATCTACCAAGATTAAACTATTTGGCCTGATATTTATTCTCTATTCTACAACATGAAATTGAAAAATGAATGAGTCAAGTTTAAACAGTTTGACTCTTCATAAATTGTGGCAAAAGTTTAGCAATTGCACACAATTTGTTTATTACATCGAGAGCAAAAAGTAGTGAGATTTGAACACCTGCACTTTCACGCATCTATTTTTCTTTTGGTGGGTTCATTTCTTTCACTTTTTGGCCAATTTTTATTCTTTTCACCCTTTGATTTTTCTTTTAGGGTATACCCTCTTTACATTTTTAAATTTTATTTTATTTTATTTTATTTTTAAGAATATGTGAGGAAAACCTTTGCAACGAAAAGGTATGAACATATTACATAGCTCATCAAGTCAATCATGAAATATGACACCTATTGGTATAGGGAGTCCTAACACTTGTCAAAGCCATTCCTGCTCCTGCTAGTCAGCCTAGAAATTCCCTTGAGATCCAAAAATGATATTGGCACATCTTCGACCAAATGGGCCAGAACCAAAATCAGAACCAACAGACACCTCAACAAAACTCTACGCTACAATATCCTATAGTATATACTACAGTCAATGCACCTATGAAGGCCATTCCCCTTCAACATATTCCCACATTTCATGGCTTAACATCAGAAGATCTAGATGCATTTTTGTTTGAATTCGATGTGTTATGCAGGGGATATGATTATACCACCGATCCGCAAAAACTGAAACTATTTCCTTCTACATTAAAAGGGGCAGCCTTACGATGGTTTATGGGATTAGGTGGGGGTGTCATAACTGATTGGGATCAGATGAAAGCTACATTTTTAAAGAGGTATCAAGATTATTGCAGGTCTCGGGAACTAAAAGATGAAATATTCCAAATGACAACAAAACCAAATGAAACCTTGGAAGAATATGTGGAACGGTTTCAATACAATCTTCAGAGATCCCCTTATGCATCCTTACCCTTACCTAATAATGTGTTGAAAACTACATTAATTAGGGGAATGAAAGATCAGTGGGTTGAAACATTGAATATTATGGGAAAAGGTGATATATATCAGGAAATTTATGCTAACATCATTGATTTGTGTATCAGGAGTTCGAGGGGCAACACAAGGTTAAAATCAACAGAAAATTATATGATTACAAGAGACAACAAGAACTCTAATGAAGGTGTGACTCGTGCAGAAATTGGAAATATGCTAGAAGATTTTAAGACAGATATACTTGGGACTCTAACAACGCAGTTCGACATTATGCAAGCCAAACAAAAGCAAGCAGAAGCAGAGCAAAATTTGGCGATATTCTGTCCTAGATGCAGGAAGAAACACTGCCACAAAGAATGCCTGTTGGATGTAATCAAATTTTGCGCCATTTGCATGAAAGATCAACCTACAGAAGGATGTCCCTCGCTTCCTAGCCTAAAAGCAGTTTATAAGGAGGCAGAAGAAGAATAAGAATTGGTATGTTTGCTTAATCAGCGCCGACAATGGCAGCCACGACAATCAAGTATGCCAACTGATCCATTTTCTTCTTTTCAACCTCCTCAATACAATGCCCAACAATATAGTGGAATGTGGAAAAATCAACCACCTTTCCCCAATTGGTCACAACAGCCATTCCCTACAACATCTTGGCCAAATCAAACAAATCAAACTAATTGGCCTAGTTTTCCTTTCTGTCCACCATTTTGGAAAAATAATAACTATCCAACACAATGGTCCCCCTCTACTTCGCAGAGTCAGGTCTGGCAGTCAAACTGGAAAAGTCCTACAAATCAGCTAGCTGGAACAATCCATCTCTCTCAACCTACACTGCCAGCTCCCTATACAAACCCCCAGACCAACTTAGGACCACAACTCCCAGCCCAGCCTAACCCAAACCTAAACAATAGGCCAGTTTAGTCTGTCCAAATAATGGAACCCCCAGAATTAGAAACTGAACTAAGGGAGTTTAATGACCTTCAATTAAGGCTGGGCGCATAGTAGAAATAGATAGAAACAATAATGTTCATATTGAAGATCCGTTACCTGTAGAACAAACGTTACAAAAAGAGAAGGAGGTTCAACAACAAAATCAACAACAAGTAACAACTTCCTCTCCACCATTCATAGAACGATTAATCATACCGCGCCCATTAGAACATCCTAATTTTGATCTTTTGGGAGAATTAAAAAATTTGTGTATAAAAATCCCTCTCCTCCAAGCTATCCAAGACATTCCTATATATGCAAAAACCATTAAGGAATTATGCATAAAGAAGCCAAAGAGGAGAACAACCACCAATCCAACTGTCCAAATAGTCGGTACTTTATCTGACTTATTATCAGGAATGGAAACACCCGTAAAATATGAAGACCCAGGAAATCCTATAGTGACAGTGCAAATCCATGGGCAATTGTTTCCAAATGCCTTAGTTGATTTGGGAGCAGCAATCAATATCCTAACAACCACCACCTGTCAAAAACTTGGCATTACATCACTAGAACCAACAACAACCTTATTGGAATTGGCTGGCCGATCGGTAGTCAAACCAGAAGGTACACTACAAGATGTAATGGTATATGTAGATTCCTGGGAATACCCTACTGACTTCCTGGTTATCAATCCAAAGAATCGGCTAGAAGGACACCCGTTAATCTTAGGTAGACCTTGGTTGGCAACTGCCGATGCTTATATTGGATGCCGACAAGGCAACATGACAATAACAAGGGGAAACTATGTCAAGAATTTAGCTTTATATCCCCCAGCCCAGCCAAGCCTATCAATAATCAAAACAAGAAAACAACTTTTATCATATCTTATGGAAAATATGAGATCACCTCTAACTATAGAAAATGCTCTTGATTTTAAAGATCAAACAGAGGATGATATCATCAATAGTTTTATTAATAAACCACAAATCAAATCCCATCTACAATGTCACATGATCAAGGCAGCATTTGATAATAAGGAAGAAGAAGATCCTCTGAAAGACATTCCTGATCAAGTAATACCCACTACTTCTGTGTACAATAGTAAGATTGTAGAAATTGAGCCTTGAAAAACTCTAAACATTAACAAAAATCTGACTTCTGAACAAGAAGAGAAGTTGGTCCAATTATTACGGAAATACAAAGCAGCCTTTGCATGGGATTACCCAGACATGAAGGGAATTGACCCCCAATTGTGTACACACCACATCTATATTGAAAAAGATGCGAGACCCATTCGCCAACCCCAAAGAAGACTAAACCCTCACCTTAAAGATATTGTGAAAGCTGAATTACAAAAACTATTGGATGTTAATTTCATCTACCCAATATCTGATAGCAAGTGGGTCTCTCCATTAGTAGTGGTACTAAAGAAGAATGGGAAGTGGATAATATGTGTAGATTACTGTGAACTTAACAAGGCAACCCAGGAAGACCACTTTCCCCTTCCTTTTATTGACTAGGTATTAGACACATTGGCAGGAAAGAAATTATTTTCTTTCCTCGATGGCTTCAGTGGGTACAATCAAATCCAGATTGCCCCTGAAGACCAAGACAAAACTACTTTTACCTGTCCTTGGGGGAAATTTTCCTACCGAGTCTTACCCTTTGGCCTATGCAATGCCCCTGCTACATTTCAAAGGGCCATTCTCAGCATCTTTTCATATTTAATAAATGAAGGGCTCGAAGTATATATGGATGACTTCACACCTTATGGAGATGATTTTGAGCCAGCATTAGAAAATTTAGAAAAGGTGTTGCAAAGATGTATTGACACTAGGCTTTGTTTAAGCCATGAAAAGTGTCATATGATGATGACCGAAGGAGTTATCTTAGGGCATTATATTTCAGCAGCTGGAATTCAGGTGGACCCAGCTAAAATTCAAATAATCTTGTTAATACCCACACCCACCACACAAACAGAGGTACGTAGCTTTCTTGGATTTTCTGGTTATTATAGGAGATTTATAGAACATTATTCTCGAATAGCTGCACCTTTATATGCACTAACTGGAAATGTTGATTTCATTTGGACAGATAAATGTGACAATGCCTTCAATGATCTGAAGAAGCTTGTTTCAACAGCCCCAGTGCTGAGGGGCCCAAATTGGAATTTTCCATTCCAAATTTCATCTGATGCCTCAGACACAGCAATTGGAGCAGTACTTGGGCAGGAGGAAGACAAGAAGCCATATGCAATCTATTATATTAGCAAAAATCTATCTCCTGCTGAATTAAATTATACTGTGACTGAGAAGGAATTTTTAGCTGTAGTACATGCTATAAATAAGTTTAGACATTATATAACTGGGTATCCTTTAGTACTATACACTGATCACTCTGCCATTAAATTTTTAGCAAATAAACCTGTTACAAATGGAAGAGTGACAAGACGGTTGATTTTATTGCAAGAATTCAACATTACAATCAAAGATCAACCTGGGAAAGAGAACCCTGTAGCTGATTTTCTGTCAAGAATTCCAAAGCCAACAGACACAGAAGCAGTTGAAGATCACTTCCCAGATGAACATTTGTTCACTGTTACTGTCAGAACCCCATGGTATGTTGACATAGAAAATTATTTGGCAATAGGTAAACTACCTAAACATCTATCCCTTAATGAAAAAAAGCAGATAATACAACGTAGTACCCGATTCTCTTGGATTGGGGGCTACCTATTTCATACAGGGGCAGATATGAAAATAAGAAGATGCGTCCGGGAGGACGAGGTGTTTGATATTTTGAAAGCATGCCATGATGGGCAGTGTCGTGGTCATTTTGCAGATCATAGAACTGCCCATAAGGTTTTATGAACAGGCTATTATTGGCCTACCATCTTTAAAT
Source organism: Pinus albicaulis (assembly GCA_034641835.2). NCBI lineage: Eukaryota > Viridiplantae > Streptophyta > Pinopsida > Pinales > Pinaceae > Pinus > Pinus albicaulis. Next base: position 770,068,157 of record CM076578.1, read on the forward strand.
ATGACAAAAAAATTGTGCAGGCCCGTGATAGCTGCCAAAGGGCAGGTCGCCCTGGGCAGTCTGATGAAATGCCTTTGAACCCTCAACTAGTGATTAAACCATTTGAACGCTAGGCCCTCGATTTTGTTGGCCCTATTAGCCCCCCATCAAACCAAAAAACATACATCTTAGTTGCAACCGAGTATGTCACTAAGTGGGTCGAAGCAGAGGCTTTTTTAAAAGCTACAGAGGACTCTGAAATACAATTTCTTTTCCAAATATTTGTGCGATATGGCCTCCCAAGGGACATAATCACAGATGGAGGACCACAGTTTGTAGGTAATAAGTTAGCTGAAACACTACAAAACTACCACATTCAGCACAAGATTACAACCCCATACCACCCACGGGCCAATGGCCAAGTAGACAGCATGAACAAAGTGATTGAATCTATATTAACAAAAACCATTGCCTCACACAGACGTGATTGGGCCTACATATTGCCAGAAGCATTGTGGGCATACCGAACAATGTGGAGACCCACTACGGGATATTCACCATATCAATTGGTATTTGGAAAAGAACCCATCTTTCTAATAGAGTTTGAAATTCAGAAATTAAGAACAACTCAAAAGGTGGGTCTAGATTTAAATGAAGCCCAGGCCAAAAGACTGCAGCAAATTAATGAGTTAGATGAAATTAGGCTCTCTGCTCTTGAGCACACAATGAGAAAAAAGTGGCATGTCGCCCTTATCAAAGAAAATATCTTCCACAAAGGAGACTGGGCACTCCTATATGATTCTAGGTTTCAGGATCTCCCAAGGAAACTCCAGACACGATGGCTCAGACCCTATGAAATACAAAAGGTGCATGACAATGGCACGATTACATTAGCCACCATTGATGGATCTGGACATTCCTTTAAGGTAAATTGTCATCGAGTACGATTGTATCATAAACTGCTTACCCAAGAATCCTTTTACCAACAATTAAGGGAAGATTCTACCATGGAAATTTTTGCTGAAGGGGATAACTCCTCCTCGGCACCCATTTATTGAATCATTTCTTTTTTAAAATTTTGTACATAAATATTGTTCATTTATTTGGATTGTTTGTTTTATGGAATTCGTTCTTTCAAACCTCTGTTTATTTCTTTTATTTTGAGTTTTTGTTGTTTGTTTCATGAAATTCTATTTTTTTCAAACCTATGTTTATTTCGTTTATTTTAAGTTTTTTTTGTTTGTTTCATGAAATTTTGTTTTTTTCAAAACTCTGTTTATTTCGTTTTTTTTGAGATTTTATTGTTCCTTTCTAAAGGAACAACAATTATGCTATTCCTTTCGAAAGGCACAGCGGTTTCGCAGATTTTTGCTGTTCCTTTCGAAAGGAACAACATTTTCGCAGATTGTTTCTGCTGTTCCTTTTAAAGGAACAACACCTTTTGAGTGGATTGTTTTTGTTTTAGATCAGCATTTTTGAGGATTTCTGATGACTCTTATAAAGGCAAACATATTATTCATATACAATCATACAAATTAAATCTTACTGTAATCAGCAAATCAAAAGAAATCGTCATTTTTAAGAAAGTTGTTTAGTAATGATAAAAAAAAGGGGAAAAAGTGACATAATCAATAACATGATTTTGATGTCTTACTACCACTGAATTAATCTGATCAATTATCCTTATCATGATGGTTCTTCCCATGTGCTATAAATTTATTTGATTTTTACTTATGGAGTAGGAATAAGGGCATATTCTTTTCTATTGAGATGTTCAGACTTCTTCCACCATCCCTACTCTTAAGGAGTGCTGAGCCATCCTTTATATATAAGCAGGAAAGTGCTATATATAAAAAAAGAAAATATTTACATATTTCACTAATAATTTTATGATTTGGCAGCTGGAGGATAGGGGGTCTCATCAAGAGCCAGCCTAACATGATCATAAGGAAATAAGTGAAGTGGCATTCCCATCATGGCCACCAAACCAGGGATATGGTCTAATGGAAAATTGAAAAATTAAGAAGTCCTTGGAACAGGAGGTCTCATCACGAGCCGGCCTGCTCACTTTTCAATTCTTCCCGGTGAATGGCATTGTGATTTATCTGGTCACGAAGCCAGCACAATGGCCTCCGTTATGACATTTAACAAGCACTTCCTCAGCATAAAGGACAATGGTTCCAAGGGTGAGAAAGCAACTCTGTCAAGGTTATGGACACCTGTGGGCAACAGAGCTCTGCTGATGGTATTGGAGTCACATTTATACACATCAATAGTCATATTAAACCCTTTTTCCTATATCTCTATTTAAATATCAAATGAAAGTATGAATCCTTAACCTTTGATTTCGAACCTATTATACATCAAAATCATTATAAATCGATCATATTAGTTTGAAGTGGGTAATAAATGCATCTGTACTTATGTTTATCTTAATCTATCCCTTCTCCTTATATTTGAATCATTACAAAACGATTTTATATCTATTTACGATTTATCACACACATTGATTTTAGTAATTGCTATAATTTGATTGAATGTATCATAATTATGCCTAATTTTTCCTGCTGTACAACTGCTATGCCACACTTGCCTCTCTTTTGATGGTCAAGGATGACCTATTATCCTTCATGGGGGGCATGGATGTTTGCATGCAGATCAAATCCTGATATTTCTTTACCTGTATGCGAACCAAATCCCTGTATTCTAGGGAATAACAAAACTTTAACGACATTATTCCAATTCACTGTGCTGTGCTGTTCCATTGCAATCACTGTGTGTTTGGAAAGAACTAACAGTGTGCAGAGACAATGGGAGGACGACCAATTCGCAGTGAGCCACAGGTGCTAGTTGTTTCTAATGCTGCACGAGAGATTTTGGAAAGATTGGGATGGATAACATATTTCATGAGGATGCAACAACCCCATGAAGAAGTGGCCACCGAATTCTTACAGAACTTGCAAGAAGGACACTCCATGTTTAGAGGAAGACAGATCGTTGTATCCGATGAAAAAATTGCGGAGGTGTCTGGTATACCAGCGCAAAGAACTATATGGACTCAGAAGAAGATCAGGATTCGAGAAGCCATGAAGCTTTTTCAGGATGACGGACAGACAATGGTTTTCAAAGGAAAAGGAGTTCAGCCAGCATCATTGGGAGAACCATGGACAGAATTGGCCAAGATAGTGTAGGCCTATATAATGTGCGAAGGAAGGAAAGACGTGTTAAGACCTCGCCACCTTAAGTTACTGGCTGTATTAAAACATAAATGCACTGTAAATTTTCCTTCATTTTTAAATTCCTTACTACATGATATCGCCCGTAGTATAAGAAAAGCTCAACACGCAGACATGGTGGTCAGCCACCATTGCCTAATCAGATTAATAGTGAGTCGTAGTCTCACCCAACAACAGACCAGCTGGGAAAAGTTGATATTCTCCATTGATGGAGGGTTAGCCTTACCTGCCCCGAAATGGAAGAGAATGGTTGGCTCAATAGCTAAGCCATCAACTCACAGACAGTCCTTCCGTTCAAAACGAAGTAGGGGGATGATGGAAGGACTTCCGGGAAGCAGTAGCCAGCCCCTGGAATTTCCCAGGTCAGAAGATGAACAACCTCCACAATTGGAGGGAGGAAGTCCTCGTATTGATGAAGAAGAGGAATTGGAGGAAGAAATTCGATACTTGGATGAAGAAGAAATGAGTCACCACACCAGTGGTGAGAAACAAACTAATGCAGAAGAAGGAAATACTGAGGAAGAGGAAATTGAGGGAGAAATTCGATATTCGGATGAGGAAGAAGGAAGCTATCATACCTGTGAGGAGGACGAAGATAATCATAGTAGTGAAAGAGAAGGAGCAGAGCCTCCCGAAAATGCTACTGTAAGCCCTTTACAGGAAAACCAATTGGCCCAAATTCTGGCCAATATGAGTGACTATGTGTAGCCTCACAGCCCTTTGGACCTTAACATTGATATTAATTAGTTGCAGGAGCACTCTGCAGTCAACAAAGAAACAACTAAAGAAATGCTGGATGAAACAACAAACCCTAGCGAAGCTATGGTTGCTTCGCCTGAAAAGCTTGAACAAGAAAAAGAGAATACCGAAGCAATATACCAACTTGGAAGCCCTCAGGGGATTGCAGAGTCAATCGAGGGTATGATTCCCGAAGAATTTAGCCAAGGCCATATAAATGTTGAAGAATAAGCCCAAGCAGAAGATCAAGAAGAGAACCTAACTAAAGGCAGGGTTGATATGGACCAAAACCCTGTTGAGCAAACAGGTTAAGATAAAGGAACAACTGTTCCATTAAAAAAGAGGAAGAAAGTAACTGAGATTGAAAAGCTTCGTAGGGAACGAATGAAGCTTTACAGACTTGTGGAACAGCTCAGGCAAACCATTAGGGTTCTGAGAATGAAAAAAATGCCTAAGTGAGCTCCCAAGAGAAGAAGCATAACTACCAAGCGAATTTCGAAAAAGAGAAAAGTGGTCGCTAATAGGAACCCCCAAGTTGCAAAATCCATGCTTGAGCCTAATTATGGAGATACAGAACAAAAAATAGCTGTTCCAAAACAAGTTGTTCCAGAGGGACCCGCTTCAAGTGAAAACATGCAAGCTAGTAGTCAACATACTTTTAGTGACCCGACACTAGCCAGACTCCAAGAGGAGTTGGCACAGGCTCGAATGGAAAGGCAAAGGTTGGAAGAAGACACTGTCCCTAGGAAGAGATATCAGGAGTTGTAGCAACAAATGAAGACTATCCATGAAGCAGAAGCTGAAGCTCACGAAAAGTGTCGAAAAGCAGAGGAAAAGGCTGACAAGGTAATGAATCAATTAAAACTAGCCTACAAACGAATGGACACTCTCTGCTCATTGTACACTGATGTCTTAGCCTGTAGATGCCCTGCCAAAAACTGTGCTTTATTTTTACTAGAAAGATATTTACAGCTAAATATTAAGGCAGTTAGGGCAGGAAAATATATAGAGCTAAAAACTATAGATGACTTTGTATCATGCTGCAAACTTTATGGGGTCAAAGTACAACACCTTTTGTGTGAATTTTATTTTCATAATATAATACTTGAAAACGATTGGGAATCAAATCCTAGCCCTTTTGTGGGAGATATCCAATATCAGGCATTTATTTCCTTTGCTGTAAATCAATTAAAATGGCTTAAAGCCTATAATGCTTTTCAAAGGTAGGAAAATAAATTAGATTTGTGGGTTAGGAGTGAACCTCAGAATCCATTTCAATTTTGGGCTAGGCAGAAAAGTTTGATGACAAAGGAAGGTGTTATCCAATCATTGGGGCCTATCCATAAATCGATTATCTTAAATAGGATAGATTATTTCTTATCCATTAGAAACTAGGCTTATATATCAGCTAAGGTCTGGTGGAGAATTTCCAATCAGAATGTGAAAAATAGGGAACCATTTAATTATAAAAACTTTGGGTTAGCTGCGGACTGCTTGGTTTCCTATAGTCATCTCATTTTAAAAGAAGGACCATTCTGGCTAGGGTGTAGGTTTCGAAGCCCCATTGCATGGTATCCTGCTTCAGACTACAAAGCCATTTATGAACTCCCCGAAGGACAGATAGAGCATTTTTTTGAGGCATTAGCTGAACTGCATGGTTTTAGGCCTTTTGATGACAAACCTTATCCAGCTTATTCTTTAACTGCTCTCCGGGTGAACTATATTTTTCATGAGGACATGAAAAAGATTAAGCAGGGGGGTATGTTGGGCAGTGAAAACGGTATGAAATCACTGTGTATTTTCTCATTCTTTTACTATAGAAATAATCCTTTTTACCTTAGAATGGTAATTTATTATAATAATTATGGTAGAATTGGAAAGGCTTATGTTTATTGTAAAAATATGACTAAATATTGCTTTTTGTTGATAAAACATGAATTAGACGAAGTGAACAGCTGTACCAAAGGCGAGGCTGAGATGAATGTTCCTCCAACATTAAACCACATCCTGCCTAGGACAAGGAAATCCAAACGCATTGCTAAGAAAAGGCAGGGGATAGCTCGGCTTCAGTCAAAGTAAACCAGATGATAAATAAATGAAGGGAAGCGAATCCCTTAGGATCTTTCGATCCTGAGGGATCACTATTCAAACTAATCTTATTCCTCGTCTTGTCCGTCAGGGTTTGATATATAAAGCAACGTCCTTTAGTGATCAAGAGTCAGAAAAGTTCTCATATTCAAACATTTCCTCTGTAATATTGTGTTTATTGACTCCCGGCTTTAAGAGAGAAGTCTCTATAATACTTTATGTTCGATTAATATCAAAGACGCGTTTCGTTTCATCTCTTAAGTTCTGAAGTAGGACAACATTATTTCACTGGTGCTAAGGGCTTGGCTTTGGTGGAATTACCCTGCTGTTTGTATTTCTAATCTTTGCTTACCGTTGTGTGAAATCGTGTTTGAGTTTATTACGATTACAGAGTTGATTGACCACTGTTGGATTGAATACAGATTCATTGTGATCATTAACGAATTGCATTGCTATTTTATCATCTGCAGGAAGTGCATTCGCTATTTATTTACCTTGCCATCGTTATAAAGCTTTGATGTTCTATATTCAATTCTAGTTGCTGTTCTATTGGTTTACGATTCCTTATGATTGATTGTTTCATGGTATTGGCTGTCGACAGGGTTGAAGTATTGAGATTAGTTAAGTTTATAATTGCTGTTCAATTCATGTTGCTATTCCATTTCTGTTTATTGTTCATTTTCATAGCTTTATATTAGTAGATAGATGGGTTACAATTGTTATGCATAGGAATTACAAGATGTTGTTCCTTTCTAGATTTTGTTATTAGAGGAAGTTCCTTTCCGTTATTTTCATCAGCAAGTAGATTGAGTTTGATTTCATTTTGATTGGTTTAAGAAAAATACCACCAACTGTCGAGGACACTAGTTACTGCTTCCAAGTCCACAGATTGGTTATCTTGCCTCAGTGTGATTTCAGTTGCATCGATTTCTAAGGAAAAGAGTTACTGCTACTGTATCCCTGATCGATGGTTTGCAGATTGATGTAGTTAAGATTTCAGAGCATTTTCATTTATGTTACTGTAATTAGATTTCTTTACAAGCATCCATTTACTCTTGTATTCAAAATTATGTACTACATATTCATAGCATTACTCTTAGCTAATTGCAGCCTCAGACAGAGTACACTCTTGAAATAAAAAGTCGCTCCCGGATTGATAATTAATGTAGGCTAATTAGGTGTTTAAAAGATACCTTTCTATGACCCAACATGTATGCTGTCAAAGTGAAGCTTTTTCCTTTTGGATACCAAAGTCCATACTATATAGTTCCTTGTAGATATCTGAATATTCTTTTGACTGCTAGAAAGTGATTTTGTTTAGGTGCTGCTTGATATCTAGCCACAAGTCCTACTGCTAGCATGATGTCTGGTCTTGATGCTATCAGGTATAGCAGACTTCCTATCATGGATATGTAGAGTATTTGATCTATATTAGCAGATCCATCATCAGCACATAGCTTGCATCCCGTGATCATGGGAGTTGACACAGGTTTGCAATCTTCCAATTTGAACTTTTTCAACATCTCTTTTAAGTATTTTTATTGTGAGATGAATGTACCTGTGTTATTTTGCTGAATTTGAAGTCCTAAATAGAAACTGAGCTCTCCAATCATAGACATCTCAAACTATGATTTCATCTCCTCAGCAAACCCTTTTTCTAGTTCATCTCTGTTGCTTCCAAAAATAATATCATCAACATATACTACAACAATCAGGAGTTCATTTTCATGGGCTTTTATGTATAGATTGTTGTCTACTCCTCCTCTTTTAAAGCCTTGTTTTTGCAAGTATTTATCCAGCCTTGAGTACCAGGCACGAGGAGCTTGTTTTAGTCCATATAGATCCTTCTTTAGTCTACATACATAGTCTTCTTTGTCTATTAATGAGAAGCCTTCTGGTTGTTCCATGTAGACTTCTTCTAGATCTCCATTAAGAAATGCAGATTTCACATCCATTTGATATAACTTGAAGTCTTGGTAGCATGCAAAGGCCAGAAACATTCTGATAGCTTCCATTCTGGCTATAGGGGAAAATTTTTCATCGTAATCAAGTCCTTCGATTTGTGAATATCCTTTGCAGACAAGTATGGCTTTATTCTTGATTACCTGTCCTTGCTCATTCATTTTATTTTTGAATACCCATTTTGAGCCTATGACATTTTTCTCAGTGGGTCTAGGAACTAGTTCCCAGGTATTGTTCTTCTCAATTTGGTCCAATTCTTCATTCATAGCATTCACCCAATACTTGTACTTGCTGGCTTCTTCAAACTTCTTTGGCTCTATTTGTGATAGCATGGCTATGTATACCTCTTCTGTCTGTTCAGTTAGTTTCCTTATTGTCTGGACCCCTACTCTCTTGTCTCCAATGATTTGATCTTCAGTATGGTTCTTCTGAGTGTATATTGAGGGGGATTTCGAGCTCAGTTCAACATCTTCTGTTGTCTTTCTTGTTGCATCATCATCTTAGTTTTCTTCTTCATGGTTGTCTGCAGGGCTACTGTAGTCTGTACCTCTTGTATTGTTTGGAAGTTCTTCATCAAATCTCACGTCAATGCTTTCTACAATTTTTCAAAGAGACTTGTTGTGGCACCTGTACCCTTTACTTTTGGATGCATATCCTATAAATATCCCTTCATCTTCTCTTGCATCAAATTTCCCAAGATTTTCATCATTATTCTTGATGTAACACTTGCTTCCAAAGATTCTGAAGTGCTTGATTGAAGCTAGTTTACCATGCCATAGTTCATAGGGAGTCTTGTCACTGCTTGGCCTTAAATGAGCTTTGTTTAGGATATTCACGGCTATGTGTACTGCTTCTACCCAGAAGGTTTGAGGAATATTAGTCTCTTGCATCATGGCTCTAGATATTTTTTTTACAGACCTGTTTTGTCTCTCTGCTACTCCATTCTGCTAAGGTGTCCCTGCAATAGTAAATTGTTGCTTTATCCCATGTTCATTGCATAGGTCTGCAAAGTCATAATCTGTGAATTCACCTCCTCTGTCTTATCTAATGCATTTTAGCTTGCATCCTGTCTGATTTTCTGCTAAAGCTTTGAATATTTTGAATTTTTCCAGAGCTTCTGATTTATTCTTGAGAAATGCAACCCATGTCATCCTGGTGAAATCATCTATTATCAACATGAAGTAGGATTCTCCACTTGGAGTTTTAGTTCTTGTAGGCCCACATAGGTCCATTTGCACAAGCTGGAGTGGTCTTCTTTTTGATAACTCATCTTTGGCCTTGAATGATGTGCAGGTCTGTTTGCCCAATTGACAAGATTTTCATATGGTATTGGAAGGCCTTTTTATTTCTGGCATGTCTCTGACAGCTTTCTTCTTGCACAGTCTGATGATATGATCAAAGATGAGATGTCCCAATCTCCTATGCCATAACCATGACTCCTCAAGCTTGCTAAGATGGCATGCTTCATCTTCCTCTTTCACTATGTAAACATTACTCTCTGTTCGAACACCTTTGAGCAGAGTCTTACCTGTGGTGCTTGATCTGACTTCAGAGTCTTGTGCTCTAAAAAGAACTTCACATCCTTTATCACACATTTGACTGACACTTGGCAAGTTTTCTTTCATCCCATGTTCAAATAGAACATCTTGGGCCTTTCCTCTGCCATTATCTAGGCTGACTGAGCCTTTTCCTTTGATTTTCCCTGATTTATCACTGCCAAACGTAACATTGCCAGATTTCTTTTCATCAAAAGTTATAAACTTGCTTCTGTCTCCAGTCATATGTTTTGAGCAGCCACTATCCAAATACCACTGGCTTTTCAGGTCTTGAGCAGTTAGATCCAGGTCACATTTATTCACCTTCTTTTTCCACTGTAAGCATCCTTTTGTTTGGTATCTTTTGTGAGATGATGAACTATATCTTCTGAGAGGACATTTGGAAGGCATATGTCCAATTTTATTGCATACACAACATTTGATTATGTTTTTTGCAGAATTGTGAGTATGAGTAACATTTCCTTGATTCATAAACCTCCTTGAGGTGTTGAGCATCAATATTTGTCCATATTTTCTTCACTCAATGATTTTATGGCCAAATTTCTTACAATAAAAATAGTAACCATAGAAAAAAATTTCATGCCCGATGTGAGTTTGTCTTCTCCATTTGTTTTCTTGAGGCAGTATCTTCACTATTTGCATCTTTTGCTGGTTTGAATTACTCTTCCTTGTATGACAGTATGCAGCAATGTGTCCCAGCTTGTGGCAGACATAACAGGTAGTATTTTTTATAGGAGGAAAGAATCTCATTTGATGGCTTCCAAATTTGACATAATTAGGGGTATATGATCCTTTTTCTGTTGTCTTAGTATTTATTGCATTCTTTGTTATTATAGATTTCTTCTGATCTCTGTCTCCCTCATTACATGTTTCTTCTTTTGTAGGAATTATTTGAGCTACTTCATCAACCTTCTTTGGTTTTACAAAAATAATATTTTTGTTTTCCTTTTCTTTGCTTTTACTTGATTCTCCTTCATAGCCTAGTCGTGTTTTTATAAGAGGATATCTTTGAGCATCCATAATTTCTTTCAACTTACCAGAGCTTGTTGTTTGAGAAGAATTTGTAGACACTTTCCTTTGAGCATTTTCTAATTTCTTCCTCAGACATACTACTTATTCTTCCAGCTTCTCTTGTTCCCAAGTTTTATCTTTGATTTTCTGAAGTAACATGTCTTCTATCTTCTTGGCTTCTTCAAGCTCTACCTTCAGCTGCATGAGGACTTCTGAATTTTTCTCTTCTCTTACATACTTGAGGAGAATGTCCTTTTTTTTTTTCGCACTTCAGTTTGAGTCTATCAATCTCCTCCAAGGCACTTCTTAGCTCCCCCTCAAGATCAAATTCACCTTCTTCTTCATCTTCTAGCAGGAGTCCTTCAAGTTCTTCTATGGCCATCAGTAAAAACTTAGAGGTTCCTTCTTCACTTGAGGATTCATCTAAGTCTTCAGATGCACTGTTGTCTTGTTGAGCATAGAAGGATTTTCTACTGAATTTCTTTCCTTTCTGCCAGTTCTTTGATGTATTTTTCTCTGATTCTTGAGCCTGATTCCTTACTTTCTTGTGAGGACACTTAGCAGCATAGTGTCCAACTCTTCCACAGTTAAAGAGTTTGAAAGGAAGTTTACCTTTGTATTTACCTGAGCCTCTATCCAGTTTCTTGACAAATTTAGCCTCTTCTTCCTCAGAGCAAGAGCATATGTATTCCTTTTCTTCTTTCTTCTTTTCTATTTTAAAGGCTATCTCCATTGTACTTGGCTTCTTCTTTGGGAGCCTCATATCATATGCCTTTAGATTTCCAAGTAGTTGGTTCATGGTCAATGTTTCCCAATCAGCTGTTTCTTCTATTGCAGACACCTTGGGGTTAAAACTGGGTGGAAGAGATCTTAGAATCTTTTGTACAATTACAATTTTTGGTATGTTTTCTCCAAGAGCTTTCATATTGTTAGCAATTTCTGCAACTCTTAAGAAGAAGCTGCCAACATCTTCATCATCATTCATCTTTAAATTTTCAAACTGAGCTCTATATACTTGAAGTTTGGATGTCTTTACCTTTTTATTTCCCTCATGGATGTTCTCAAGAGTATCCCACATATCTTTGGCAGTATTACTGTGCATTATTTTGATAAATTTAGCCTCAGAAAGTCCACTTAGGATTGCATCCATGGCCTTTGAATTTGCTACAAATTCTTGTTTAGCTTCTCTCTCTGGGTCAGTTGCCTTTGGGGCATATCCAAATTCTACAGCAGCCCAAACCTCTATTCCTAGAGACATTATGTATGCTCTCATTCTAATTTTCCAGAAGGCATAATTAGCACTAGGGAAGAAAGGGGCTTTATTGGTTGAGCTTCCTTCTTGACTAGCCATCCTGGGGCCTAGGATCTCCTTTCAGTGGTTAAACTGGTACAAAAGGAACTTGGCTTTGATACCAATTGTTGAATCCTTAGTTAAACTGAGAGGGGGGGGGGGGGGTGAATCAGTTTAACACATACATAAGCTTTTAAAATTTTTCATCAACTTTAATATGTGAACATACTTAATAAGTTGTAGCAAGTATTAAATTAATGAAACACCAAACTTATTATGAGAGTAGCAAACATTAAGTAGATTGGGTAGATCATTTCAACACATAGGCAACACACATAGAGAAAATAGATATAAGTGGAAACCCATAAAGGGATAAAACTGCATCTTATTATTGTTGTGATGCAAAGGCAAGCTCCAACTCCCTCTCACCACTGTTTTATGCAGGCACCAACCTACAGGAGGCTCCAATCTCAGTCAGCTACAACTAACAACTATCAAGCTTCAACTTGATGGGGAAGCTCCAACTTCCTCAATTTATCAAAATAAGTGTTTGATGATTTACCTTAGATATCAGCTCTGTTCTGTAGCATCTCTTTCTGCCCCTCTCTTCCTTATCTTCTCATCCTCAATTTTCCATACTCTGCATTCTTTATACTCACTCTCTCTAACCTCTATCTACATATCAAGGTGATATTACTTATAGATATTTCCTGATGACTGTTTGTTTTCCTCTAGGAATTCGAAATGGATAACCATACCTCTTAGTCTTTTGCCTTCTCATTTCTTTTCCAGCTCACTAGGAAAAATATAATTGTATGTACTAATTTTAACATTACAGTGGGATATTTGTTCTCTTTCGGAGACTTGCCAATGCATCACAAACAATATAAATCAGTTAAACCATTTACATTTAATTACAATGTGAACTCCAGCTCACCCATTCAGCCTCATGGTTCACTGCGCTTGTCTTTTTTGTGATTGTGTTTTGTCCCTTTTCGGCTCTGTTTGATCTCCTGTTCACTGTCACAGTGTAATTGCCATACATATGTAACTTCGCTTTTCATATATCGCAATTTAACTCTCTGCATGATAATGAAGTGTTTTAACATATAAAATTCCCATTTTGTAACGAAAATCAACTCACGAAGAACTTTTCGGCTCTGTTTGATTTCCTGTTCACTGTCGCAATGTAACTGCCATACATATGTAACTGCACTTTTCATATATCAAAATTTAACTCTCGGCATGATAATGAAGTGTTTTAACATATAAAATGCCCCTTTTGTAACACAAATCAACTCACAAAGAACTTAAATTAAAACATTTTAATACTTGAAATGCCCTTTTGGGCCCACCCGCCAAGCTTGTTTTATTCTCCGACGCGATGAGTCACCTCCTGAATTCTTCCGATTGCGATTAATCACAATCGCAACTTTTAGTTGTGAGTTTCGATGCTCCGATGCTCTGATGCGATCACTCCAATCTGATAATTCACTGTTCACTCACTTTATTTTTCCGATGCGATGAATCGCTTTTCGAATACTTCCGATTGCGATTAATCACAATCGCAATTTTCATTTGTATGTTCGGATGCTCTGCGCCTTCTCCGATGCGATGTAACACTATTTACTGGAACTCAAACATGTATGAATTACAATTTATAAGCCCATCGGGTCTGAAACTTCATCGCAATCGCAATCTTTTGTTAACATGTTCTACTGCCAACTTTTCTCCGATGCGATTGATGAGGGTCCCATAGTATAAGACTTTGTTTGTATTAGGCCCGAAATATAGAGTACTTCACATATATGTATATATATATATATATATATATATATATATATATATATATATATATACACACACACAAACACTTTGGCCTCTTATTTAAAATGTGCTCCACATATATAAAGCGCTGCATATATATATATATATATATATATATGTATAATTTTCCGCTTCAGTCTTTAATGTATCCTCTAGCTAGGGTAATGATTCTCAAAATTTTATGTAGGGGGGTCCCACACTATATGTATAATATTATCTGTCAACATAGTATTAAGTCTTTTTCTCAGACTTAAACCCATCACTAATGTATATATATATTTATATAACCTCCCTGGTTCCGTAGTTCGATTAATGCTTCCGCTTCGCAGTATAACCTTATCCATGTATCATATTTATATTGTAATAGGTAAAAAAACTCCGACTTCGTGTAAAGAGTGCTCGGGCCCACAACGTACAACTATATGCTGACCATCATATGTAGCACTCCTTTGGTGACTTGCATATCTATTATAATTTATGGACATATATAACTCCCCCGTTCAATTCATTATGTACCTTATAATAAATCCACGCACTTAACGTATATGTGAGCTCTTTACCATCTAATTTAACCTGCATTCGGCCAATCATATATATCAACATATATTAATATAGGTAATTACCTCCGCCTGTTTATTAAATTGCATAACATAGAATACATAGTCATTCACATAGTACTCTGGCTCCACAGCTCTCAATGTAGGACCCACCACCTTGGAACCCTTCCCCGCACTTTCACCTTTGATCGGATGGTCAATCGGCTCTCGCGTACCAACTGGGCTTTGGACCCCCATCCAACGGTCGATGCGCATTATCGTGCAACTTAAACGCTCGCTGCATAATCCTCCAAAATCATGCGAAAAAAGTTGTTTTACAAAACCGCTTGAGGACACGTGTCCTTCAATGACATATATCGCGTTCATTTTGGTAATACCGCTTACCACTTCAATCGATGTGTGAACCCACTGGTTTTATGGCCCTTCGGTTTTACTGTTCATGGTAGGGGTTCCGCTTAAAGTCATGGTTCCGCACCAACAATTACTTCGTGCCTTCGTTATATACATATGTATACATACACTCTGTTCAAAGGTTTATTTCTTATTTCTTCAGCGCTTTAATATATGAAGCCTGTTTCATTATTATGTTAATTCAATTCTACCATAAGGTTTAATACCCGACTTCATTAGGTTTTTACGGCTAAATGCTTGGTTCCATTTCCCTCAGGGTTCCATCTCTGCTTGATCTTTTCACTGTTTGTTAACGACTCTGCCTCTTCTGCTCGACTGTTTCTCTGCCTCTTCTGCTCGACTGTTTCTCTTCCTTTGTATTCTCTACCTCTGCTTCTGCTGCTTCCTTTTCCATCAATGAAAACATTTCCAACAATGCAAATCAGCCAGAGAAATCCACTAAAAGAGTAAGGGAAGAAGGAGACTATGTGGCAGAAACTACAACTGAAAGTAAGTTCAAGGTCATATATAAAAAAAGGCCAAATTTAGATTCATCAGGTAAAGGAAAAGTAACAATTGATGTGGAAGAAATAGAGCTTATAGATACCAACACTAAAGGGCCAGAAACAGATGTTGCTACTGTGATTATCAATGAGCTAACTACTAAGAATCAGAATGAGGAACAGGTTAACAATGAAGATACATAGTTGATGGAAAGACAGTAAAGCATGGAAGCATCTTCATCACAGGCAGCTGAGGGAAAATATTTGGATATTAAAGAAAAATATAAACAAATCAAGCTGAAGAATGAGGAGATAAAAAACAATATTTATTCTCAGTATCTCAAACAGACTCCAAGTGTACAAAACAGGCTCCTTTCTACATTTGGTTATTCAAATCAAAAGCTAATAATGTCAGTATTACAGCTCACAGTCAAATCTCCTAAAAAAGTGGCAGACCATAAGAAATTTTATTTGGAAGTCCAGACAGATAAGATTCATGCTCTTGATCAGATTGAGTTCCACAGGCAGACTTCAGAAATGTTATATTCTACTGTCACAACTAAAGCCATGAGTGCACAAAAGCTACAAAACACCATCTCTAACATGCAGGATCAGATGAAGATGGAAAAAGCCTCATTGTATGCCAAGGATCTAAGGATAAAAGCCTTAGAAGAACTAGTTTTGCAGGTGGGATATGACTCCGCTAATATCAAAGCAGCAGAGTTATTGGTAAAAAAGAAGAATGAAGACATAACAGCTTTGAGGAAACAACTTAAACTTCCTCAAAGTGAACACCCTCAAACAAAAGAAATAATATAAGGGAAAAAATAAAAAGATGACTGATGAACTTGATTTGGAGTTGACAACTCAAATTAAGGAGATGGAGATTCAGATGGAAAAACTTGTCCATGAAAAGGAAATAGTGAAAGAACCAGAGATTCCTATAGTTATTCCTATAATCACTACAGTAGTGCCTTCAACTCTAGTTGAATGGTTGGCACCCAAAGAGCCACTGGCCACTGCAGTGCCAGTAACTTCTTCCACAACCTCAGCTACTGAATCATCTACAAGAGCATTGAACCATACAGATGAAGCCAACAAATTGGTGAAAGCTATGGAGGAAATGTATCTGAAGAAAAATGGAATCAGTAAATTGAAATAGGTAATAGAGAATCTTGAGAAGTCAAATAAATTGGCTCAGATAAATGCAAAGACACATGAATAAAATGCCATCAGACTGAATGAAGAGTTAAAGAAATTACAGAAGGAATTGACATTGAAGGAACAAATATCATATATCAAAAACCATCTTTGGAACAATGTCATTGAAGCCATTCATGATGTATGGCCTTCAATTCAAGTAATTTTTGAATAGAGATAATTATTATTAAAAGCCCAAGCAGAAATTCAAAGACTCAAAGTGAACTGGCTGATAAACCAGAGCAAGCTTTAAAGCTAATCACTTTCCTATACAACAAAAACAAACAGGAGTTAGAAGAACTCAAGATTACTGATAGGACTGAAATTATCCTAGAAATTAGGAAAGTTACTACAAAAAAGAATCTAATGAGGCAACTAGAAGAAAAGTGTGAGAGTATGAATACTACCATAACTAGGTTTATGGTCAAGTTTACAAATTTGAGGCAAAAGGGACTGCCTGACATAATGGTCATTAATGATAAACTGATGCCTCAAAATGAATATGATAAGAAAATTAGAGAGTTTGCAAAAGAACAGGTAAATAAACCACAAGGACAAGGCATTTCAGAAGTTTGGAAAATTACATTAGAAAATTAAATATTACGAGCAAAGAAACACATAAAACCTGAAAAAAACACAAGCACACAAAACTCATAAAACGAGAGGAGAGACACGAGAATGCGTGGTTCACCCGATTTGAATACGCCCACCCCCAGGAATAACAAGTGCTTCCTTTCTATTATCGGCAAAAATGAAAAGACAAAACCTGCAACAGATCCGCTGTAATATCCTCTGTTCTCTCTCACAGTCTCCCTCTCTGTTTCTCGCTCCGAGAATACACATACAATGCACAACCGCAATACAATGCCCTCATAAAAGTGAGGGGTTGCCTTCTAGGGAAAAAAAACCTAATCTAAACATAACTTCTACCGTCAGATCATTTGCCTAATGAACGGCCCAGATTGACTAGAAATTACTATACTTTTACAAGGCAATTTTACATCTGTTTTTAGCTTCGGGGGCGCTGCCCCCAAAACCCCCACTAGGGGTAGGCTTCGAAAAGCGTTGCCACCTCCCCTTGGACCCCCCACAGTAGCGATTAATTACGGGCGGCGTTGCTGCCTCTTTTAAGGTACAGGGGTCCAATGATGTGATACAAAGTAAACAAGATAATCAGGCTCCACACCCAACAAAAATTCTTACTCAAAAGCTTTGAAGACTTATTCTATTTGCAACATGAGATAAAACACTTGTTTATCATCAAGCCAAATTTTTCCACATACACTAAATCTGATGAAAACTTCAGGAAATTAAAGAAAATACAAATTCCTAAAGATGAGGAGTGGCAGTCACTCACAAATTTATTATGAAGGATAAAAGACAGATAGATGAAAAAAGGAGAAAACTGTTTTCTGATTTATAGTCAAAATAGATTTTTTTTACAACAGTAAACAATTTTTTATCATGGTTAAAGAGTATCAGAGTTTAGAGAGTATCAGAGAATAAAGAGAATCAGAGAAAGAGTATCAGACAAGGCAGATCAGATTCCAAAAACAAATTGAAAAATATCTAAAGCTAGCAAGGAGGACACCAAGGCAACCAACTTCATCTTATCCTAAAAAAAATTTCTATTTCTTTTGGATAAACATGACAACTTGCTGATTTATTAAGAAACTGTCTCTATTTTTATTGTAAAGATATTTTATTTTCCTTAGATAATTCCTAGAATCATTCTAGGATATTTTGTAAAGAATCGTGTATAAATACTTCATCTTTAGAAGTATTTTGTGTGGAATAAAATTGCTGGAGATTGTTATAGTCATTTTTGTTGGACTTGAAAGTTTTTTTGATTCAAATTTTGAGTAGCAGGCTGGATCAAATTAATTGGAATAATACTTTAGGATTCCTGTGATGAACTATTTGGAGTGAAGTTTTTCCTTACTTGTCATTGTTATCTTTCTTTGTTACATGCATAAATCTATGTTTTTTCTAAATATGAATGAATAAATAGGAGTATTACTACAGTATTTGTTAAGAGCACCATGTTTTTAACTAGTTATCATTTATATGTTTTCCTCTAATTTCCATTGTAGGGAACCCTTAATTTCTCCCTCTCTCATTTGACCTCTTTCTACTACTATTATAGCATCATTTTTCACCTTCATATGATTCATGATTGCTTTTATGGCTTTGGGCTCCCATTCCTACAGACTTGGACAAAATTCACTAAAAGACAGTGTTAAAATCCCCATACGCGGTTATGCCCAGAATTTTCCGCGTGTATACGCGAGTCCACATGTACTTTTCCACATATGCCATTAAAATCATTAAAAAATATATTAAAATTCCCTATTTTCGGGCTGGGTTGATGGTTACTCTGGTAGTTCAACCACCCCAGCATGTGGCCAATTGTTTCCAACTGTTGAAACTACTTTGAGGGAGTATAAAAGCCCCTCATGTGCATGGCCTAAGGGAGAGAGAAATTATTGACATTATACTCTGTTGGAATCCTCTATCCAAGTCTGAATTCCTGTGCCTCCTGCACTTCCCAGTTCATTACAAGAAACCCTTGTTTCTTGGAGATGCTCATCTCTCTATATGTCATCTCGTATGCACCAGTTCGGAAGGAATATTAGCGAGGCAAGGGTGGGACGGATCCGGACGACGGTCTGCTCGAAGATCGTGGAAGGATTCAGGTGATCTCTCCACTCGTTATTTATATACATGCTATTTATAATACGGAAGAACCATCTTGTTCCCGAAATCTACGTGTTAGTGTCCGCTTGCATATATGAGAATATTGTTATTTAAGCATTTACTATGGTTTATCTAATGTTTCATATGGATTTCACTAACATTTAGAGTAGATATATGTTGTACAAACCATTTTTCGTGCTTGTTTCTTCTTGTCTTTCAGGTTAATAAGGAAGAAGGGTTGCTGGGGGTTTGGACCCCGCGAGATCTGCTTCAACCGTAGGACCTACGGGTAACTTCCTCGATCTTCTCTATTTAGTTTTTCATGAACATGTATGGTTGTGTGAGTCCTTCTTGAGTAGCATGCCCTGCTCTGTGGAGGTTTAAACCCAACAAACCTCTAGGGTGATTTTCCCCGAAACAGAACTGGCGACTCCACTGGGGATCACATTCTTGTGATTCCCCTGTTGGGTGGTTTCAGCTGTTTGATAGGTTTCCAACAGTTTTAACTTCTATTTCCAGTCCAGTTTACTCTTTCTCAGTCAGACTGAAGTCCTGGTTTCTTATCCAGGCTTGATCCTTTTTGTTTTTCATTATCTACCTTTATATACACGGGTTTGTCTGCACACAGTCGCGTATACACGCATTTTTTGTTAAAGGGAGTCGCGTATACGCGTGTTTCACGAAACAACTACTTCGTTTTCCAGATCAAAGGATTCTTAATTGCCCTTATCCAAATCATATCACCTCATAAAAACAACTTTCCAAGATCTTCAAGGGTTATCTATCTTGCCCTGAAAACATTTGACCTCTTGGCCTTGATCCCAATTCTGTTTGCTTGATTTTTACTCCTTAGCCCAATAGAAAAATAGATCTCCCACTATTCATCTTTTTCAAGTGATTTTTTCTGACCAAATCAATAAAAAACCAAACCAAAGCTGCACATTCATAAATAGCCTAATATTTACCAATTGAACAAAGTTAAAATTTAAAGAGAGAGCCCTCTTTGAACCCTAGGAAGGCTAGATCCTAGAGTTTGAAGTTGGTCTGTGGTTACCTCTAGTGTTCTTTAACTAAAAACCAAAAATCTCACAACTTTAGAATTACTAGAGTGATAACATTACTGGCAACCATACTGGGGAAATAACCAATTCTCCTTCATAAAATTAGTCTTAAAGGAAACATTTTTATTTATCATTTACTTTAAGATTACTTTTATAAGTTGTGGGTATTAAAAACAATAATTATGGGTTCTAGGAAAATTTACTATACCAGGTCTAACCCGGATCCTAAACTTGCTGTTATAGTAGACAACCCAGATCGAACTGGAAAAAATAAAAAACAGTTAGAAAATTTAGAAGCTGAAGTGTCATTAATAAGAGTTAATTCATTACCACAAGAATTAGTAAGTTTGCAAGATATAGATTTTGATATGAAATTTGGACATTATTTGTTTAGAAGTCAATCTAAAAGTGATCTTTATATTGTTATTTTAGACCCTGTTTTTATTTCATTCTTGAAAAAAAACAGAAAAATATTTCAGTAGAATCTAAATCAAAGAAAGATGAATATCAGACTGAAATTGAAGAAATTAATACTGTTATTCTCAAAGATATTGATGAAGCCATTGAATTAGCTCAATTATTAGCCTATACCACTAAGCCTTCAGTTTCACAGTTAAATACCACTATAATACCAGCTGTAGATTCATTTCTAGTTTCCAATACCACCACATCTATAGATACATTTATCCCTAGACTACCTTTACAACCTAGAGTACTATTTCCACCACCTACTTCAGCCAATATATCCACTAGCTCAACTTTTATTTTTTCAAGCACATCATTCTCATTCCCTAGTAGTTCCACATATATTCCAATTTTATTTCCCATCTCCTCAACTACAGCTTTTAGTTCATCAGCTATCACTTCTAGTTCAGCCCCAAGCACTTCCACTTTACCTCCTAGCCAAGCTAAACTTCAAGCTATGGCTGCTAGGTATGATCCCCTTGTCTTACCAGTACAGCTTCATGACATGCCTCAAGACTATCAGAGTAAGATACAACAGTTTTATGCCACAACCCATTATACAACTCGGCAACACATAACTAAAATGACAGATTTCTTTGAACTCCATGAGATTGATGATTCAGATGTTCAAATGAGGTTATTTGCACAAACATTGATTGGAGAAGTTAAGAAGTTGTTTAAAGGTATTGTTGCTGGTAGTGTAACTGATTTAGCTGTGTTTCATAGACTGTTTTTAAATAAATGGGAAAATAAAAAGAACCCACTCTAGATATTGCCTTAATTTGATGCCATGAGAAGAGCTCCAAATGAGTCAGTCTAAGACTACTGCACTAGATATGACAATGTTTACAATTCCATCCTTGCAAATATTAAACCCACTCCTGATTCTCAGAATAATGATGATGATGAGGATGCAATAAATCTAATGGGAATAGATGATAATAATACTATTTTCCTCACTCACGAAGATTAGGAATTATTTGAACTCCAACAACTCAAATTAGATTCTAGTGAATCCTTTGATTATAAACAAGGTTATGATTATGCTATAAAAAAATTCACGGTCAATATAACTTTAGAAATAAGAAAAAACAATGAGTTTCTACCAAGAAAACTACCCAAACTCGAGAATAAGAAACATTAGAAGCTCCCAAAAGCAAGGTTTTTGCAAATTCTCCCAAGGGAAAATAAGCAAAACTCTAGCTCTTTCCAAAACATTTCCTAATCCTAAAAATGCATCAAGCCCTAAGATTGTTGATATTGCGAAAGTTACTCAAGATACAAAATATTCACAAAAATCTCTTCACTTTATAAAAAGTTTCTAGTGCATTAAAACAGCGACTTTAGATCCTAAAATACCCTCTCTTTGATCCTAAAACAGTAGATCTAAAAATTGTTACTTCAAAAACATCTGCTGAAATTCTAAGTCTGAAAGAACACTACTACTTCACAAACAATCCCTGAAAAGAAAGTTAGAAGTAGTAAAACATAAGAAACACAAACAGAGAATCCCAAAACATTTGAAAATGAAAAAAAACTGTAGAAAGACAAGACAAACCAACACAAACTACAGTTACTAAAGAAGAATTGATTTAAATCAGTAAAACTCAACCTACATTCAACATACAATCAGAAATTGCAAAGCTTAAAATACCAATTCCTTTGACTGAATTGGTAAAAAATGACTTGTATAAATCAACTATAACTGAAACATTAAATATGAATGATGGAGAAGACTCCATAAACATAAATGATGATTAGCCAGAGTTGATTTTTGGCCCAGATGTAAATGGAAAACATGCAGATGGAGCAGTTCCTCCATTTTATATCAGTCTTACCATTCATGATCAAATTTTACAGAATGCCATACTGGATTCAGGAGCTTCCCATAATCTAATGGCTAAATCCATAATGGAAACTCTCAATCTAGAAATTACAAGGCCATACAAAGATTTTTTTTCTTTTGATTCAATTAAAGTTAAATGCCTAGGTTTAATCAAATATTTGTGTGTAACACTAGTTCAATACCCTGGTAAGAGTATATTAATGGACATTGTAGTAGCTGATATCCCACCTAAATATGGAATGTTACTATCTCGCTCATGGGGAGAAAAGTTACAGGGATCTCTACAATTAGACATGACCTATGCTACTATATCAGTTTTTGGTCAACCTAAGAAGTTATATAGAGAAGCATTGATGAAGTACATGGTCAGTAGTGCAGAAAGATCTATAAATTACCCCATTTACTCTACACCAACTGACCTTGATTCTTTTATCTTATGTGACTCTGAAATTAATGAAATCCAAATTAAACTAATAGAGAAAAAGAAAACACCAAACAATGATAATATCTTTCATGAATATTTATGGCATTTAGACTTTTATGGTTCAGTAAATAAGTTAGGAGCAGGAGTAGGAGTTTTGATAACCAACATGGAGACTAATCACTTAGAAGGCCATGCTTTCAGGCTCAATTTCAAATGTGCCAATAATATGGCTGAGTATGAAGCCCTCATTCTAGGACTCCAAATTATTAGAAACTTAGGAGGCAAAAGAATATTAATCATGGGAGATTCATAGTTGATCATAAAAAAAGTAAATGGAGTATATTCTGTTTACAATCCTAGACTAAGCAGATACATAGACACTGTGATAGATTTAACTGATGATTTATTGGAATGTAAATTTACTGCTATACCTAGAAAACAAAATATACAAGCTCATTGTCTAGCATCCTTTGCTAGTACATGCAATTTACCATTCCAACCTAATCACAGATATACTGCTGAAGTCAAGCACAGACCAATAATTCCAGACAACCTCAAATATTGGCAAAATTTTTCTCAAGATGAACAGATTTACAAGTTTATGAACAATGAAGTTGAATTTCAGAACTGTAAGATATACACAGATTATACTATAGAGAAAGATTTAGAATGTGAAATTGATTTGAATAACATAGATGTAAATAAAGTAAAATTTGCTAAACCAACTAGATTTAGTCAATTAGACATAGATAACTTAGAAAAAGTAGAGATTGAAGAAATTATAGATGATGAATCTGACATATTGAATCTTAAGGATAATTTCTTACCCAAAGGTTTAACTCCTTTAGAAGATCTTTTTGACTCAAATGATGTAGCTAGAAAAACTAAAATGGAGCTAGTTAGATCTGATATAGAAGAATGAAATATTGGTATAGAGTTAAAACCCAAAATAATCAAAGTTTCCAAAACCTTACCTGAATAAGAAAAAGAAAAATATCTTTCTCTTTTAAAAGAATATCAAGATGTTTTTGCTTGGAGTTATGAGGATCTCAAATCCTATGATACCAACATAATTCAACATAAAATTCTAATAAAATAAGATCAAAAACCCTTTAAACAAAAGTCGAGAAGAATTAAACCAGTTTTATTGCCTTTGATAGAAAAGGAAGTGAAAAGAATGTATGATGCACAGATAATTGCACCAATCAGATATTCTGATTGGGTTTCCAACTTATTTCCAACAAGAAAGAAAACAAGAGATATTAGATTATGTGTTGACTTTAGGAATCTAAACAAAGTGTCCTTAAAAGATAATTAACCTTTACCTAAAATGGATCACATATTACAAAGGGTAGTTGGCTCTTCTAGGATTTCATTTTTAGATGGTTTTTCAGGATACAACCAGATTTTAGTCCAAAAAGAAGATCAAACCAAAACAACATTTACTACTCCTTGGGGCACTTTTATGTATGTAAAAATACCTTTTGGTCTAATTAATGCAGGGGAAACCTTTCAAAGAGATATGGACATAGATTTTTCAAAGGAAATACATGATTTCTTAGTGATTTACTTAGATGACATTACTGTGTTTTCCAAAACTGATAATGAACACTTGGATCATCTGAGACAAGTTTTTATTAAATGCAGGAAATTTGGCATCTCTTTAAACCCTAAGAAAATTTTATTTGGATCCTGCTAGAATAGAAGCAATTCTTAACATCAGTCCACCAAGAAACATCAAATAGCTACAAGCCTTTCTAGGTAAGATTAATTGTTTAAGAAGATTTATATCCAAATTAGCTGAGATAATTAGAGAATTAAATAACATGCTAAAAAAATATTCAGTTATTAAATGGACTATTGAGGCTAAACAGTCATTTGAATCCATCAAACAGGCCTTAACCAAAACTCCAGTCCTAATAAGTCTTGATTTTAAAAAGGATTTCATAATTTTTTCATTTGCTTCAAAACACACCATTGCTGCAGTTTTACTGTAGAAAAATGACCAAGGATTTGGATAGCCCACAAATTTCTTTAGCAAGACCCTTAGAGATGCCCCTTTGAAGTAAAAAATCATGGAGAAACAAGCCTTAGATTTGGTAAAGGCCATTAAAGACTTCAAAGTTTATATTCTCTACTCTCACATTATTGCCCCTGTCCCAAATTCTGTAGTAAAAGACATTCTTACTCAGGATGGTCATGATGGAAGAAGAGGTAAGTGCATTGCCACTATCTTAGAATATGACATAGAGATAAAACCCACAAAGCTCATGAAAGGTCAAAGATTAGGTAGACTTATGGCTGAATCTATTTGTAATGCCCTAGACATAAATTTTATTTCCCAGATAGATGGTCAGGAAGAGATGACGACTCCAAGGATCAGTGAAGCCTTTTCAGACTCACCTTGGTATAAAAACATCATATTTGTATTACTAAAATTACAAGCTCCTCCTGGATTTTCAAGAACCAAAGCAAGATTCTTAAAACTAAAGGCAGTAGGATTTTGTATTTTAGATAATGTACTTTTTTGGAGAGATCATAGTGGGATTTTATTAAATTGTTTGTTAAAAGAAGAAGCTGAAAAAATAATTGAAGAAATTCATGCAGGTGACTGTGGAGGACATCTATATTGGAAAACTACTGCAGAAAAGATACTAAGAGCTGGTTTTTATTGGCCTACTTTGTTTGCTGATGTAAAAAAGTTTGCAACCTCCTGTCACAAGTGCCAAATTTTTGAGGGTAAGAAAAACTGTTACCCCTGCCTTTAAAGCCAATTTCAACTGAAATGCCATTTCAACAATGGGGTTTAGATTCATTGGTGAAATTCACCCTCCATCTTCAGGCCAACATAAGTGGATTTTAACAGGCATTGATTACTTTACCAAGTGGATTGAAGCCATACCCTCCAGACAAGCCACATATACTGTCATCATTTCCTTCCTAGAAAACAACATTCTTTCAAGATTTGGATGTCCCTAAAAGACAATTACTGACAATGTAGCAGCATTCAAATCCAAGAAAATGATTAACTTTTGCCACAAATACCATATTACCTTAGGTCATTCTACTGCATATTACCCCCAAGGTAATGGCCTAGCTGAATCCTCAAACAAGAGCATTGTAAACATCATCAAAAATTTACTTGAAGACAATAAAAAGACTTGGAATAAGAAGTTAGTCAATGCCTTATGGGCGGATAGACTTACTACTAAAAAATCCATTGGTACCTCCCCTTTGTTGAGATTGCAACAAGATTATGAACTTAGTGGAAAGAAGTCGCCTTCACTAAGTGGGCCCGCAAGCTATTTTTGGCACAAAGTCTATTTTTAGACTATGTCTATTTTTAGACATATGGATCATGTTCTATGAGTTGCAGGATGCTATTTGTGGATGGTTGGTCAAGCCTAAAACAATAGATGGACTTCTATTTTTTGGCAAGGTATCGTGTCCGCAGTGCAAGACCCAGGTTCAGGAGTTGTGGCCAACAAGGGAATCCACTGTAGTCTAGAACCACGCCGGCATTATCACCCTACTCCGGAGAGCAGAGAGTCTCACCCGAGGCATGCCGCAACCACATGCAAGATGGGAACAGATCGATGGCAAGGAACAGACCCGCAACTCATGATTACCATAAAACATATTGCATAAACATAAATATATCCGCAATAACATTCAGAGCATAAACAGGTATTAAGCAAATAAAATTTTAAACCATCGTAACCATTATGCATGCATAAGAATTACATAGTGGGACAGTAACCTGCAATTGTATTGATATCTTCATCCACAACCATCGTTACATAGCTTCCGCAAGGAGAGCTTACAGTCTGTTACAGATGCTTTACATAACAGAAAGGTAAATGAGAGAACCCTAGGAACTACAGAGGTATCCTGGTTGATCTCCTTTAGTCGCTCTGCGTTCCGTCTCTTGTTTCATTCTTCTTCCTCTCGGCCAGGTGACTGCTATTTATCCACCCTCTTTCGCAACTATTAGTTCTTCTCTGTGTCCTTCTTCAGCTGCTTCCGGCTTCTCTCTTTTCGTCTGTGTGTTCTGCTTCCTGTCTTCTGCTGTATATCCTCATGCATATGCTTTCTTCAGTTATATCTTGCTTTTGCGCCACCTTGATAGCTCCGCGACTTACGGTAGTTGTGACTCGGTCGCGATTTCCATGTGTCATCTTGCCGCAACCAAAAAAAGGTCATCCTTTATTCAAAATACAAAATATTCCAAACAAGTTTTCAAAAACAAGGGCCCCAACAGGCCCCGACCACAATTTCTTGACTTGTCCCCGAGTCAATCACAAATGACAGTCTCTATCTCCATTGCCCTGCTTGATCCCATGCCCTGTTCGGCCTGTGTGCCTTCATTTTGTACCTGCTCTCGTTGTGCACCATCAGCTTGTTCCTGTTCTCGCTGTGCACCTTCTGCCGGTTGTTCAAACAAGGGCCCCAACTCCGGGACTCTGCGGAACGCTGTAGCTTTCAGCTCCATGAAGGCCGATACAGCTTGCTTCCACCCCTGCAAGAGTGAATCTATGGCGTCAGCGATCCTGGTGACAGCGGCCTCTTATGGGGTGTCGGGACAGCCCCGAACATCGTGCTAATTTGGGTTTCGGCCTCGACGGCTAGCTGTTGCATCGCCCGAGCGCTGTTTTGGAGGGGCGGGCGGAGCTCACAAATTACCCATTTGGCCGCTACAGAATTGGCTTCCGTTTTCTGGATCTGTACTTTGAGCTCATCCACCTGTGCGTATAATTGGTCCAACCTTGCGCAGTCCGTGACCTCTTGAATTTCCCGGGAAACCTGTTGTAGCTGTGCGGAGATTGGCTGTGCTTTGACAGTCAAGGCCAGTGAACATTCCTGGAGACCCTTCAGGAGGTCGTGTGCCTTGCGCACCGCAGAGGTGAGTGTTTCCTGCATTTGGGTTGCTTGGCCCTGCTTTGCAGCAACCTGGGCTGAATAGGTAGTCGTTGGGTCAGGCAGCGCTGGGCGCACGTCTAATGCTGCGCGGAGCTCCATATTTTCCCGATGGAGACAAGTGATTGTAGTCCGGATGTAGAAGGATTGGACAACGACATTATGCTCCGCGACATCAGCAGGTAGTGGGGTATAATGAGCCTTTACCGAGGGCCATAGGCCTGAAAATACCTGAGTTAGGTTGGCTACCTGATCTCGCAGGCAGTCCTGTACTGTGATAAGCTGGTCGCGCTATTCAGTAAGTGCCATGATCTGTTGTTGCTGCTCTTCGCACCGTTGTTGCAGCTCCGAGTGAAGCTTCTCGGCCTGCTTGGCCGCCCGCTGAATGAATAAGTACAGTTGTGCTGTACCCTATGTTTCTAAGTGAGTTGTGCCCGAAGCACCCTGGTCCAGCCGCCTTTCTTGGATGGGTTTCCCACTGGAAACTGAGCGGTTGGAATGCTCTAGAGGGGACAGTGGTGTCTGTTGCTGCGTTGAGTTGGCCATATTCAAATCTGGCCGCTCCTGCTGATCAGTCTGGCCAATGAGGGGAGGGTCAGCACGCTCAGGCTGAGCCTCGGCCGAGTCGGCCCCAATTTTTGCCAGCTGGGTAAATATAGCAGATAAAGAAACCTGGGGTGCGCCCACAGGGTTGACTGGTGGTACTACGGTAGCAGTACAGGAGTCAAATTTATCCCCGTGGTCCTCGCCAAAGAGTTCACGGATGATCGGGTCGGACACAGTGGCAGATGAATTTGATGGAGCAGATGAAGTGGTAGGCGGAGGTGGAATGGTGGATGGAGGTGGAGTTGTGGATGGAGGGCGAATGTTAATGAACTCAGAAGGGTTAATAAGGGGTTATTCCTGGATCAGTGCCCCTGTATTTGGGGGTGGTGGCGGATCATCATCAGTAAGGTCCACCACCGGATTGGCTACGGTGGTGCGGGCCCGCTTGGCCGGAGGAGTTTCTAATTGCTCGGGGGTCGGGCCCTTTCCTCCCATCGGGGTGATAATTGGGCTTGCAGAGGTAAATAAAATAGTCGGGAGGGGAGAAGTAAGCGGAGTGGTGGGGGTGTGCAAAGTAGACTGAGACATCTGAAATTCAGAAAATAAAGGGAACGGTGAGGCACCACTGGAAATAACCTGGGCTACCGCATTGAAATTTCACACTTGTGTATTAAAGTGGTGGATGACGGGGATGAGCAGTTCTGGAAGTTCCTGTGATGCGGTTGCCGCATCCGTCTCGGCAGGCTGTTGCAATGGCAACATCCGCTCAAAATTGTACCTGGGGATGCCGTCGCAGATGTGCTTCGTGACCCCCGACCACGAACAGACTTCGCGGTGGAAAGTAGCATCATCCAGCTGGAACTTCAACGGTGTCATGTGGAAGGTATCTTCCAGCACGCAAGAGGGTCGGAGGTAAGTCTGTTTGTGACTTACCCCAAACCACACTTGCTCGCTATACTCATCCAACAGGTTCCAGGGCACCCGTTGCTGGCTGGCTACGACGTCTGTCATTAAGCCGTACCAGGTCCGAAATGCTTCGGCATTCACCTGCCTGGTGCTCGGATCAGGCGACACCTTCCATGGAACAAATTTCATCGCAAGAGGCTGGCCCTCTGGAATTTCTGCTGGTAGCTTGACAAGAGGGGTGTGTCATTTCCACATGGCAAAAGCGATGATCAAGTATCCATAAATGAAGCTAGTCGTGCGCTTGTAGTTTTCTTCGCATGCATCAAATATCTCTTTCAAGAGAAAGGAGCACCAATTCAGCTTGGCACCCTGAACGCAGTGCTCTGCAATAGAGATGGTGTCCAAGGTGCATTCACCCTTGGTGTAGTGCCTCGTTGTCTTGCTGGAAATGAGGTAGCAAGCAAATTTAATCTCGGGCGTGTTAATGAGCTCTATCTTGGCTCCCTTCCCTCCCCGCCGAGTGCCATATTTGATGTACAGGTCTGCATCCTCGGATTTCTGTGCACGGTTAGAGGTGGTCTGACAGGCGGTTGAGACATCCGCAACATTCTGTGAGAGCCCGGTCAGATGATGGATGTCTTCAGCGTGAATGGGAATTTCCTTGTTCAGCCACAAGGACCCATTCTGAATGCGGCTAAGTAAGAACTGAGTGCACTGCAAAACCGGTCCGGTGGTCCCGAAGACCGGAAGATTTCTGAGATTCATGAGGGAAGACTGCTAAAGGCCCTGGAATGCTGGTAAAATTCGGTTGGCGGAGTTCCCGGCTGTGCTATAATAGTGTTCCATATATACTTGCCAATTGAGCGCCGGGAATTCAGAGGCGTCGGAAAGGTTGGCGTCTATCAAAGCTACACTGTCGTATTTCCCAACTAGAGACTCTGTCCTATGGATCCTGCTGTCAAGCTCTGGTTCAACGACGGATAGGAGGGCCTTCGTCATTTTTGCTCGACGTTGATAGACCTGTAGAATTTTCCTTGGTCTCCCCTCTTGAGTCTGTGCGTTCTGAGACTTCAACTGCTCTGGTGGTGCTGCAATTGCTAATTCGAACTGGTCCGACATTCTCGTGCTTTTCTTCACTTTGTCTCTGCGAACGAACCATTTGTTGGCGAGGAATCAGGTCTCGCAGGCAAGACCCAGGTTCAGGAGTTGTGGCCAACAAGGGAATCCGCTGTAGTCTAGAACCACGCCGGCATTATCACCCTACTCCGGAGAGCAGAGAGTCTCACCCGAGGCATGCCACAACCACATGCAAGATGGGAACAGATCGATGGCAAGGAACAGATCCACAACTCATGATTACCATAAAATAGATTGCATAAACATAGATATATCCGCAAGAACATTCAGATCATAAACAAGTATTAAGCAAATAAAAATTTTAAACCATCGCAACCATTATGCATGCATAAGAATTACACAGTAGGACAGTAACCTGCAATTATATTGATATCTTCATCCACAACCATCGTTACAGAGCTTCCACAAGGAGAGCTTACAGTCTGTTACAAATGCCCTACATAACAGAAAGGTAAATGAGAGAACCCTAGGAACTACAGAGATATCCTGGCTGATCTCCTTCAGTCACCCTGTGTTCTGTCTCCTGTTTCATTCTCCTTCCTCTCGGCCGGGTGACTGCTATTTATCCACCCTCTTTCGCAACTGTTAGTTCTTCTCTGTGTCCTTCTTTAGCTGCTTCCAGGTTCTCTCTTGTCGATTGTGTGTTCCGCTTCCTGTCTTCTGCTGTATATCCTCATGCATCTGCTTTCTCCAGTTATCTCTTGCTTCTGCGCCACCTTGATAGCTCCGCAACTTACGGTAGTTGCGACTCGGTCGCGATTGCCATGTGTCATCTTGCCGCAACCAAAAAAGGTCATCCTTTATTCAAAATACAAAATATTCCAAACAAGTTTTCAAAAACAAGGGCCCCAACATCTATTTTTAGACATATTGGACGGAATCTATTTTTAGATTTCCAGTCTAAAAATAGATATGTCGAATATTATTAGCTCTTAATAATATTTGGACTATAAACATTATCTTATTCTCTTGGAGCACTTCAGTTAAGTGCACAGATGTGGCACAGGAGCTGACATAAGGAATTACGTTATTCCTGAGGGTTAAGTGGAGCTATTGCATGGATACTTCAGTTAGAACTCATGTGACAGAGTTTGGTGGAGTTGATTGAGGAAGTTAGTGGAGTTGTATTCAGTTTAACTAATCTAAACATAGTTGAGCTATTTGTATTCAGTTTAACTAATTGATGCAATTAGTGAGAGTGGTGTGAATTAATTATTAATTAATTCACTAATTATAAACTCATAAATCAACTAAATAATGCATCAGTTAACTTCAGTGCATGGACAGTTTCAGTGGAGACCAGTGCAGAGATAGGTGAAAGAGCAGGTTAACTATCAGTTGTGACTATATAGTTGCTATTTGCAACACAAAGATAGGTGGAGAAGCCCATGAGGATTGCGCAGTACAAGCCAGGTGGTTTATCTATTTAATGAAGCCATCCCATAGCATTGATTATGCAATAGAGGCTGGCTATCAAGTGGCAAAAGATTGGAGCATGTGTTTTGCTAGATCTAGCTTGATAGTGTGTAGCAATTGAGGGTGTGCATGAGAGCTTGTGAGGAGCTTTTGTACTATGATTGTTACATGATCTCCATGACATATAATATACAGATAGTTGGGGTTTTCAGCTTTAAGCTTTCCCATTAAATACCGTGTTCATATGTGTGATTGTTTGTGGTTTTAATGTGTGCATGCAATTGATTTTATTTCCGCATGTGATGATCAATGGTAGAAGAGATTCTGTATTATGCATGAAGCTAAAATAGTGTGTGATCAGGAGAATCTCGGTGAATAATATATCAGTTATTCAAATTTTCTACATGGTATCAGAGCGATATTGATCATTGGAGCAATTGCAAAACATTGAAGCGATTGAGTTTTGTGCTGGTGGAATTCGAATTTGCAGTAGTGTTTTCTTGGTGTCGAAGTTGAGATGTCTTTCAACGGATTGCGATTGGAGTATTCCCTTGAGGGCAGCTCGAATTATATTGCATGGAAGGACAGGATGGAGGCGGTGCTGGATGACAATGGGTTGAAGGAGTTCATAGATGCAGAAATTCCAAAACCTACTTCTAGTGATGCTGCCGTACTTGACGCATGGCAAAAGAAGATAGCAAAGTGTCGAAGGATTCTGTTGGAAGGTGTGAAGGATCACATAGTTTCCAGCCTTCATGGTAAGGCTTCTCCATTCTTGATGTGGAAAGCTTTGACAGATTTATTTCAAAGCAAGAGCGACCAGAGGAAGTTGGCGCTCAAGGATAAACTCGGGAACATAAAAATGGAGAAAGGCGACAGTATGCCCAAGTACCTCACGAAGTTCATCCAATGCAGGGATGAGCTGGGAAGTGTGGGGGTTACTGTTGATGACAAGGACTTGGTGAGCTTGGCTCTCCTTGGGCTTCCGAAGAGTTGGCATTCCTATCAGGACTCTGTCAATGGTCGGGAGAAATTGCCAGGATGGGAGCGACTTTGGTCGGATCTTGTGCAAGAGGAGATAAGGCAAAGTACATGGGACGAATCTTCATCAAAGAACTCAAATGAAGAAAATTGTGCTTTGGTTGCCAAAGCAAAGAAGGGGAAGAGCAAGAAAGCTTCTCAATCCAGTGCGAAAAGCAAGAAGCAGGACATGTCCAAGGTGAAGTGCTTTCACCGTCACCAACACGGACATTATGCCACAAATTGTCCATAGAAGAAGAAAAATAATTAGGCTGTTGGATCTGCAGCTGGAGAGGCCTTAGCCTCACAGTTTGAGCTGGATTTTTCGCTGATCGCATGCTTGGTCTCAAGTGTGATGGGTTCAATGTGGTTTCTTGACAGTGGTGCGTCTTTTCACATGACAGGAGATCGAGATTTGTTTACTGATCTGGATGAGAAAGATCTTGGAGTGCACATCGAGATGGGCGATGATGGTAGATACAGTGCGATTGGTATCGGTACCATTTCCTTTGAGAGGGAGTCTGGTAAACCCTTCGTATTGAAGGTAGTGATGCATGTTCCAGGATTGAAGAAGAATCTTATCTCTGTGGCGATGTTAGAAGACAAGGGATATGATGTTGTCTTTAGCAAGGGAAAGGCTTTCCTGCGCAGTAAGGCAACTGGTGAGACCCAGAGGATAGGGGTTCGAGTTAAGAACCTTTATCAATTGCAGGTATATGGCTGCGCAGAAATGGCAGGCAAGGTAGAAGGAGTGGTGAGCCGGGATGATGGCGAGTTGTGGCACCAGAGATTGGACCACCTTCACCATGGAGCTTTGAAGATACTGCAGCAGATTTCTACTAGGCTTCCTAAAGGCACTCTTGCGTAGTCAGATCAGTGCACGGGGTGTACCTTGGGAAAATTTGTGAAAGCCACCTTTCACGAGAAGGATAGTCGTGCCACGACGATCCTTGAGAGAATTCACACAGACGTGTGTGGACCTTTCTCAGTAGCTTCGACAGCAAAGCACAGGTATTATGTGATATTTGTTGATGATTTTTATCGTAAGTGCTGGATCTTCTTCATGCAGAAGAAGAGCGAGACATACTCAAAGTTCTGTGAGTTCAAGGCACTGGTTGAGAAAGAATCGGGGAAGCAGGTGAAGGCTCTTAGGAGCGACAATGGTGGTGAATTCATCTCTGGCGAATTCAAGGACTTTTGCAGCGCAGAAGGAATTTGAAGAGAGCTCATAGCACCTCATAACCCACAGCAGAACGGGGTTGCTGAGTGGAAGAACAGAACGATCGTGGGTGCTGCACGGGCGATGTTGCATGATCAAGGCCTTCCCATACACTTGTGGGCTGAGGCATGCAATACTGCAGTATATGTGCAGAACCGTTGTCCTCACAGGATACTTGGCATGAGTACACCCGAGGAGGCATTTTCTGGTAAGAGGCCTGATATTTCCCATTTGAGGATTTTTGGTTCACCTGTTTACATTCATGTGACTAAGGATGCCAGGAAGAAGCTGGAGCCGACTGCAGAGGTTGGGATATTTTTGGGGTACACTGATACACCCCACAACTATCGTGTGTATTTTCCAGACAGTCGCAAGACTGTTGTGCGACAGGATATCAAATTTCATGAGGAGAAATCCATGAAGTGTTCGCTTGAGAGGGAGCCACACTTGCATGCAGATGAGGAGCTATTAGTTCCTAAGGATGAGCCTCAGGATGTGGATCAGCCACAAGAGGAGGTTCATGGAGTGGAAGAGACCACTCATGCAGCGCCAACCATTAGAGGGTGGAAGCGCACTACAGAAGCTGAGCGACTGGCTCAAGATGCAGAGAAGGTTGTAGGAGCACCTACATCACAGCGCAGACAGAGACAGTCACCTGACCGGTATACTGGATACATGGCTCTTATGAGCAAGTGTATCATGACAGAGCCATCCTCTTTCGAGGAAGCTATGGAGGATCCCGCATGGGTAGATGCCATGGTGGAAGAGTATGATTCGATTGTCAGAAACAGTGCATGGGAGATTGTCCCAAGGCCGGAAGGGAAATCAGTGGTGGGTTCGAGATGGATCTACAAAGTGAAGCAGGCAGCTGACGGGAATGTGGAGAAGTACAAGGCAAGATTTGTTGCCCGAGGCTTCTCACAGATTGAGGGGATCGATTATGAGGAGACCTTTGCACCTGTCGCAAGGTATTCTTCCATACGAACGATTCTTGCTCTCTCAGTGCAGATGGGGTGGCACATTCATCAGATGGATGTGAAGACTGCGTTCCTCAACGGAGTCATTGAGGAGGAGGTGTACATAGAGCAGCCCAAAGGTTTCGAGATCTTCAGCAGCGAGTCGCATGTGTGCAGGCTCAAGAGAGCGCTGTATGGGTTGAAACAAGCACCTCATGCTTGGTACACACGGATAGACAGTTATTTCACCGGACTTGGATTCTCCAAGAGTGAGGCGGATCCTAACCTATACCAGATTGTGGTGGAGGGTAAGTTGCTGATCATTGTAATTTATGTAGATGATTTGATTTTGACAGGTGATGAACTGTTGATACACTCATGCAAGGCTGATCTTGCAAAGGAGTTTGAGATGAAGGACTTGGGCCTCCTTCATTATTTCCCGGGATTGGAAATTTGGCAGCGCAGTGATGGACTATTTGTTTCTCAAGGCAAGTATGCCCGGGAGATACTGGAGAAGTTCAACATGCATGGCTGCAAGCCTGTTGATACTCCTCTTCCTGGTGGATGGAGGAAGGAGGATGCTACTTCAGCGGAGGTAGTGGATGCCACTGTTTATCGACAGTTGGTGGGGTCGCTTATGTATCTGGTCAATACACAACCCGACATATGCTATGCAGTTAACCAGCTTTCACAAGCTATGGTTAAGCCTACCAAGCTCTTTTGGAAGGTGGGGAAGCATGTATTGAGATATCTCAGAGGCACATCGGGATATGGATTATGGTACAGACAGTCGGATGAGGTGAGGCTATGTGGCTTCACAGATGCAGATTGGGCAGGGAGCCCAACAGACAGAAAGAGCACATCTGGAGGGATTTTCAGTATCGGGTCGACAGCAGTTTCTTGGTACAACAGGAAGCAGAGATCCGTGGCACTCAGTTCAGCAGAGGCCAAGTATATGGCAGCGAGTTTGGCTGCATGCAAGGCTATATGGATGAGGAAGATCCTGGTCGGGTTGTTCGGTTCACACTTAGAGCCTACTATGATTTATTGTGATAATCAGAGTTGCATCAAACTCTTGGTTAATCTAGTATTTCATGATAGATCTAAACACATTGACATTCGGTATCATCATATCAGAGATTGTGTGCAACGGAAGATCATGTTACTTTCATACATTCCCACGGAGGATCAGGATGCTGATATCTTGACGAAGGCGCTCACCAGGAGCAAATTCGAATACCACAGAGGCAGGATAGGGGTGGTAGATAATCCTTATCTTGTTGAGAGGGAGTGTTGAGATTGCAACAAGATGATGAGCTTAGTGGAAAGAAGTCGCCTTCACTAAGTGGGCCCGCAGGCTATTTTTGGCGCAAAGTCTATTTTTAGACTATGTCTATTTTTAGACATATGGATAATGTTCTATGAGTTGCAGGATGCTATTTGTGGATGGTTGGTCAAGTCAGAAAAAATAGATGGAATTCTATTTTTAGACATATTGGGCAGAATCTATTTTTAGATTGCTAGTCTAAAAATAGATATGTCGAATATTATTAGCTCTTAATAATATTTGGACTCTAAACATTATCTTATTCTCTTGGAGCACTTCAGTTAAGTGCACAGATGTGGAACATGCAGCTGACAGAAGGAATTACGCTATTCCTGAGGGTTATGTGGAGCTATTGCATGAAGACTTCAGTTAGAACTCATGTGACAGAGTTTGGTGGAGTTGATTGAGGAAGTTAGTGGAGTTGTATTCAGTTTAACTAATCTAAACATAGTTGAGCTATTTGTATTCAGTTTAACTAATTGATACAATTAGTGAGAGTGGTGTGAATTAATTATTAATTAATTCACTAATTATAAACTCATTAATCAATTAAAGAATGCATCATTTAACTTCAGTGCATGGACAGTTTCAGTGGAGACCAGTGCAGAAATAGGTGAAAGAGCAGGTTAACTATCAGTTGTGACTATACAGTTGCTATTTGCAACACACAGATAATTGGAGAAGCCCATGAGGATTGCGTAGTACAAGCCAGGTGGTTTATTTTATTTAATGAGCCACCCCATAGCATTGATTACGCAATAGAGGATGGCTATCAAGTGGCAAAATATTGGAGCATGTGTTTTGCTAGATCTAGCTTGATAGTGTGTAGCAATTCGAGGTAGTGCTGAGAGCTTGTGAGGAGATTTGTACTATGATTGTTACATGATCTCCATGACATATAATATACAGATAGTTGGGGTTTTCAGCTTTAAGCTTTCCCATTAAATACTGTGTTCATAT